>CM076580.1:66090472-66538761 GCA_034641835.2 Pinus albicaulis
TCGAGGTGTGGTTTGAGAGAGGGACCAAGCCATCTTGGGCTACCCTCCTCTTGGGATCAACTCCTTCTCGGGTCTATTTTTTTTCCTCTCATCAAGTCCTTACTCCTCAGTTGGCCAGGGCACTTATATCTGAGGTGGATTCTATCTGCGGAAAGGCCACCCGAGGGCATACATAAAACCCGAAAGCTCATCAATTTCCATGTGACTTGACACTGTCTAGTAGCATTTGAGGGTGGGAAATTGGCAATGGAAATTTGAGTGGTATCGTAGCCTCGTTGTTGAAAGCCCATATATCAAGAGTAGTTGTACCAGTCCCATTCGCCAGACTTACCAAAGGTCTCTGGTGATGCAATGCTTGGATCATGCCACCTAGATGAGCATTACAACTAAACAGTTGCTGGGAAGGGTGCTCCTTGACAAAAATGACACTAAAAACAAAATTTTGATGATGATGAACAAAGTTATGGGAAAGAATTTGGCAAGGATCAAAATGGTCTTACTGGATGGCAAAGGCCCAACTCATCCAGACAGTCCAGGTGATCAAGCACCCATAGATGTGGAAGTTTCCACCTCCTAGTCTCTTCATGAAAATTTATGTTTTCTATCTTTACAATTATAGTAGGATTATATGTTGTTAGATTTTTTGGTTGTTAAGCCAAGGCACTGTAGTATTTTTTAGAACTCAGTATATTTTTGGAAAATGTATATTTTTTGGACAGCAGACCTCCTGTATTGCAAATGGCCTAGTTTCCTTAGTGGCATACCAGAGGCATACAGAAGGTTGAATCATAGGTAATCATCATCTGTTAATAAAAGGCCTTTAAATTACCTTCCCATCTCCCTCCCAAAAAAATATCATCTATAAAGTTCAGAAACTCAATTATTTTCCAACTGGCAAAATTAAATCAGAACTATGTTATTATCCAGCTAACATTAATTAGAAATCATTTTTTTTAAACTATATTCTTATCCAACTAATTTTAGCAGAATTCAAATTTTATAAAATAAGTTAAAATCCCAAGTTTAATCAAACTTCAATTATACCCTGAAGATGAGCTCTGCATTATGGTCAAAATATTGAGGAATAATATACTCCAACACAGCTCTGCTCTTGAATAAAATAGTGTCCAACTACCTAACATTTAAAGTCATTCTAGCTCTTTATATGGAAGACTTATATAATTCATTTCCATTTTAGTTATAGAAAATCCCACTAAATATAGATTTCATGTTTGTACATATGTAATAAACAGTTAGCACAATAGTATAGCTCAGTTTTCCCAACGCTTTCTACAGAAGGCATAATACCCAGGGAGGTTACAAGATCTATTCCCAAGTAGTTATGTCCAGTTACCAACTGGTATTTCAACTAGAAGTCAATTCCATTCCTCATACAGAAAAGATACAAGGAAAGGAGGGAGAAATGGGGATTCCATCATACTCTGACAAGGTACCAACTTCCTCACTTGGAACATTTAATATGTGGGCAAGTTATGGGAACATATTTCCCTAGGAAAAAATTAATATAAACAATTACTAATGTAGTTGCCTCCTTATAATGGCATAAATAATAATTTTGTTGAATTAATGTTTGTAAGGAGTTATCTTTGTAAAGTTCCAAATTTGATGTATGGACAAAATAAATTATAAACCTACCCCATCAACCAAATGAGTCTTGCAAAACGGAGAAAGAAACCATTCACAAAACTCACCTTTAGAATTTGATGGCCTCCACTATCACCGGTGCTGAAAAGTTGCAACATTTGTGTTTCTTTTTGCGAAGGAGAGTGAGTAAGTTCACTGCCTTTCTCAAAATTTGATAAATCACCCTCCCAGTCCTGTAGTTGTCACAAAGAAACCTCTTAATATAATGAGACATTTTCCAAACAAAACCTTGTTAAAAATGGTGCATTGGATAATGGTACCCTACATCATAACACTATATAGCTCATAGAGGGAAGACTTGTAGCTGCTCTCGAATGGCAAGCACAACCTTATGCAAACTGTCAAAACAGCATGGTGCACTTCCCGACTTTACATCATTGTATGTCAAATCTGTGCTTCGAATAAGACACAGTATCTCTTTTGAAGATACCAAAACACTTAATACCTATAGATGAAAACATAACATTATATTAGAATACAAAAGACTTTAAAAAATTATAAAACCTGTTTTCTGGAAAAGCAAAGAATAGAGGTAATAACACAAAGGACGCGTTCGAAAAAAGATGCCATTGCCAATACATATCTTAGTTAGAATGATACAATGAAATACGAATGGAAATTCAACTATGAATAATCATAGTCCACCCTTTTGAATCTCGTTTGATATACTTGTCAGAAAATACATTAAAAAACAAAATTATACAGGTTCTATGAAGACCAGTATAAACTGAGATCAATCTAATCCAAATACAAAAACCTATTGAAAATTAAGGTGACCATGAATATACAATGAAAATGCACAAATGTAAATTGGATTTCAAGTATTTTTTCTATCTGGATAAAAGAAAAAAATTGGAAATAATAACCACCAACTATTACCATTATCAAAGTGAACCTATTAGAAGATCAAGCTAAAACAGTGAAATATTGAAATCCGGGAACATTTTCAATAAGAAAGCAAAAAAATTCATCAAACTTAGCAGGAAATACAAGGTTTCATGCAAGACCACTGCTACCCAACCATGATCCACCTAAGTAACACTGAGTTGCACTCACTTCTTAGGTAACTTGAGAATGGATTGCGAAGTCCGATTATTGGCATATCAACATTATCCTGACAGTTATAGGGAATGAATTGAGAAAATTAGGTCTTCAATTTTCATTGAAGGCAATAGACTTACTACACAAGTTTAGGAATTTTTTTGGTAAGAAAAGCATTATGATTTTTTATAATATAAAGACAGCAAACATGTGAAAAAGATTAAACTAACTATATCCTTGTTCCAATTTTCCATGATCTGTCCCAATTTGTGTCGGAACCCTTGACAGTGTATAAGAATATACCATTAAAAATTTTCTTGAAAATAGGTTTGGGTTGGGATCACAAGTTTTTCCATATCCATTCAACATCTCTGCCACTTATACAAAGTTAGCAAAGTACCTATCTGATGTAAAATGAAAAACTCAATCCTTATTTGCAGAAGTCATCCAAAACAGGAAGCATATAAATTGCACGCTGAATTATGAAATAGAAGTAACTTAAGTACGATGACTTCAGGCTGAATTTACCCATTGTCTCTCGAGCAAGACATTAGTCTCACTAACAACAATCATTTATGGAAATGACCCTCCACAAAATACTATAAATAGATGGTGTTCTTAGCTATTTGATTGGAAATCTTGTCTACAACTATTTAAACTACGATGAATTTGTCAACATAAAATGATAAGTTGGAAAGTATTTTTAAGACAAAGCATTTGAGATCCAAAACATAGACACTAATCTAAATGTCTCTAATTTAAACCAAAAACAATACTTTGCTTGTTTAATTAACAACCATATTAAGTTTCAATAACACAAGGTACTTTTCACATACAAAGCATTTGAGTGCAAAATAGAAGGATAGTTAACCTAATAAACAATTATATCAAGTTCAAGCCTACATTTACATGCATGAAGGTTGTTCATAACTTAATCTATCAGGAATGGATCATTTGTTGTTAATGTTGATTTTTTTGTTTATATAGCACTGACTGCATAGGCAAATTCAATATTTAAAAGGTAGCAATCTACATATTCCCTGCAATGTCATTATTTCCATGCAAGAGGAAGTTCCAATTAATTGATTTTCACAGTTCCACAAGTAAATTTTTCGTGTCCTAATTTTTGAGATACAAAATCTAGGTGTAACAATCCTAATTGTGGATCCTACCTTAAAATAAGTCCCTTTAATCCACCATGGGATCTTGCTTTAAATAACCATGGGATCTTGCTTGAAGAGTAAATGTTTATTCATCTATTACTTGATACTATCAATAAGACATAATAGAATGAAGGAAAGAGCAATGCACCTTGTGAGTCATCTGAAGAACTGCCTTGGTATCGATGTGCACAAACTTGTGGAAAAATACAAGAAAGTGAACAACGAGAGAGCTGTAAAAAGGATAATTAGCAAGAAGATAGTTTTGCCACTGATCATTATATCCATAACAACTATCTTCCATGCTTCTTTTTACTAATGATCCCATAGTGTCAGTGCCAGTCTTTTTCCCATTTCAGTAAGATACTAACAGGATTTCATATAAGAAAATATAAAAGAGATCCCATGCACATGAGAACAAAGAAAGAGAGTTGGAGGAAGGAAGAGCCATCCAGAAGAAAATAAAAGCAAATATGTTAGAGACCAGCATGTACAACAAACCATACAACTGGTACAGCTGTCTTTTCTTCATGCACAAGCCATACATTAGATATGGACATACACCTTCAGGTATTAACATAGAGTGTATTTCTGGAGTGTGCTTCAGTTATTGAGAGGCAGAAACAGTGATTTTCAGCCCAAGAAAGGAAGAAATAGATCAGGTTGTACTACTGTAGTTGTACGTAGCAATTAGTTATTCAGGAAAGGAAGAAATATATCAGGTTGTATTGTTGTAATCGTAGCTTATTTTCACAGGGCATAAACTATTGTTTGAGGTGATTTTATTGACTGTAAAACTACTTGTTCAAAGCAGGTTGTAAAGCTCACCTTGTAAGCTTTGGTCAAAAGATTGAAAATTTGATTTGGAGGAGAGATCCATGGGTATGTATTTTATTTTTCCACATTTTTCAACTATTTGTGTGATCGGTAGGATGTTATGAAATTTACTTTTCTGCTGTTAATTAAATTTTGTTTGAGTTATTTAACACAATGACAACAATCACTTAGGCTTGAAAAGCTTACATGGTACCAAAGCGATCTCTCATAGTGATACTATAAAGGATTTACAACAGTAATTCAAATGCAAAAAACAAGGTCGAGCAATTAGAGGGTTTCAACAATCTTTCTTAAATAATTTTCTTATTTGGAAGTTTGTACATTAGATCTTAGAGATGGGCTTAGTTTTCCTCATATTTGAGGACAAACTAGATGATGCCTCAAATTTTTTGGCATGGAAAGTGAGGGTTATACTTTAGCAGAAGATATTGAAGGCTTCAAGAACACTGACCTATACTTATAAATTTAGGTAAGTAATATACTTACAGGATTTCGATCCTATGACCATGACAAAAAGAGTGCCTTGACAGTCATCCATTCACTAACAATTCTAAACCCTATAAACAAAAATACAATAAATGAGATTAAAAAAACCATAATAGAAAAGAACATTATGGTGATCCCTTCCTCATTACCTTTACCTAACATTTAATGATGAATCATGACTGTTGTCTTTACCAGCACAGTGAAGAAATAAATAACCATGGTCCTTGATGCACCATTTCCTAGAGAACATTTGGTGCACCTAATCCACAAAATCTCACAACCCTGACACAGAAACACTCTTGGGATGCAGGATTGACAACCTTAATGATAATCTGTTAAACTAGAATCAAAGAAAATTTTATAAGCATAATGCACTTGTATCGTTCTCTTGCTTAAGAGAGAATCTGGTTCAAGATCATTTTTCTCTTTTAGCAAGTGCTAGATAGATTTCCTAGAATCAAAGCTTTGAAAAGAAAAAAACGGAGAGAAGAAATAGATGAGGCCCCAAAGCTAGTAATACCATCGGGATTCTGTAGAAGTTTAAAACACAAACTTGCAAATTAAATATAGGTTCTATCAATGGTGTGAAAAAAAAACCATCTCTACGAGGTCTTAGATTATATGAAAGTCATAAAGATATAGAACTGATTCTCAAGGCAGAATGTGATTATGAAATTCACCTCTTTTATTCCCCTTGAGCTTGCAACCAATCGGCACTGTCCTGGTTCCTATGAAATGAACACAAAGTGGATAAAACAATGGTCTAAGAAAACATGGATATTGTACTATGAAGTAAATAATATGGTATAGTAGCAGTTCTTTGTCAATGGAATGTACAGTTCAGCAACCGTTTTTTTGTACATAGAAGGCCTCTCTGTACCATTATCTCCTGCAATATATTTTTCCTCAATTGTATCCAACTTCGAGTAATCATGGTTTACGAACAAATTATAGATAAAGGAAAAGAAATAAGAGAATATCTAAGAACAAAGAACATGGGAATGCATGCTGCAAAACGTTATTTTCTGAATTATGTAATTTCCCAAAAATGCCACAAAAGATAGGCAGCTCGTTCCACTACAGTATGTCAGCTTGTTCCACCAGAGTATGTCAATTTAGATTTATTTAAACCATAATATAATAATGTAAATATTTGAGCGTTTAGAACTTTTTAGTCATTATAATTTATGATGCATCATTTATATTATATTATATTCACTACAGGTCAAGTAGAAAGTGAGGTTTTCAAAATCCAACTCTTCATCGGAACAACTGTTATGACAATGTTTGTTTAAAAGGCATGCCTAGCACACGTGAATTGTTGGAAAAGATACCAGTGAACATTAGATAAATGTAACCAGATTCCACCTTCCAAAAGAGCTGAGAACAATTCCATCAATAACAACTTGATTTTAAAATCAAAGTCTCTAACTCAATCTTGCGTTCCTTTTAAGCCCACCTCAGTTTGATTTTACCTTTTAGCATGGATCCATCCCACCTTTAGATCAAAAATATCAAGGTGGACTTAAGAGATTTAACACTAAGATGAATATATGCTAGTTTTAATCTTACCAGACCAGCTTCTATGCGTGTGGGTGGTAGGGAAGGGGTTTTCTCTGGCTCCCAGAAGAACAGAAATATACTTATTAAGGATGTCATCAGACAGGCAAAGGAGATCAATTATTCTTTTCAGAAAATCTCCTCCTCACATATTTTCAGAGAACATAATAGGAAGGTCGATGCTGCTACAAAATGTTGAGAAATGTAGTTCAAGCATAAACTTCTTGCACACGTTTCAGGTTTCGATGTGAATGTCTGCATTTCTTTAATGAGAACCTTGGAAAGGTGATGACTAATTCTATTTTGTAATATTTACATAAAAATTAAAAATTAAAGTATTGTTTTCTTTCTTTTTTAAGTCAATGTAATCCTAGAATTGGGGATATTAGTTATCCTCTCTAAAACATAAATAAGATCATATAAGAGAGATCTCATGCACATGAGAAGAAAGCAAGAGAGTTGGAGGAAAGAAGAGTGCATCCAGAAGAAAATAAAATCAAATATGTTAAAGAGTCCAGCAAGTACAACAAACCATACAACTGGGACCACTGTTTTTTCTTCATGCACATGCCATACATTAAATCTGGACATACACCTTCAGGTCTTAACATAGAGTGTATTTATGGAGTGTGCTTCAGTTATTGAGAGGTAGAAAGAGTGATTTTCTACCCAAGAAAGGAATAAATAGATCAGGTTGTACTATTGTAGTTGTACGTAGTGATTAGCTATTCAGGAAAGGCATAAATAGATCAGGTTGTATTGTTATAACTGTAGCTTATTTTCACAGGGAATAAACTATTGTTTGAGGTGATTTTATTGACTGTACAACTACTTGTTTAAAGCAGGTTGCAGAGGTCACCTTGTAAGTTTTGATCAAAAGATTGAAAAATTGATTTGAAGCAGAAATCCATGTGTCTGTATTTTATTTTTCCATTGTTCATTTTTCAACTATTTGTGTGATCGGTGCAATGTTATGAAATTTATTTTTCTGCTGTTAATGAAATTTTGTTTGGCTTATTTAACACGACGACAACAATCACTTAGGCTTGAAAATCTTACATGGTACCAAAGCTATCTCTCATAGTGATACTATAAAGGATTTACAACAGTAATTCAAATGCAAAAAAGAAGGGCCATCAATTAGAGGGTTTCAACAATATTTCTTAAATAATTTTCTTATTTGGAAGTTTGTGCATTATATCTTAGAGATGGGCTTAGTTTACCTCAGATTTGAGGAGAAACTAGATGGTACCTCAATTTTTTTGTCATGGAAAGTGAGGGTTATACTTTAGGATAAAATAATTAAGCAAGCTCCCTGAAAGTGGAAACAATGGTTTTTCCCTATCCTGAGCATCTTATTCTCTGCCTCAAATAATGATCCTCTTCGAAAGCATGCATTATTTTTCCTTATGCACCAATATTCCAAGGCTATAAATAATCCAACCATAGATCAATAATAGGTGTAGCATTCTTCAAACAAGCACCTACTGGCCAATAACTGAAAGCTCGTAATATAAACATGTAAAAAGGCCTCTGTAGCAAAAGGGACCATGTTGCAGGCATAAACAAAGTGCTCGGTGGCAAAGAAAATGACCAGAATCTCAAGGTATCCATTTGTAATGCAGTTCCCCATCCAAAATTCGACTCTTCTTGAGGACAACACAAAGTACTTTTTACATAATTGACCCATATTTTCACAGCCTCCATGATTTCTACATTGGGGAGAGTATACCTCTAATATCGGTTTTTAACAGGTAACAAGATACCAAAAGACTAGAAACCCCATGAAGACAAGGGAGAAAATCGTCATTCACCAACCAAAATTGTACAAAGGTATGAAAAATAAACTCTGCGCGAGGAAATATCGATGGATTCTCCTCGAAAAAAAAGGTGTGCAGACACACTAGGAGCACAAAGATTAGATATAGGAACAAATTTGTATAGATACAAATTCAGAAGATGAAAATAAGGGTTAGAATTGAACTTTACAGGCCTTCAATTGTCATGGATACCACGCAAACGATGCAGAGAAGACACCCATTTCTCGAAACAAGACCGGGAACGTTTCTTAAACCCCCATTTCATTTCATTTGAATCCGAACGATGCATAATATAATTATCTTTTCATACAGCATAATAAGCAAACCAAAACATAAAATACTCAAATGCATTCAACTGCACCTGAAATCCTCCCCCATGGACATCCTCCATTAATCAACCTTTAAATAAAGCAGGGCAGACTTTAGATAAGATATACAAACCCCTCTTTGACTGAAGCAAGGGACGAATCCACGCCTAAAGGTGCTTGTATGGAAACACATAGTGAACCACAATCGCCTCATCTGCGGCAAAGATTGACGAAAACAAAGATCCAGACGGCGAAATAAGATTTATGATAGCATTCGCGGAATGCTCGGAGGTCTGTGCGATCCATACGCCAATGCTGGACGGCTGTAAGGCCTCCTCGAAGCCGAAGATCTTGCAGAGCAGAATGGGGAAGCAGTTTATGTAAAAATGCTTGGTCTGATCCCAGATGTGCCTGTCAGTGAAGGATTCGATGGCCCCGTATCAAACGAAGATGAGGAAGACACAGCCATTTCACTTCCAAAGAGAAATCTATCGAAGATGAAGAAGACACAGCCATTGCACTTCAATTTTATAGTCTCGCTACTGATCCGTTCGGAGGCTTAAATATCGAGATAAACCCTTCAAACTTTGTGAGCCAGAGAAACACTAAACCTTACACTACATCGTATCGCAGCACTCTCTGATCTAGTATTCCTCTTTATTTCAAAATATTTGCACGGCCTTAAGTAGCTTTTCAACTTTTTCCATTTCCCACGTTACAGTAGGGTAGGGTAATGTAGGGTCGGGAAATTTTGGTGTTTTTGAGGAGCGTTTTTGTTTTGTGGGAACAGAACCACCATTTTTGTGACCATCCCAAGGGCAAGTGACGCAGTAAGGGCAAGTGACGCAGTAACCTTCAAGTGTACATCAATTAGAACTAGTTTCCACTGAAGGCTCCAGCGTATGACCATCAAAAGCATGCATTGTTGTTAACAATGAGAGTAGCAATAGATCATTCTATGATCTACTTGCTGGGTCTTTTTAAGGAATAAAAACAAATGAGCGCAGAACAGAGTGCACATCTAATGGTTGTGGGGCGAGTCCCTGTCATATGATGCACATTCAGGGCAGGGAAGGTAGATAATCTGCCCTTTAATTCGATTGATTCTTCATATAAAATTCATCACTCTTTATACAACCTATCAGATCTGAAGAAAATTACACACAAAATCCTTCTTTGGTCGTCCAGGTTCGAGTAGTACATACCTGAGTAACTTCGACAAAGGTAACCCATATGAAAACCACAACGCCAATCAGCACCCACCCTGCTCTGTATTGCCATTATTTCCAATCCACTAGCTGTGCTCTGTATTCCCATTATTGCCAATCCATTATTAAGAGGAGGCATTTCTGCTTGTTGGTCTTGATGGTGATATTCTAAAGAACCCACGCAATGGGATTTACTTTCACTTTAAATTTTAAGTTGAATCATCAATCCCTGTGAAAGCAGATCTTTCAGCACCAGTGCTTAAAGAACTAAGTTAACATCCAGACAGATACATACTTGTAACATTAAGCACCAGGCGTACCAGCTCTCAAAGCACTAGATGTAGCAACTCTCATCCTGCGGCTCTTCTGCTTAGGCTCTCCTGCTTGCGTTGCTCTCCCTTTTCTGGATAAGAACAGATATCTCCTTGCTTCTTGATTTTTCTTTGCGTAGATTACACAGATTGATGATCGGTACTGAACGAGCTTCTCGTTCAACTGGTTCAATGGCTAAAACTGTAGATTTTTCTTGGAAAACTAGGTCGGCTATGAGTAAACAAATTAAAGGTAAATAAATCGATCTGTAACTGGAATGGATGCAATAACTCTTTAAGAATACTCTTTTTTGAATCAGGATGGAATACAAGATCAGAACTACTCGCTTACATTAGCCAACAACAAATTTCCCTCCCTTTCTGAGAGCTGTATTTAAAACTCTGCATACTAAATAATAACTACTCCGACCCACAAGGCTCCTCCAACCAAGTAATTGATAATTTTCAATTAATAGAAAGCAATGGCTTTCCCAAATCTCCAACCAAACAACTAAAGATCGAAACACCAGTGCTCCCACAATCATCCGCTTTGATTATTTGCCAGTTGTGATAGTAATACTCTGAACACACCAAATCGGATATTCCCGCGTATGGCCAAACTAAAATTCTGAAGTTGGTGCAAATGCCCGCGAATGTCATATATTATAAACTAATTATATATTATAAATTATTATATATAATGTAATAAATTGACATGAAACTATTATATAATATAAATTATACATTGCCAATGCATCAAACAATTATATATTATAAATTATTACATATAGTGTAATAAATTGACATGAAACTATTATATATTATAAATTATTATATATAGTGTAATAAATTGACATGAAACTATTATATATTATAAATTATTATATAGTGTAATAAATTGGCATGAAACTATTATATGTTATAAACTAATTATATATTATAGATTATTAAATATAGTGTAATAAATTAATGGTACAATGGTATGAGGAGAAGGATTAACATAAAATATAAATTATATACAGTGTAATAAATCAATAATATAATAATATAATGGTATGAGAAGAAGGATTAGTATAAAATGATTATATTTTATAAATTATTATATAGTTTGAGATGGTTTAATGGTTAAGAGTGTGTGTTTTTTTTCAAAAAGGTCATATGTTTAAAATAAGAAATTAAAAAGTAATAATATATATGGCAGGCTTAATTAAATCTTTTTAGTAGTCCTTGTTCCAAAAACAGAAGGTCTACTTACAATTCAGTCCAATATTTATATAAATTTACATGTATAAATCAACATACTGCAATTCAAAATTAATGAGAAATGGTCCTAGATGAATCGTTATTAATCCTTCATGCCTTTTCAATGCCACAAAAAACCCATAACAATGGGTATTGTCCCACAATTAAAATTACTAACATGGTAGTAATTCATGCCCATTTGTGCCTTTATTTGGTGTTCTTTTTTCTTCTTGGACTAATAATTATTTAAATAATCATTATTAATTTACATTCTTCTCTTATGTATCTAATCATATTTTTAATCACAAGAATAAATTAAGTCAAATGTTAAAGTTAGTGATTTTTAGGTTGGAAGTATTATTATCATTATATATTTTATTCATAGACTAAATTAATTCATTGTAAGTTAGTCATTTTTAATTTAATTAACCTTTATCTGTTGATATATTTGTTCACAGATAAATAGTCATTTAAGTTAGTCATTTTGATTCCGATCATAAAATTATACATTCCAATGTCTTCACTTGGAAATAGTCTTGGTGACTAACATTTTAGTCGGCTAATTATAAATGCCTGTGTTTTTACTAGTGTTATGAAGAAACAAGGAGATAGATATGAATCTGAAAGGGGAGAGTTGAGAGAGTAAGAGATAAATAGTGAGGGAGGGAGAAAGATAAAGATAGATGTAAATAAGTTGTGTTTGGGGGGGTGATATATATGAAACAAAGAAGGAGAGATAGATGATAGAATATAGAAAATAGATAGGAGAGAGTAAGAGAACCTGGGGCCAAGGAGAGTATAGGTGGGGAGAGAGGGAGAGAGAGAGAGATAGGAGAGAGAGAGAGAGAGAGAGATATGGGGGGAGAGAGAGAGGGAAGAAGAAAGAGATTCATAGAGAAAGATATAGATCACTATAGTATTATGTTAGACATTATTAATTATAGAGGAAGAAGAATTAAAGTTTTCAGGTAAGAAAGTTGTGGTTTGAAAATCATATGTGTTTTTACTACGATTAAGTCATTCTTTGGTCTGATGTTGGATTCTAATCCTGTTGGCTGATTGCAGTAGTTGATTTTGATGTCGTTTTGTTGTAACTTATTTTTTACGTTACATTTAATTTTAAATTAATAGATGTTGATTCATCTGTTAGGATTTGTTTGCATTAAATGCGCTTCAGTTTTAGTGTAGGTGTTAATTTCTAATTCTGTTTTATTTCTTTTTGTAGGAATGCATTGATTCGGTCATATGTCTGTTGATTGTATGATTTGATGTAACTAGATATGTGATCTAATGCTTCAATGTTTGAATGTTAATAGTATTGATTTGGTGTGCTTCAAAAAATTATTAATAATTGTATATTTATCATGTGTTATAGTAATTCAACCTGTAAATAAATAACGTTTTCATCTTGATAAATGTTTACTTACCTAAATGTTTGCTTCTTGTTGTAAACTAGTTGTAATTGGATCATTTTAATTATTCTCTTTTCATCGTCCGACATTGTTAGTCTTTACAATACCATTGAAGAAATTGTATTTTATGATCCTAAGTCAAATGATTGACTTTGTAAACTACTATTAATATTTTAGAGAGAAAGAGAGAGAGAGACAAGGTATGGCATTTACTCTTGTGCTAAGTTTCAATATACACATTGTATGTAAGTTTCAACTGCCTTCATATGGTGTTAAAAATATGACAAAACAAAAAAGCATGACAATAAAGAATATAAGTTTGAGATTAATCCTAATGAAGACTGTTTACTAATTGTTCATTCTCATTATTCACATTTCTGCACTAAATTCAACATCTCCAAATGTCCTCACTTTTTTGGTATCCGTTTTTGTTTTTCAATTATTTTCATCGTTCGGTTAATAGAGTCTTTATCATCTCAGCAAAAGTGAGGTAATTGAGAAAAATTAAAAAATTAAATGGCTTAGTTGATATTGAAGTATTGATGTTATTTGTAAAATATAAGAATAATTAGATGTTTGAATTTTTTTTTGTCCTTTGTACTGGCACAAATATAACCTAGGTCCTCGCAACCCTATATCTGTAGGCTTGTTGAAATTAATCCAAGGCTTTTTACGATTGCAAACATTTCCTTATGTTTTACTGCCCGAAAAAAACAATTTAAATCTTGAATATTTGATCCTCTCAACTTCAAGATCCAAAATTAACATAATAAACCTAAATACATTAAATAACACATACATATTAAGTCATAAATCATATAAATAGAAAAATAAAAATATATTGATATTAGTTTTTAAAATAATAATGTACTTTAAATATAATATTTCCAAAAACATATAATAAATGAGATGTTATCGACATTATAAATATATTAATATTCATTTTCTTTTAATTAAAAATTATATTTTATAGAATAAACTTATATTTAATAAAAAGCATAAGTTTCAATTTAATATCACATTTTATTTTCAAATGTTTTTTAATTAATTATTTTCAATTAAGTATTATTAATATTAAATATTTATTTAATTTTATATTATTAATAATTACAAGTATATTTATATTTCCCTATTATTTTATGGTACTATTAAATATTATTATAACTACATTTTAAAATAATAATTACAAGCGTATTTTTATTTTATATGAATTATTAATAACTTTGTATTACACATTATAAAAATAATTTTATAATGAAATCATTTTAATTTGGTTCCTTTATATGTTTATAGTTATAATTGTAAATGAAAATTTATAGTATTGTATTTATCAAAAATTTCAATATCATGTTTAAAATATTTTATTTGAAGTTTGATAATTTTTTTCAATATTTTTATTTTATTTATTATATTTGAAAAAATAGATTTTTGAAATTGTATAATTATGCTTTGTGTATATTTTCTTTCTATTATTTTCAATTAATCTTCTCCTTTCATATTATAATTACTATGAGATTGGAAAAATATATTTTTCTTACTTTTTATATTTTGTCTTTTATTAAGCTGTATCTCTTACCTACTCTATAAAGAAAAGACTTTAAATTTGACTAGTACTCCGATGTTTGTTCCCATTATCATCTGGTACATTTTTTGGTCTTAAAACGATTTTGCAAGATCCATTTAAATATATAGTTCCTGATTCCTATCCAAAGAAAACCTTGTTGTAAAGACCTCCAAAAAACAATAGTTACTCCATTTCACTAATCGATAAAGTGTTTGGTACATTCCACTTAGAGGTCATTAAGACATCATTAGGACTTCATTTGGGGAAATAGAAGCATCTTATACATAATTGACCTGCCTTATTAAATTTCATTCGATATTAGATCTTCCTTACCATATAAGAATATAACTTATTTTTGACATTTGTGTTTTTGGTAATTATATTTTTATCAAGGTTTTACACCTACGATGACATGTGCATGAGTGGTTGGGAATTGATTAGTATAGCAAATGACTATCTTCACTCCATTGGACATTGCCTTATCTCTAAAGGTCCGGTACAAATTGCATTTTTCTCTCTTACTTAAGATAATTGTAACCATATGATCTACTCTTTTACTAACTTAGTTTTGGAGTTTCCATGATGATTATTTTATGTAAAAGGTTATTACATTGGTTCTATTTAAATTTTAATTCCACTTACTTTTTCCAACCCTATCATTAGATTTTTTGTAATTAAGGGTAACTTCATTTTATATAGCTATTTTAGAGATGGTATTTTCAGAGTGAAATTCGTGCACCGAGGAAACTATGTATAGTGTAAAATTTATTTATTTGTTTGAGAGGATATTTATTTTATTGTCATTTAGAATATATCACATAAAAAAATTCAAAATATATTTAAGCACTATTGAATTCTGTGATTTTATTCTTTGTTCGACTTTTCACAATTGCTCTTGGGCTTGTGCTTAAGTATCTTTCTAAATATTTCGGTTCAATATTTATAGCAAATTATACATGTAATTTGTCCTCCACCTCTAAAACTCATTTTTTTCTACATATCAAAAGTACCGGCGATCATATCTCAAAAAAATTGGCTAAAAATAATATTGAAACTCCATTTTAAATCTTTTAGAACATTGAAACGAGTTATTTAAAACTAGTAAGCAATAGGTTAGTCTGATTATTCATAAGATTTTATTGGATTCCTTGCTTATGTGGAAAATAATGTAGATGGCGGGAGATCATTTTAAATCTAGTTAGGAACATATAGCTAATATAACCTAACCGCATGTCTAAATACGGAGAAAGTCATTTAGCACTCCTTTACATCCAAGCACAAATTCTCTCTGGAAACCATGTTTTTTCTCTTAATTTCAATCTAAGCGTCTTGCATCATCGAAAGAATCATGAAATTTAAAAACAACGCAATAATTCTAAAATAGATAACGGTTGTAAAACTCAACTAGTCCTAAAACCCCTTATTGTGTTAAATCATTATGTCTCCTCCAGTTCTACTACAACTCTTCCATCATCTCTCTTAAAAATTGAAAAAACATCCCAATAATTCTAAGGAAGGTAGTTATGATTATCAGTCCCAAAAACCCTTTTTCAATGCCTAAATCATAAGGGTTTTATCTCATTAGATCTCTTTCTTTGTTTTCTTCTTTACCTATTTGTTGGGTTTTAATTTCTTTCCTATTCCTCTTGCCATCTTCATATCTCTCTTGCAAATTCATAATTTTTTCCTTTACTCTTTCTTACATAGGCCTTGATATCCGAACATTTTTTTCTTTATAGTCTTTCATTAATTAATAATAAATATTTTATCATTTTTCATCGTTTTGGCTTGTCTTGCTTCATATTAATTACTATTTCTATATTTTTCTTTGCTTTCTTTCAATTATTTTGAAAACAATACTCTCGCTCATTTATATTTTCACCTTGCACACTTTTCAAACATAAATATTTTAGACATTACTCTTCAATAGTCTATAATAATAGGTAGAATGTCTGTAGGCATTATAGTTTCGAGTCAATAATAATATTATTATTAATATTAACATACTCACTTATTATAAATATTTATATATATTATAATTTATAATTTTTTAAAAAATAATAAAAATAAATATTTTAATACCTATCATTTCATCTCTATATTAATTAATTAATTACAAAATTAATAAACTCCTCATAGTCTAAACGTATTGCTTAAATAGACGAATTGCTTAAATGAACCAAAAAAAAAATTGATGACGAGATTTCACATTTTTATCATTTACATTCAAATTTGAGTGAATAAATTTGAATTTAACATAGGATGATTATATTAAAAAACAAATATTAATAAATTTATAATTAATATATATTTAATTTTAAATAATTAAAATATTTTTAATTTTATTTTAGTTTTCATTAAATATTTATATTACTAGTATATATGTTTTTATGACTTGCATCTTGTGATTAATGATTTGTTAAACATTTCCGATCATGACACAAAGCTTTCGACAGAAGCTTCAAACCCCTAAAAATGTGTGAAAGGGCTCATTTAGATTTCTGGTGATTTTGCGTTTTGTGATTAATAGTTTCTTAAACATTTAGATGAAACCTTTACGCATTTTTCATTCTAAACGTCAGGCCCTAAAAATCCGAAACGTTGAACAAACTTTAGTCACAAAACACAATTCTTCAAAAATCTTCATACATAAATATTTTAATTTTTTATTAAATTAAAAGAATTAAAAAAAATATATTTTCATAAATTATAGATATATTATTTATATATTTATTATATTTTAAGTACTAATATGCCACTCATTTAAACCAAGGTAACATGAAAGAGTCTTCAACATAGCCAAACTTATAAAAACAACTCACATCACACAAACCACAAACCATTGAAGCCAAACCTAACATGACCAAACTTACAACGCTTTAGCACTCTAACCATTCAGAAACGACACTTAATAGGAGAAAACTCACAAACAGCCCGACCTTACACCAACCAATACAACGTAAAATGGCTATAACATTGAAGCTATCACTTCAACCCAACATGATAATGGAAATATATGGAATTGCGACACAAACGACGACTTAAACGTTATTTGCAAAACCCATACTTTGGCATTGGCAGAGACGGGAACGTGCCAAAAGGTTGCGTGTTCCTCATACTCTATAGTTGCTGCGCATAGAAGAGCCAGCTCGGCATGATCACGATGTGATCGCCCAGAGTTTAGCTAGTCCCTTTTAAAGAAAAATAAAGCATTGTCTTTGAAAAAGCAATACACTAGAATAAGACAACACAACAAACAATTTCCTTTATCGGAAAAATAAAAATAATAAATATTATTTGGAAAAATATGTATTTGGTGGTTGTGAGATATGATTACTCCCATTTTCAACGAAACATAAATAAAACATACATTTTAATATTTATGTGAAATAAATAAATTAATTTTATATTAATTTAAGTAGAATTATTTATATTTTCATTTTAATGGAGTATAATTTTATATTTTAAAAGATATTTCATAACACTTATATAAACTATTTAAACATATGTTTTTAGCAAGCGACTCCATTAATAATAATAATAAAATGTTTTAAAATATAATTAATAAATTTTAAAATTTTTAATAAAATAAAAATAAAATGTTTTAATACGTAAACAAATAAATAATTGAAAGTAAATTATTTCAATTATTTTGTAATAAAAATAATAAGACATAAATATGTAACTTAATCAATTCTTAATACAAAATTAATGTAATTTTAAAAAATATTAATAATAATCATAATTAAATTCAATGTGAGTTACTCATAAAATATTTCATTATTAAGAATTAAGTAATATTAATAAAAAAATAATCAATATTAACAAGGTTTATAAATAAATTATTTGGATATCTATATTGAGTAAAATGTTTCAATCTCAACTCGATATATATTATATATGGTATAAAAAAAATGAAAAAAACAAATTTGTATGGTTAAAACATTTCAAGTAATCTTATTATTCTATATGTTTTTATCAATTGTGTCTAAAATCCAGCAAAGATTCATTAGGATTGTAAGTTTGAGTTGTATAATCTACACAATTCAAATGTCCATGGTGAACCAAATATCTCATGGGGTTGTTAAGTACACTATTTGGTCATTTTATCTTGGAAATGTGATGAATGATTCCTATATATATATATATATATATATATATATATATATATATATATATATATATATATATATATATATATGCGCTAAATATTTATTAAGATTGATTCAAATATCATAATTTATATAATACTTTATAATATTGTTATTTTCAAATTTCATAATTTATATAATATTTCACAATATTGTTATTTTCAATAATGATTTCAAATTAAACTAAAAATTGTTTTTATTTTGCAAACAAGATAAATTTGTCAAATTAAATTAAATGTGTTAGATATATGAGTGAAAAATTTATTAAGTCTAAAATTTTTATGATCCATAATGTAGATAAATGTATTTAAGATTAATCACATCTTAAAGACATTTCTTTACTCAATAAATTATTATTTAATTATTAATCATAATTATTTAATTGGTAAATAATAATTAATAAATCTCTATATTTAATAAAGTACAAATATTTAATCTACAAATTAAAATTAGTAATATTATTAACATTGATAATTTTTATAAAAGTAAAAAGAATGGTTTGGTGAACAATTTGTTTTCTAATTATGTTCTAACTAGCATTTATGAAATAGTTGTATATACTATAATAGTGAAATAAATATTTCAAAGTCAATGATTTTAGAAAATTTTGTTTCAATTAAAATAATAATAAAAAAGCATTAATAACATTGATCTTCTAGTTATATACAGTAAAACAAATCAAGTTATTGAGTATCCAACTCATTTCGATCAATAAAATAGTAATAATAATAGGTATTATTCAAATTAACCTTCTACTATTTTATTGATAAATATATTTTCATTTAAAAAAAAAAAAAATTATAATAATTTGTATTGACATTTACTTTTCATTATTTAAAGAATATCTATATTTCCATTAAAATTTAGAATGAAATGTAATTTGTTAATTTATGATTTGAGAGTTTTTTTTTTTTTGAAATTTCAAAATTATATAAATTTAAGTTATTTATGGAAAAAAAATTAATTGAAACTTACCATCTTATAAAATATTATATTATTCATGAAATTCAAGGTTCAAAATGCTAATAAATAATCCAAGAAAAAAACGCTATTAAAAAAAAAAAAATTTCAAAATTTTAATTTCATTTTCCATAATATAACTAAAAATTGTTAAAAGAAAAATGCCAAACAAAACCAACTAAACAAGTCAAGATGGAAAAGAGAGAAAGCGTAAACACTTGGAAAAAACAAAAAAACTTACCCAAAATTATAATAAATATATCCATCGATTTTTCGGATTTCAAAACCTTAATCATGGCGAAACCTTTTGCGTTTCCAACGTTGATCGGTGACCGTACTCGCCGTCTGCGTCAAACATGTGCTGTGCCAATTTTCGGAATTCTAAAAAAATCTCACTTATAGGTAGATAGCTCCATTTTCAATTTCACAGTTGGAAGAGTTCCTGATTTAATATACGGACATGGATGGATGGGACCTGTTTTTATTGGCATGGATGGATAGAGAAAAACACTCGTCATGTTACATCACATTAACTTTCAGTAAAAAGAATAGAACAGATAGTGTAAATATATATTTATTTAGATGATTTTTTTTTAAAATTTGATAAAAAGAATAATCTAAAATATTAATATAATTTTTCCTATTTCTAACCTACCACGAAATAGATTAAGATTTGGAAAAAATAATTTTTTAGCCTACCACCAAACAGATTAAGATTTTAAAATCTCTAGATGTTTTCTAAGAGTTGAAGTATGTACTTGTCATGAACCATCCAGTAATCTAATTATACATTAGATTCAAAGATTTTATGAATAAAAGGTGGGTTATAATTTGGATTATCATAATTTATTTCTCACTTAAAAAAATTATATTTAAATTTAATAATAAGTCCTTTCAAGCTTCACTTTACAAATTAATAATTGAGAATAATTATCACACAATTTTGATGGGATATCTTAAAATTAAATTTTATGTATAAGATAATACAGTAATGAAAATTGGTGTAATATTAATAACTAATACAATCACATTAATGAAGTTGTTGTTATATATTAATAGATGATATTTTCCACCTTATAGTAGCATTAATTGGCATATAAAAGGTGGAAATGGTGTTATTTTCCACCTTATAATAGCATTAATTGGCATATAAAAGGTGGAAAATGGGGTCGATAGGCTTATACCAATCACTAATAAAGTGGTTGTGCTAGTTTATGATCAATGTTCATGGGGTTGATTAGTAGACCATGGTTAACTATTGTTGACAGGGTTGACCATGGTTAAGGAGGATTGAAAATGGTTGGCTGATGTTAATCATGCTCGACCATGGCAAACCATTAATTTGACAATATATTTATGTTACATTAATATTTGTCCATGGTTGATGTTATATTAATAGTTGAACATGGTTGAGGATATTGACCCACGTCAACCATTATTATAACAAAATATTTATGTTACATTAATATAACATGTTGAACAAGGTTGACCATGGTTAAACTTGCTGCCATCATTTGACCATGATAAAGCCTCCTTGACCATGTTTGAACATGGTTGAGTATGGTCAATAATAGTCAAGTTATGGCTAACTATGAACATGGTAGTCCATGGTTGTCACAATCGACCGTGGTTGTCAATGGGTTGACCATGTTGACCATGGTTGTCCATAGGTTGACCATACTGAGTATGGTTGATTATGGTTGATTGTGCCTAAGTTGTTGATGTGATTGTTCTAGAAGATTTTTCTTAAATCATGAATCAAACAAGCCTTGATTCTGAGATCGTGGACACTGGTTGAGCTTGTTTGAACATGGTTGAGCTTCTTTGAACCTGGTTGAGCAAGGTAGATTATGGTTGAACTTGGTGACCATGTTTGAACATGGTTAAAGTTGCGTAACCGTGGTTGAAATGATTCGACCATGATTGACAATGGCCGACATATGGTTGACTATGGCTAAACATGGTGGACCAAGATTGTCAATATTTACCTATAGATGATTATGGTCAATTGTGGCTGACCATGATTCCCATGTTAATCATGGTTGGCCATGTTTACAATGGTTGATCATAGTTATAGCAACCCTTGGTTGATTTTTCGTGTAAATAAAGTAAGAACAATGTCATGGGATACTTATTCCAAGTTGAATGTTGGGTAAAACATTATAGTGGCCATTAATTGTGTTTAATAATGGTTATGCAAATTGGCAAAGAAAAATAATACATTCACTATCCAACTTTATGAATTTTTGAAGAGTATTCCCAATGTCCTCAATGAAGCTCTCATGCCAAAAAACAAGGGGGAGATGTGGCAACCTAACCAAAACTCACATTAATGTTACAACCATCTTAGAGGGATAAAGCTTCTAAGACCATGGAGTGTGGAAGAAACCTCTCTTCCCCATAACCAGGGCGCATATGCCACACATTTGTAATAATATTACTAAGAATCAAACTGTACAATGAACAATCCTTTGAAACGTAAATAAATATCACAATTTCTTGTCTAGGATGAAAAGATCCATTGATACAGTGGTCCTGACTTGACTGGAATCCATTGAATTTACAAATGACATCCCTAGCTTGTAGTAATGTGAAGACATGGTTTACCTCTACATTTTTTATTCCCAAAGAAGGCATCCCTCAATTTTCTTTACAACTTACGATATTGCAAGAGCTTGAGACTAGACGATTGAGATGGGATCTTTACCACGAGTAGCATCCTTGTATGAGGTTGAAGTAGAGGACCTTGTGGATCCCACTACTTCCCTCGGTAGCCTCAAGCCTAAAATCATAAAAAAAATTCATGTAGGTGTTGCATGCACTTAGTAGGCATTGGTCTAACCATTGCTTCCGCTCATAAATGAGACGTTGAAACATTACAATAATTATACATCTATTTTAGATCCTTCACCTTGGCTTCGATATTAAACAAGAATGGTATATATTTTACAATGAGTGCTTTAACAAAGAATACAAACCCCTGCATGGATTTCGAGCATTATGTGTTATCCATCACTCCCATGGAAAAGGGACTTGGAGGTCTTTTTGAAAATATTTTTGTTTCCAAGTGGTTATGAATATACTAACGAGGTGTGGCTATAAGAAACATAAATTATCATAGATATGCACATACCTCAAAATCCAAAAAGAGAGAGATAGGCCCTGAAAAAACAAACCAAAGGCTCAAAACAAAAGTCATGTTGTTCCACAAAAACCCTTAAGATCATCCAGAGTGATCAAAGCTTATAACAAGCCTCCTACAAAAAAATGATAAGTTTCCCTCCTTGCCTCCAACATTAATCAAGCTCAGACAACAACTGCTTGACGAGGGTGTTTCCCATAATGATGCAGAATTCATAAGTTAGAAGAGGATGGTAGGGAAAACGGTAATTAAAAAAAATGAAGGAACTCATGCTTAAGACCTGGATCACTCTAACCAAACCTTCTATAAGTTCCAAATTGTCATGTCTCCATAGTAAACCCAATAAAAATCAAAAGGAAAAATGAGATCAATTTATAAATGAATAAATTCTTATTCTTCTCCTTTTAAGCTTGACCTAGGAGGATTTGAACATTGAATTTCATGGTTTACATAATACTTCATAGCCAATTGAGAGGCACCAGTAGGGTCAATTATTAATAAGAGTTATTTAGATATCACTTTTGGGATTTCCTGGGAGGTCACCATCCCAGAACTCCTCTGGCTCAAGTGTGCTTAACTATGGAGTTTTGCCCACAATTAAGCCCACTTAGCTTGCGACTTCATTTGCAAAACCTTAGTAAGTATTGTGCCTCATGAACCATTCAAGTATAGCTCCATTTACTCTTTGTATTTTAAATATGAGGGGTTTCCGCAGTGCATTATATTAGATATTATTTTTGGGATTCAACTACATTAATTAAGTCATTCATCTATGACCATTTCCATGAGAGGTAGTCGTAACTGACTAATTTCTCATGATTTTTGAATAGTCCACTTGTGATGCTTACAGGGGTGAAGAAGTGGGATTGAAACTAGTGAAACGAATCACATAGTGTCAATCATCACTTCCGGGGCTTGCACCCGATAACCAAGACTTCTCGAGAGGTCACCCATCCCAGAACTCCTCTAGCTCAAGTGCGCTTAACTGTGGAGTTTTCCCCACAATCAAGCCCACTTAGCTTGCTACCCCATTTGCAAGCTTTCTTATTCTTCTTCTTTTTTGTTTGACCTAGGAGGATTTGAATAGTGAATTTTATGGTTTACATAATACTTCATGGCCAATTGAGCAGCACCATAGACTCAATTATTAATAAGAATTCTTTAATTTTTAAATATTAATTAATAAGGTTTTATATATAATTAAGTAAAAATATTTTATTTAAAAATAAAAGATATATTATTATTAATAGTAATTTTTATGGAATTTACAAAAATAATTTGGTCAATTTTTTTTTTTCTCAGCTATGTGGATTTAAGTCTACAACATGTTGTAATTGGCCTATTTGTGGCATTTATGAAGTAGTTGTATCTCTTGTAATAGTGACAAATAATCTCCAAAAATTCTCATACCAATAACTATCATTTGTTAATTTATGATTTGAGGTTTTTTTTTTTCTTCTTTTTGTGGTGAAAACCTTCAAAATTATATCAATTTAAATTATTAGACTTATGGGATTGATCAATTAGCAATGGGTGTGTTATGAAGTATTATGTAAGTCATGAGATTCAAAGTTCAAATTCCCATAAAAATATTATCAACATAAAATAGTGTTTTAGAATTTTAATTTCATATTATATATATATATATATATATATATATATATATATATATATATATATATATATATATATATATATATATTTCAATTCATATATTAATTGTTTTTATAGTTAATAATAATATTAAAAAAAATTACAATTTAATTAAGTTCTATCTATTTTTAATCTCACCAATGTGAGATAAATTACAAGGTAAGTAGATTAATATTCTTTAATTTTTATTATTTATTTAATTTATATAACTAGCAATTGACCATATGTTGCAAAGGAACGCTGTAAAGCAGTAATCTAAATGAAAATCAAGACATCATGATATTAACTATGAAAATCTGCATACTAAAATGTAAAAATTTAACAACAATAAACCTTGGATGTGTAGAGCCCTATGGTTATAATGAAAATAATCTAGCACTTTTCAAATTCTAATGTTTTATTTTTCTAAAATAGGTGAAGTGCATCACAAGATCATGATATTAACTATGAAAGTCTGCATACTAAAATGTAAAAATTTAACAACAATAAATCTTGGATGTGTAGAGCCCTATGGTTATATTGAAAATTCTATGAAAATCTGCATACTAAAATGTAAACATTTAACAACAATAAACCTTGTATGTGTAGAGCCTATTGTTATATTGAAAATTCTATTATCATTCACTGCAGTTTATTTATTTTTTAAACTTAATCTTAAACATCCAAAAACATAATAAATATTAACATAATTATCTTCATATCTTCAATTAATTTAATTTAATTTAATTTTTTAAACTATTTTATTTTTTAATTTATTTACTACTAAATAAACTTTTATTTACTAAACAAATTAGCATGTGAAAGACTTATGCTACTATTATTTTTTGAATATGTTAATAAATTTTTTAATGATATTTTAGTTGAAATAAAATTTAAAAAAGGCAAAAAAATACAAATATGATTTAGCAATCAGATCAAAAACCTGTACTTAGAGATAAAAGATCTAAGACTAACAACTCAATAAATACTATCATTTTTAACTATTTCCTTAAGATTATTATCATTTCTAATTAAATTTCCCCAAACTAATTATTAACTTTACGCATTATTCACTTCCCCTTGTATACTCTGCTAATAAAGTACATGTATAAATAAAATCTTAATATTTCATTTTATCTATCAAATGTAACATTATTCTCATTCACCAAAATAAATGGAAACATGGTAAGCCAAATTATTATTTCATCTTGTTCATCTAATACTACCATATTATTATAGATATGCTATTCGAATTCAATGACACAACATTAATAAATAATAAGAAGACATTATAACTTGTGTTGTAAATAAAAGCACTAGCTAAATTTTTAACTGCATGTAATACTTAATATTTACTATATATGAATAAACTTTTGAGGTTATACCACCATGTACCCGAACCATATTTTCATAAGCCCATCTGACAGACGTAACCGATATCTAAGGGTGTGGGTACACCTCACAGAAAATTCACTTCTTCCTTCCCATATGTCTCTCAAATTAATACCTGTATATTGCTTAGGGTAGTACAAATAAAGAGTATATCACACGAAAAATTCACTTCTTTCTTCCCGACGTGTCTCTCAAATTAATACTCATCTGTACATGGGATTATGACTGTATGACCAAATTCCAGTGAACACACATCAGTACTATATTTATATTTACATTTACAGCTGGCGTCACGATGGTGTATTTACATTAACAGGTGTGGCCTTACAGTAAATCTCCTCACTGTCACAGCAGGACTTACCCAACAGTTTTCAGAAAATTCAGACAACAACGGGAATTCTAAATTATAAATCTAAACCTAAAACATTTTTTTTTCCCTTTAAACCTGTTGTATTTTTTATGTTTTTTTCCACTTCCATCTATTATTTTTTATTGTTTATTTTTTTAAATTTTTTTTATTGTACTTTAAGGAACATCTCTGCATATTAGCCTGTAGAATGTCTCTGGATGCAAACATTTCTGTCATATTGCGCTGTAGAGCATATGTGGTGCAAATTTCTTTGCAAATAAAATTTTAAGATAGACGAGTTTTATATGAAACCGCTAATTGCATGTGGTACAACTTATTGTGAGTCAGATACTGTACAAAAAGAACATTATCTGAATTAACCTCCTCCTCACTATAACTTTCTGCTCCTCACTAAAATATGCTTCTCTGAGAGATGGGGCTTCTGGAACCCTGAAGACCACTTTCCTTTTGCAAGAACTCAAAATAAAACCGTGTGTGGAAAAAGAGCAAGAATCAGAGAGTTGTCTTGCAGGGAGACTCTGAAAACCCTAGACGAAATGGTAAATAGGAGAGGGTAACAATACCACTGCTGTGAAATGGTAAAACCCTGGAAGATTGAATTCGCCTCCCTTATTGCAGTAGAAAATTAAAACAAAACAGATCACGGCCTGCAATTGAGCCTCGAAGAACGGTGGATGGCTATCCGAAAACAGCACCTGTGGCACAGAGCTCAAATCGTGGCACCTACGCCAGATTTCAATATAGTGAGATAGCCTATCAGACAGTAATCAAAATCATTATCTTGCTAATTTGAAACCAGATTCAAGAACTCAACTCTCATAAATTTCCGTGTCAGAAATTTTTAAAACTGTTTTCTTTTTAACTGTTTTCTTTTTTCTAACTGTATTTAATCTAAGGTTGAAAATCTTTCAATCGTCTAACATAAAATCAATGGTTCATAATGACACAGGTAGCAATTTAGGGGAGTTGAGGGTTTTCAAATGGGTGGGAGGTGTTTTACTCCATGGTTTTTGGATTTTCCGTTATTTTCTAGGTTTGGATCGATTTTCTGCTTTGTTTAGCAAGACATTTATGTGGCTGGTCTGGTCCTTTCTCCTTACTTGAGTTTGAATCTTGATATGGTTCAATTCATGGGTAGTTCACACAAAATCTCTCATTTGTTCAGTGTTCAAGCTTACTATCCTTCAATTGCTACTGAGACGTGTTTTTTTGTTGTGATATTCATGAATTTAGGTACTGAAATTTTCAACAGTTTTCATTTTACTGTTGATTAAAATGTCTCCTTTGATTTCCGGTTTGCATCTTTATGATATTGCAAATGTGAAAGGAGTTGCTGCAGATCTCAGTCACTGTAACTGTCCCAATGCCTTCATTCAAATCATCAGTAACCCTGTAAATTCAACTGTACCCATTGCTGCTGAGGTGCTCAAGAAGAAAGGTGTATATGATCCTAAAAATCTCTTTGGTGTCACTACCTTAGATGTTGTTAGAGCAAACACTTTTGTTGCTGAGAAAAAGAATCTAAGACTTATCGATGTTGATGTGCCAGTTGTTGGAGGTCATGCTGGGATCACCATTCTTCCATTACTGCCCAAAACAAAGCCTTCTGTAACATTCACCCAGGAGGAGATCAAAGAGCTAACGGTTAGAATTCAGAATGCGGGAACTGAAGTTGTGGAAGCAAAAGCACCAGCTGGCACTGCTGCTTGAATACATTCCATTTAACTTGGAATTGTAGGACAAATAAGAAAAGCAGCATACACTACCGCTTTAGGGAGCCATAATTTTTGCGGTTCAGGCATAGATTTTAAATTTTGGTACCAAAGACATTTTCCAGTCCTTTTCAGGAGATACAGAGTGCTGACTTTCTCATACAGGCTTTGCCAATTCATGGTCATCTACTTTCTCAAGTCCTTAGCTTTTCCAAAGGAATTTTCAATAAGGTCTTTATTGATCTAATGATTATTTTACCAGAATCTGCTAATACAAGTTTCCAATACCACATGCTTTTTGCTTGTTGCAAAATCTGCAGTGTTTTTGTTTGGTTTCTTCTAATTTACTGAGTATATCCTTACAATGGCAGGGGTGTTGTCTATGAAGAACCAATATGTCCTTGATGATATGCAGATACATGTTCACAAATATCAAAGGGATATAAATGTTCACTTTCAATAAGGTCTTTATTGATCTAATGATTATTTTACCAGAATCTGCTAATACAAGTTTCCAATACCACATGCTTTTTGCTTGTTGCAAAATCTGCAGTGTTTTTGTTTGGTTTCTTCTAATTTACTGAGTATATCCTTACAATGGCAGGGGAGTAGTCTATGAAGAACCAATATGTCCTTGATGATATGCAGATACATGTTCACAAATATCAAAGGGATATAAATGTTCACAAATATCATTGTATGACACTTTATGTAAGCACTATGCACTCTGGCCAACAACATTGAGAAATTTTGCTTCTTCATGAGATAATGACTACTGACGTATAAGTGAAAATTTTGATAAAAAATACGCATCATGATTTGATGTTGCCTACACCAAGCCTCAAGGTCCTCAGCTGCAATTAAAAATAAGGATCATCCCCAATAATTATTAGTATTAAAGCCTTAGAAATTTCTGAGTTCTAAATGACAAATTGCATACTCAATGCTGAGAATACATTAAAAAAAATAAACGTTTCACTGTAGCCAATCCTACAGGATTCCCTCTTCTTTCTTTGGCCCCAGCACTGATTTCAGCTCCATAGCCTGTCCTCACTATAGCCAGTGAACTGTTATTCGCTCTCAAAGTTACAGGCTCTACAGGTGCTTGTATGCTTGTGTTGTTAGTTTTCACAGGCAATTGTCCAATAGTAGAATAACGCAGCTGAGGGTGATTTTGGCTTTGGCTCCCACCCATTTGAAAACCCTCAGCGTCCCCTCTCCTTTCACAATGATTCTGATTAACAGGTGTCGAATTTGAATTTATATTCATGGGCATTTGCCTCAACATAGACAAATGTAATGGACATGCGTTCTGCCCACTGCCTACTATGGATTCTTCACTATTTATTGAAGCTTTCCAATTAGTGCTTGCAGTGAAATTCATGTCTCTTTGCAGATATGAAGGACTATGTATTGAACAATGGTTTTGACTCTTACCCATTCTTCCCACTGGGGTTCTTTCTGTTCTTACTTCTCTAAGTAAAGAAAGAAGTATTTTACAGAAAGTGATGGATAGATTTTGAAGCCCTGGACAAAC
Source organism: Pinus albicaulis (assembly GCA_034641835.2). NCBI lineage: Eukaryota > Viridiplantae > Streptophyta > Pinopsida > Pinales > Pinaceae > Pinus > Pinus albicaulis. The sequence continues at coordinate 66,119,983 of CM076580.1, forward strand.
ACCTTCAGGAAAGGATACCTCACATATTTCTGTGTCGTTCAGCTGCAAATCTTTGAGCCCAAGCAATCCTTTTTCTCCTTCAACCTTTCCAAATGGCAGTTCACGTAAAGGACACCTGTGTACTGCTAACATTCTCAACTCGGTCATCTCCATCACACCTGCTGGTAAGCTTTGTATTCCACAGTTCTGTATGCTCTCCCAACTGAGTCAACAGTTGAATTAAACCTGGCAAACGTTGTAGTTTCACGCATCCATGGAGCCACGGTTTCTTTAAATTCTTTAGGTAAGCTAGTGAAGCTGGCAGCACTTCCAACAGAGGGCATCCTAATCTTAGGACTTTTAAATTTCTGAAGGACAGAACATCAAAATGCAACTCTTTTATGTTGGTATTGAATAAATTTAACTTTCTCAGAAACCGTTGACGTCCAACTTCCGGAGGCAATAATTCCATCTGGAGACAACCTGAGAGATCTAAGCACTGAAGATAAGAGAGATTTCCAAGTGTTTCGCTGGAGATGGTCAAACTGGAGCAACCCTTCAAATGCAGATGTAGAAGTCATCGCCATGAATTTGGGAGCCTCTTTAAACTTTTGCATCCACTGAGATCGATCGCAGAGAGATCTTGCAAATTTTCAAAAGAGTCCGGAAGCATCTCCAAACTTTTGCACACTCCCAGATTGATAGATGTGAGAGATTTTAATTTCCCCAAAGAATCTGGAAGCCTCTTTAAACTTTCACATCCACTGAGATTGATGTAATGGGGATCTTTCAAATTCTCAAGAGAGTCTGGAAGCATCTCCAAACTTTTGCAGTATTCCAGTTTGATAAAATAGAGAGATTTTAATTTCCCCAAAGAATCTGGAAGCCTCTTTAAACTTTCACATCCACTGAGATTGATGTAATGGAGATCTTTCAAATTCTCAAGAGAGTCTGGAAGCATCTCCAAACTTTTGCAGTGTCCCAGATTGATTAAATGGAGAGATTTTAATTTCCCCAAAGAATCTGGAAGCCTCTTTAAACTTTCACATCCACTGAGATTGATGATCTGGAGATATTTCAATTTCTCAAGAGAGTCCGGAAGCATCTCCAAACTTTTCTGTATCCCAAATTGATATTAACGAGATATGTGAGCTCTCCCAAAAAGACTGGAAGACTCTTTAAACTTTCGCAACCAGTAAGGCTGATGCTTGCCAGTCTTTTCATATACTTCAAGGAATCTGGAACCATCTTCAAACAAGGGAATGAACTGAGGTTAATGTGTATCCCGTCGTGATCATCGTATCTGATGGCTGGGGTGCAATGTATATTTGGAAATTCCAGCAAGGAATTTGGAAGCTTCTCCAAATTTTTGCACGAGTCTAGATTGATGAATTCGAGTTTTGTCAATTTCTCCATTGAATCTGGAAGCACCCTCAAACTTTTGCACATATTAAGATCCGGGTGTCGGAGATTTGTCAAATTCCCCAAAGAATCTGGAAGCATCCCCAATTTTTCACACCCCTCCAACGCGATGTGCTGGAGATTTCTCAAATCCCACAACGAATCTGGCATCGTGGTTAGGCGAGTACTTTTCAGTACAATCTTTTCCAGATGCCGCAGCTTCCCTAATGATTTTGGAAGCTCTAACAGTGGTGCATCAATATTCAACTGCAGCAACTGCCGAGGTGCCTGCAATGTTTCATGTTCACGTTTCAATAACTAAAAATGATCAAATAACAATGATTCTCATTTTCAAATTACAGCATCTACGTCTGCGTACCTGATCTTCGTCTTCCCACAATCTTCCCAATTTACTCCCGTTCACTTCTAAAACTCTTAAATCTTGCGTTGGAAAAGAACGCAGGCGAGAACAGTGACAGTTGTTCCAGCGGAGCGATATGAGGTTGCTTGATAGCACCTCCAGCTTCAACATTCTTTCTACAAAATCGCCTTCACCTTCAAGAATTTGCGATTTGGAACTTCTTGTCACTGTTTAGTTGGTTTTCTAATTTTACCCGGAAAATTAGTTTTCTAATTTCCTATGCATTTGAGAGAGAACAGGCACAGGGTCATTCTTACTACTCACCTGATTACTATTCCCAATGTCCAGTTGAATTCTTTCAGTAAACCCATCTTTTGCGGCTTCCATTTGGGGATTTTTATCAGCACCCATTTCAGCACCTTGCTCAGAGCATCGAATATCTGGGACTTGTATAAATTTCTCTTGATTTTGTCCTCTGAGACTGCCAGCTTGCTCATTCTCCCCCCGCCTCAACTGTATCAAATACTGAATATATATAATGAGTATAGGGACGGGGGTGCCGATGATTGGGAGGGACGAACGCAGGTTGCAGATGAGAAGCAGACAACACTGGAGAAACCACACGAATAGGCTGCACTAGGCACTTACCTGGTATAACCCCTGCCGAACCGAGCCCTGCCCTGAGCTCAGCCCTTTTCTTGCGCGGACGATTTCACCAGAGAGACCCCCGAGTGAAAAAAGAAGAATAATGAATATTGGGAACCCCTGCCGCTAGAAATAACAACGTTGAGATTGATTGATTGACCAGGGCCATCCTCGCTCTCCATTCAAAATTCAACTTTCCAGATTTCCCCTCTCGGCTCACATGGAATTGGTCAGGCCGTCCATTATTTTCTGTCTCTGCGGCCTCTAACTTATTTTCAAAATTGAATAATAACGGTAATCAATCAAAGGTTGAAATCATTTGAATCGTCTAACATAAACATCAAGGGTATATAATGGTCCAGGTGGTATTTTAGGTAAGTTGTTTTCAAATAAGATCGCTTTACAGCGTAATTATACAAATAACATAAATTAGTCTAATTATATCTATAAAATATTATAAAATAATTAATATAAAATTTATATATTAATAAATTATAATTATTGCTACAAGGTTGTAGAAGATCCTGATAGCTATTCTTTTTTACAGTTTTGGATTGTGCTTACTCAACTTTGAAATGGGCAGTAATCCTCCTTTGTACTTGCTTCAAACCATCACTATTCATTGGGACCCGTGTGTTATGTCATAATAATAATATTTATTAACGAGTTGATTATATAATGAAAAATCTAACTAAATGAACTATTTTAAAGCCCCACTCTCTCTCGCTTCAGAATGAAGTTATGCTTTTTCCTATGGAATGAATATCAAAAATAAAAAATTGTTGAACGTGAACACTCTATTCCTACTTCCTTTAAAGTTTAAAAACTTTATATAGTTTATTTCATCAACCTTCTTTAATTCTATATTTTCTTTAACTCTATATTTACTAGCACTATATTTAGATTTGATCAAAGCCTTGATTGATTAGTCTATGACCTAGAAGGATAGTTCCTTTCAGGTTAATTGTGAATCTAATTCGAGAAAAACATGGACGCATTTTTATATTTGGCATATTCGAAGGAAAAAAAAAATGATTTGTATGTGGATTCTAACAATATTATAATTATAATTAGTTTAGCTAGTGAAAAATATTTTTTTATATTTAAATTGTATTTTTGAATAATTTATTATTACTAATATTTTATTAAAAATTGAATAATTTATATTTTTTAGTAACTAAATTATTTTACTTTTAATTATTTTATGTTTTTGAGCATTGAATATTTTACTAAATTAAAGATTTACACATAATATATATACACTTTCTATACATATATTCAAACAATTTATTTAAATTTTATATTGAAATTACATATGACAGAATTGCACATGATTTTCATATAGTATTGTAAAATAAGCCTCTTGGTTTAATAAATGTAAATTGGTAAATAAACCTACAATTTCTCTATTTAAATTTTTAAAATCATTTTTTCAAATAATAATCTATATTTAATTTTTAAAATAAATTAGTTTTTTTTTAAGTTAAAAAAGCTTATCTTAACTCTCTTACCTAAAACCAAAACCAAAATCAAAATCAAACTTTATCAAATAACACAATACTTTATTTTAAGTGAATATGTCAGTGTCGTTGGTTGTTTATATTGATTCGTGGGTTCCATCTGTTTTTCTCTTTTGTTTTCTTCATTATCAGGCCTAAAGGATCTTAAACTTTTAAAGTATATAAATCGTAACAAAATCTTATTGTCAAAAAAAAAATCCTCTTTTGTTTTCTTTATTATCAGGCCTAAAGGCTCTTAAACTTTTAAAATATATAAATCGCAACAAAACCTTATTGTCAAAAAGAAATTCTAATTATCAGTATTTGAAAAGAAAATTCCTTCTGATAAAGAGAAAGATGCCCAACAAAATAATGTAAATCTTTTTAAAGAGGAATGGTAATTGTAAAATTTGACATATGTTGTTAAATTAGACATATGTTCTTGTATTTTCACATATTGACAAAATTTATTATAATTTACTGTCAAAATCAGTACTGAGATAGTTATGAATCAGGAGCGAAATACTTATGAGATAGTTATCATTGCTGGTTATTTGAAGAGATTTTTGGTTACATTAAAACTTTTCAGTGAACTTCTAAACAGACAATTAGAATTACAAGGTGAAAATTAGTGATCCCTCTAATATTATTTAATAATATAGATTGATTCACTATAGTTATTTAAAAAAACCATACTATCTACCATTAACAAGAAAATGATCAAACTTTCACTCCATATTCCCAGAGTAACTCTTATAACTCAAATCAAATTAGTTTTTGGCAATATTATCATTAGATCAATAATAATAATAAGAAAATAAATGCAGAGAATTAATTTTTCAAATAAATAAAAATGATATAGATACAATATTGGTAAATCAATAATAATAAGAAAATAAATGCAAGAATTAATTTTTCAAATAAATAAAAATGATATAAATACAATATTTATAAACCTATGAAATTTTATTTTTATATATTTAAAATTACAATACTTTGGAAAACTAAATAATACTTAGACTGAATTGACCCAATATTATGAAACACAAACTACCAGAAACATCATATTTGATTATTCGAAGAAGAAGGCCTAAAAATATTCAGAGCCCTGCTACTGTAAACGAATAGTATGTAGCCACTCTTTGATTTTTCACTTTCGTGGAGGATGACGGTCTCGAGGACAGTAGCCGCAACACAGGAAGGATAAGCTGCATCAAATATCATTTCAGTTAGCAATATAGCAAACTAATAAACCAAATCCAAACGACCAAATTTAGATATCTGGAAGTTGAGAATCCAGTGTTAATATTTATGGAGTTTGGAAATATTCTAGAATTTGATAGAGAAAAAGATTTTGATCTAGATTAAATATCAAGATATTTTCAAAATCCATAATCAATTTAATCAACTTAAACATACATCTAAACAACTATAATATGTTTTTTGAAAACATGGAAATCTTCTAAAATTTGATAGACAAAAAATTTTGACCTAAATCAATCAAATTCCAAAATATTCTCAAAATCCACAATCAACTTAATCAACAAATTTACCATGCATCTAAACAACTGCAAAGGCGGCCGCCCCCACCATCAAGACCAGGAGAGTCGAGATGAGGAGGACGACCTTCCCTGCCTCCTGGTCCTCCCGGAGATCCCTGAGGATCCATATTGAGATCAGATTTTATGCCCAACTCTAGTAATAATAATTTCTTTCTTGATGAAGATCTATGTTGCTTTCAGTTGGGTATACACAATTGTAGATGGAATCACTTATATAGAACTCTGAAAGAGCCCAGAGAGTTTTTCAAACAATTCTAGTTAAAAACTTGTAGCTCCATTGTTGCCATCCGGTTTTCTCAAACAGTTTGCACCTAGCACACAGTTAAAAGCTTGTAATATGACAGGGTATGAAACAAACTCCGACCAAAGTAATGAAAGCTGTAAGATCACACCAAGTTGGTATATTAAATAACGAAAGCGGTAAGATCGGATCAAGTTCGTATCATGGTAGCGTAATTAATAAATGTTTTCGGTTTTTTAAGCATAAATCTAAATTTAATAGTATAATATTAAAAGAAATTTGAACAAAATTATCGTTCCAGTTGAAATTGCAATTAAATTTAAAAAACAAGCATGCTGTAAGATTCAGAATGATGACATTGACATTCCACTTAGATCACAATCATTAAATAAAGAAAGCTCTCAAAAATAAGTTGATAAAGTCTATTGTGAAAGAAATTCTCATTAAATAATAGAACCTAGCCCATAGATGAAGCCTGTAGCCTATATATATCTTGAGATGACATTGAATTCCACATAGATCACAATTGCTGAGTGTATGTGTGTCATGCATGACGATGAAATCAGATTGAGAATCCACATAGATAACAACTATTTAATGTTATGACACATAACCATGATCACTTAGTCTACTAAGATAACGTTTATTCTAGATTTTTGGATAAGTTTGCATTTACCTTTATAGAAGATATATTAATATATACTACAAGATATTAGAAGAGTATAAGAAATAATTGGGAATATTGTAACAAACTTTAAGTGATCATGTTAAATTTAGGAAGTGTGAATTTTACCAAGACAAGATATTATCTTGGTCATGTGATATCTAAAGAGAGCATAGTTGGTATAATTTGTGGTTTTTTAGAAGGTGAGAGTTATAAAGATTGGTTTTTCTCATGACATGGCTGATATATAGTTGATTGGATTTTCTCATGACATGGCTCGAGCATAGTTGGTATAATTTGTGGTTCTTTAGAAGGTGAGAGTTATAAAGATTGGTTTTTCTCATGACATGGCTGATATATAGTTGATTGGATTTTCTCATGACATGGCTGGTGTATAAGGTAGTTCATGGGAATTACAAGGTATTATCACAAATTTATAGAATAATTTTCAAGAATAAAATATCTCATAACTTCCTTATAGAAGAAGGAAGTAAATTTTGCATGGACTCATGTTAAATATAGCTCAAAATGGACTAATTTATTGACTCATTTTATAAATGGATTACAAAAAAATAGAATGAAACACGACTCCATAATGGTAGTTGTAGAAAAGTTATCTAAAGCTTCCCATTTTATCTGTGTATAGTCTACTTACAAGGCTGCACAAGTGGCATAACTTTTCATGATGGAAATCTTCCAACTCCATGGAATACCCAAAACAATGATATTTAAAAGGGACACAAAGTTCACTTCAAACCTCTAGAAATATTTATTTACTAGAATGGGGACATAGTTAAACTTCAACACTATGTACTATCTACAGATGGATGGAAATACAAAAAGGGTCAACTAGGTCCTAGAGGACGTGCTACGTATGTATGTTATGGACCAACCCAATAAGTGGGATGATTCTCTGCATCTGGTGGAATTTGCTTACAACAATGGATATCAAGTGTCACTCAAAATGAGCCCCTTTGAAGCTTTGTATGGAAGAAAGTGCCACTTTCCGTTGCATTGGTGCCGACATATAGACTTATGCAAGGACCAGATTAGCTGTAAGAAATGGAAATAATGATAAAAAGATCATACAAAACTTGAAGACAACCCAGGATAGGCAGAAAAGTAATGTTGATGTAAAAAGGACATATAAGGAACTCCAAATAGGAGAATTTTTCTATATTAAAGTAAAATTGAAGAAGAGCTCCTAGAAATTGGGAAACTACTCTAAGTTGGCCCCATAATTTTGTGGATCATTTGAGATATTGGTGAGGGTTGGGCCGATAACTTATGAGCTCACACTACCAACTCATGTTGAAATTCATAATGTATTTTTTCTATCTCTTTTAGAGAAATATATGCATCACCTAACTCATATAATTCATTTGCATGTTGTATAGGTTGAACCAGAAGGAGAACTTGAGGTCGATCCATTAAAAATTTTGAACAAGAGGGATATTATACTTTGAAATCGAGAGAAAGTGCAATGGAAGAACTTTGGGCTTAAAACTAGCTTGAAAAATGGAAGAGGGAATGAGAAAAATATTTCCTATGTTGTTTAAATGAATATGAGTGCATGGAAAACATGGACGATGATGTCCCTTTAAGGGGAGGGGAGATGTAATTCCCATGGAAAATTACCATATGAATTGTTTTTATTTAATTATTAGTTGGAAAAAAAATTAATGTCATGTGATAGGTATGTTGAAGTAAATATTATTTGGAAATAATGAAATTAGAAAAAATATTTTGATGTGCAATCATTTGAGAAATTTGTTAAAGGATAACATGACATATTAACCTATATCTATTAAGGAAAAATTGTTGAAGTTAGTTATGCCTAGAGAGGAAAAAACTAAAAATAAAAATCTTCCTTTTGTCATTCTTTAGATTTCAATTTTTGCAAGATGCAGGGAAAGAAGGAACAACGCTAACAGATAGACAAAACACAATTAATTATTAAATGGTTGGAGAGAAATTCCATGGTATGGACTCTTTTAAACAATATTCTGGGAGATAAAGACACTTCCTGAAAATGATTACTCGTGGGAAAGAAAAAATAGTAGACCCAAAACTAACAGGACAATGTTAAAGGTTCAAGAGGCGTGAATTCAAAATAAACTTCTGTAAAGTTTTTCATGATAGTTAGAGGGAAGCTCAAGGGAACTAACTAGATAAATTGGTTCAAGATTGGGTGGATCATGGATTCTTTTAGCTTGTTCTTAAAGGGATTCATATAAGTACAAGTTTTTTTGTGCTTATAAAGTAAAAAGAAATACAATGATGAATGTTTAAAATACAAGAAAGAAAAGAAGAATAGAAGCATATACATGTTAGAATTTAAAGATACACGTATATGTATAAATGAAATTTATTGTACATATTAACATTGTTTTGCAGATTGTAATGCTACACGGGTGTAGTGTGGATGTTTCTTGGGTTAAGGCTAAAAATACGAGAACCCTAAAAAATAATTCTCCAAGCAAGGGGTAAATTTAAAACAAGATAAAAAATATGTATTGTTGTGTGTGTGTGTGTGTGTGTGTGTGTGTGTGTGTGTGTGTGTATACACACACACACACAACAATACATATTTTTTTATCTTGTTTTAAATTTACGCCTTGCTTGGAGAATTATTTTTTAGGGTTCTCGTATTTATATATGGGAAAGAAAGTTTGGGGTGATGTGGAGGTTAGAGGGTCGACTAAAAGAATAATTATTTCATTTCCAAAGTCTAAGGTGCTTAGTCTTAAAACGGAGGGTTATGAATCAACAAACGAACAATGATTCCCCATAATAGAGATCCACTTGTTTCTGGACTAAGTTTACATATATTCATATACCTCATTTACTTATATATTGTTGATACATAAAAAACCATAATCCTCGACTTAAATAAAAATAACAGAACTAAACTACAATAGAAAAAGGAATAAATGTCTTCAACAAAAAGTACCTAGCATATTATCATTACACATAATAAAGTAAAATAAATTAACAAATATTCTATATAGAATGAAAAGAATATAGAGAATATACATATAAACCTTAGTGAACAAAATAATGTCAAGTCATGTGTACACAGAAAAAATTATCATTGCGTAAAATAAACTGACAAAATATTCTCTATAGAATCAAAATAATATAGAAAATATGCCTATAAACTTTATTGAACAAAGTAATGTCAACTCATGTGTACAGAGAAAATTAAAGTAAAGAATAGCGAAGAAAGAAATGGTGTTTCACAATACCAAGGTTGGCTCTACACATCTTTTAAAACTTCAATACTTCAGGTCCGATTTAATGCCATCGTAACCTGACATCCAATTTACAAAATGTATAATAAACTGAAGCCAACATCGAATAACCATTAGTTAGTGAAACCCATAACATTTTTTTTAAGCCTGATGGGATGGACTAATGCCGACCGTACTTACAATAATACGAAGATGGTTAATAAAGATTCAGAAATATATAAACATTTTTAATGAATAAAAGCCCCGAAGAATAGGGTTGCACAGTATCCTTGTGTCGGGCAAGGAGGAGCCAACGCATCCCTGTCAAATGAGAGACATAGGAGAAAAACACATTTCTTATAGTTAGAAGCAATGGCTAAAATCCAAATGATAAAATTTAGAGAGAAGAATTGCTAGTAGGGTAGGGTTTTATCGGAATCAATTACCTCGAGAAACAGACATTAATAGCTCTTGAAGTATTTAGATTTAAAGACCCTAAACCCAATATCGAAACATCGTGGCAACATTAAAACCCTTATGCATCCAGCTCGACCTTCCTACTAAATGAACATTGGCATAAGGGTTAGAAATTCCTTTAAATAGGCTTGTGAAATAAATAAATAAATAAATAAATAAATAAATAAATAAATAAATATATATATATATATATATATATATATATATATATATATATATATATATATATATTATTTTTTATTTTTTTTATTTCATAGTACTTTTCCATTTCCAAGCAAATTGTTATACATATTCATCAGTTTTTGGTAGCCTTAATCTACTACTTAAAATGTTAAACAAGATGAGACTAAAATAAGAAAAAGGAAAATCGAAGAATTTTAACCAGAGAAATTACTAGAAAAAAGCCAACTAGAGTGCACTGGTAATGCACAAGAAGTTTACCACTGTTATCTAGAGATATCTCTACCATGTGTGCAAGTATTCTCCCTCATATTTCTAAATATAACCCTTATAGTTTGCAAGAAAGTTAAAATCACGTAGAGCTCTTTCCTCGAGAAGTTTCACAAACAATGAAGTCCTGTTGCTAAGAGTGGGTAGAGAGGTTACCCTAACCCCCTCCATACATATCGTGACTATTCATAATGCACAATTTAATCACAACCATCGAAGGTGATATCTTGGGTGATTTCCACAAAGGTATCAATGTTGATTCCACATTATCTCTATACGTGTGATTGTAGTGACATAGCAACCTGCCATGTTGCTAGCACATTTTCATTTTAATACAAATCAATATAACCAGACACATCAAGCAGACCGTAGAAAAACATGTAAATTTATTACCGAAGGCTCATGTTGTGAGCCGAAGTATTGAAAGAAGGGAAGGGTACCAAAATGTCGATACAAAATAGTGTCATAGTGCCAAAAGGACTAGAGCTAGTTTGGGAAACCGTAAACATAATTTATGTGAATGAGATTTGGGTTAAAACCATCGAGTTATATATATAAGCTAAGGAAAATGCATGGGCTTTGGAGCGATACCATCTTGGTGAGTAAGAATTTCCATGATAATGTGATTAGAGTCCGGAAGTATTCTTTTTACCTTACCAATAATAAATACGAATCAAGACCTAAAGTGGATAGAAATGACATTTGAGTATATTCGGTTGATTCATTTTGTTTAAAAACAAATTACTATGAAATATGTAAATTTCGATATTAAAGGATAATATTATTCCTTCAAAATAGAGAGATGTTATAGTATAGGAGGTAGAGGGAGGTGATGGAGACACACATCAATATAGGGCTCTATAATATCTTATGCTAGCATGAGGTCATGGAACTCTTAGGAGAGGATGAGCTTGCCTACAACAAGGCAAGGAGGATTTAGACGAGGAAGAGGGTTGGTGATATGGTATAACCAAGGCCAACACCTAGACATCTAGAGAGGGACTTTCTAAATTTCTACATGACTTGTACATACTAGAGGAAGTTAAACCATGCCACAAAATATTTATTGTAGTTACTAGTAAAATGGTAGAAGAAGTGAGTACAAAATGTATGGATGGTGAAAGTAGACATCCAATGAGACCACCCTTCAGTGTGTGTATTGACTAGCGGTGGAACCAGAATAGGAATAGATATGGTCCTCAAAAGTGGGTATAGAAGGCTATAAAATCTTGGTCGTGGTTTGACCCTACCAAGGAAAATAAGACCTATAGGAAGGTGAGGAGAGATTTCTTAGAAGTAGAGTGGGGTGCATCGAGCTCAGCAAGACAACCATATGGGATAAAATTTAATGATAATCCACTGATCTATGATGAAATTCTTCCTAAGGTTACTCTAGGGGAGGTAATCCCCATTCAAAACTTTTTTAGGAGTTTCTTAAATCTATAAAAAAAGAACAAGCTATGGAGAGATTTTGCAGGATGATTGATCACTACATTCATGAAAACATTGATCATTATGCTTACAATATTGAGGTCGATTACATGTAGGTTTCTTTGAGGATGGTAAAAAAAATGTGATGGATGAGGCACAAAAACAGTGAATTAAGGTTTAGTGCCTAGATAACAGATTACGTTATGGACAATAATGCATTATATTGTAATTTTGATGTCAATATTTTACCAAATAAGACACGGGAGTTGATGGTAAACTCTAAGATTGTATGTTTTCCAATCCACTTGTTCCTCGCTAACAAAATTTTTATATTCCCTATTGGTCAGTTACGATATGTTGAAGTTAATATTGAGTATAGAATAAAGGGTTTGGTGGACTTCGATGTGATCGAGGACGATACAAACCCTTACCCAACATTTCTTGGTATTGATTGTGTATTAGATTATCAATCCATTATTAACTTAAATAAGTAACAAATTATTTTTGAGACATAGGATCTATATGTAGGCATGTCATTGGACCTTAAGGAGGGCGACCCTTATGTAAAACCTATGAGAAAGGACCTCCATGTAGTCGACCCCAAAAACATCTATGATATAATGGTTTGAAATGACAATTATGTAAGCATCACATTAGATGGTACATTGAGCTAGTGAAGGATTAATTTGTGTTCATCAGATTCAAAAGAGGAATTGGAGAACTTGTATGAGCACCTCCATGAGGTTTCCATCAAAAGATGCACTCACATTACTAGTTGAGTGGAGTGAATTATCACGGAAGTTTGGGAACCTCCAAATTTCAACAAATTGATTAATGTGGTTACCTTTGCCAAATAATTTGAAATTCAGGTTCCATACCACCTTAGTTTACCCGTGTTATACATTTCTCTCAAAGATACTCTTGCACATTGGTGGGAAATGCACAAGGTGCACACAAATACATGGGAACATTGTAGGAACTTGTTATATATAAGGTTTGGTTTGGATCCTAGGGAGTATGAATAATGGTATACTACTAAATAATCCCTATCTCCTCATCTGGAGAAGTGCATCATAATATGAAGAGAGGGATATGTTCTGGAGGTGGAGTGGGTGCACCATTTTGTGAAAACATTAGACACTGTGCATAAAAAATAGTACACGAAAATGAACGGGGACAAGGTAATCCAGATTGGGAAGCAATGGCACAGATTTTTATATTAAATTTCCATTTTGATTCAAATATGCCACTAATATATGAGTATATATGGAGTATCAAGGAGCAAATATTTTCACCAAAAACCAAGGACTATTATGAAGGATGTCCCACTCTACACTTTTCACCACAATTATCAGAATACTACACTACAAGGAAAAGACCCTCTAGCAGATGTTTTTGAGGAACCCCTTATAAAAATACCCTAGACATATGTTTCTAGCGGAGGTTACTAGAAGAGGTTGGCGGGTGGAGGTTTTCTCAGATGTTTTTCGTCCGATGCATTTATCATCCTAAACCGCACTGGTGTGTTCAACAAGAGAAATCACTGGTGTGCACAAAACGTTGGCACACCGGACACCGTGCACTCCATACACACCCTCCCGGTGCATCTTATTACTGTAGCACACTAGTGCTTTACAAATATTCCGCACCGGTGCGTCATAAAACCCCGCGCCAAAACAGAAATCGCCTGGTGCGATCTTAAGCAACCGCACCAGTGCGCCTATAAAACCCTGCGCATTGAAACAGGGTTAAATAAATAAAAAATTACAGCCAAAAAACCACATTTTTCACTTTTCTCAGTACTCCAAAGCTCTCAAGCACTAGTGAAAATTATCCTTGTCTGAGCCACCCTGACATTGGTGATCCCATTACACCCATTGCACGCACTGCTGTTGTGCATTACCCACCAATCTCCAACTTGAATTTTGAAAAACGGTGGGAAAATTTTATAGCCAATATGCCTCCTCGACGGCCAAATGTACAAGTATTTTTCTTTTTTTTCCAAAATTAAGCCTTTTAGTAGATTAGAACTTCAAATTACCTTAAAATTAACCATTTAAAAGGAAAAAAAATGTGTTGCGTGGTGCGCTCGAGCCATTCCACTCACGCCGGTTCGTAGTGCTGTCTGTAAATTTATAGGCCGCACTGTAACTGGTGCTAACAGTATCCGCATCGGTTCCAGGGTGGTACCGAAAGGCGCATCATGTTATTTTAAAATTTAAAAAATTGTGGTGTAGTCGGTTACTCGGTCGCACCATTGACTATGTGGAATTGCAGCATTGCAGTGCGTTGACTTAAATATCCGCCCCGGAGCAGCTTTTTTTGTTAGTGCACCGCATTCCACATTTCGAGAAGGTCAACGGTGCGGCCTGGTAAAAGACCGGATCATTGCCTATGTAATGATGTAAGGAGGTCGGTGCGCTGACCGAACTATACATCCCGGGGTGTAGAGTTTAGTCAGCAAATCGCACTCCTGACACCGTCCATAGTCAACGGTGCATTGAAAATTTTCAGGTGCACCATTGCCACTACGCTGAATACTTTTTGGTGCACCTTCGCCAGTGCGCGACAAAAATAGAGGCACCAGTACCGGTGCATGCCTGTTTTTTGTGGCGCACTAGCTGCTTTTTTTTTCCAAAAAAATTATATATGTATATTCCTAAATACATGTCTCATTCAATAAAAAAAATTGTATTTAATATGTCAATCATTCAGATACGTGAAAGCAGAGAAGAGGGGGAACAACAGAAATAATAGGCAGACCAGTATAACATGGTTCGCCTGTGGGAGGCACGAGAGAGGGAGAGAGATGCGTACCCTCACCCTACTACAACAGTTACCCAGGGGCTCCTAAGGAAGGTAGACCTCCTCAAGTTCTATGAGGAGGCTACTTCCTTAAAGGGCCATGGTGTGTTTTTGAGACATCTTATCCGCAGGTGGAATGCCCACCTACAGGATTTTCGGGTTGGTCCTAACCAGTGGTACACGCCCACTGAGGGGGAAATATATTTCATTACAAGGATATCGAGGAGAGGGGTAGATTTTCCCTCGTTCCCAGAGGTTCCGGTTGGCTATGCAGCAAGGAGTCAGTTGGTGTAATCCAAGAGATACATTAGCATAGATATATTGTCTCCTTCAGATTTTCAAGTCTCTGGAGGTCAGTTACGTATTGGTGCATTTGGTAGTCAAGAGGTGAGGTGCCTCTCTCTTCTGATGTCAACCATTTCACACAACACCAATGACGGGAAACACATTAGTTGCTTGCTTCTATATTATGTTGATTATTTAGTACAGGAGCCACGACTTGTCAAGTGGTCTGCATTTTTTTGTGGCAGTTCTAACATCCTTAGATAGATTTCGTGCTCATGCACAAGGGAGGGTCAGCTTCCCTTTTTCTTCAGAGCTTTTTTGTTTATTTTTTGAGAGGTTTCCAGAGATGAGGCCTACTTTTTTTCGGCAGCCTCGTAGGCTGATGTTTGAGGCACAAATGCACATGTGGGGACAGATGATGCCCAAGAGGGGCAAGACTGTGTTTCCAGTGAGGATATCGCATGATGCACTGGAGTTGCTAGCCAGTCTTGAAGAGCATCCCTTCAGTATGTTGGTTTGGATTGGCGAGGGTATGCCAACATCCTCTTCACAGATGATGAGCCACCAGATGATAGAGGTAATATTGCTATTTTATTTAAAATTATTCTAACATGTTCTTTAACTTGTTTTTATTAAATTGTGTACTGAAATTGTCTAATTATTGTTGTGTACATGTATATATTTTGTAGACATTGGGTATTTTGATGGCCAGGACATGCCAACACCACCACATGATCCAAGTGTGGATCCTAATGACGATCAGGATATGCCAGATGCCAAGGATCATCAGGAGGCTGGTGCAGAGAGACATGCTCCTTTTGGTGCGCCGGTACCGCCTTTTTCTAGGTGCGGTAGGCTTGATAGCAGATTCAGGATGGAGTTGGGTGACCAACTCACTACATTGATTTTTGAGGTGGGAGTCAGGCCCAATAATATGAGAGACATACAAGGTGATGGTAAGTTGTTACATATGCGGAGAGACATGCCGCGTGACATGTACAGCCTGATGCGGCATATCATAGGAGCTACGACCTTAGTTACGTGGCTGAGGAGGATCATTACTCGTTATAGGCATGGTCTAGACGCAACACGTGATTGACAGCCCGCGAATAGTGATGCATCATGTGATGATAATTCACCTTGCACCGCGCCAAATGAGCAACCTTCACTAGCATCGAGCAGCAGTCATCATGGAGAGCAGGCTGGACCATCGACCACGTCCAGTCAGCAGCCTGCAGCATCCAGCAGTACTCATGATCATGAGCACGCTGGACCATCGACCGTGTCAAGTCATCACAATGAGTAGTCGACAGTTGATCCTAATCAGTATGAGGCACCAGTGCCAAATGAGCAAGCACGTGATGATCAGCATGTATCTGAGCTTGTCGAGGCTACACCATTGACTGAGCAAGCCTCAACTAGTACTGCTATTGATGATGTACCACCAACTGATCCATGACATTCATATTACAGTTGTATATTTTTTACATTATTCAGTATATATATATATATATATATATATATATATATATATATATATATATAGATACATATATGGTCCATGTATTTTATGTTCATGTTGCAGTTGTACTTAATTTACATGTTGGCGATCATTATGATGTGTATACTGTTAGGTCATGTTAGTTATGTATATTTAATGTTTGTGTTGTGATGATGTTATACAATGCTAATTTTGTTTTGTTAGATGATCATGATCACGATGATGTTAGCGAATTTGAATGTGTTTTTTAGTCAAATATGATGTTTGTATGATGGTTCTCATGATCGTGATGTTTATTAATTAATTTAATATTAAATAACCATAATATTTGTTAAATATTATGCCGTGATTGTAATTGAAATTTTAATTTTAATTGTATGTAAAATTGTAAAATTCTATTTGAATTTGTAATTGTAATTTTAACTGTAATTGTATGTAAAATTTTTGTAAAATTTTAATTGTAATTGTAATATTAAATTTATTGTGAAATAATTGTAATTTTAATTTTAATTTTAATTGTATATATGACCAATTGTAAAATTGTAATTGTAATTCTAATTGTATGTATAAAATTGTAATTGTATTGGTAATTGTAATTTTAATTATAATTGTATGTAAAATATTTGTAAAATTTTCATTGTAATTGTAATATTTAATTTATTGTGAAATGATTGTAATTATAATTTTAATTGTAATTGTAATATTTAATTTATTGTGAAATGATTGTAATTGTAATTGTAATTGTAATTGTATTTATGTGAAATTGTAAAATTGTAATTGTATGTAAAATTCTAAAATTGTAATTGTAACACAACTTATAATTGTAAAATATTTGTAAAATTTTAATTGTATTACTGTGAAATGATTGTAATTCTAATTCTAATTCTAATTATAACTGTATGTAAAATATTTGTAAAATTTTAATTGTATTAATGTGAAATGATTTTATTAAAATTTGTAAATTTGTAAAATTGTAAATAGTTGTAAAATAATAAATCTAGAATAATATGAATTTCTGTAACATAATAAAGTTTAGAAAATAATGCAACTAAATTCACGTACTTTAGAATTATCATTATTTTATTGTGATCTTACATACCAAAAAAAAAAAAATTATGTAGTACAACATTTTTATTGAGATCAACATAATTGCAAATTATCGACTGAAATATTAATTTTAACATTAATTCAAAATACATATTATAATGTTTTGAAAAAAGAGTCTTATAAGGTATAAGGTAATTAATTCCTCTTCTTTATAAAAACCCATCTTAAAAAGTATAAATATTGATGAAATAACACATGTACCATTCCACATGTACTAATTCCATTGAACAGATTTTAGAAGAATTCGAGTATATTACCATTGCATTGCCTCTTATGGATGCTAATTCCATGAACAGATTTTAGAAGAATTCGAGTGTCAAGAATGCAATAGATTAAAAAAAAAACATTTTTGGACTATTTTGCATTTTATTAAAAGGTTTTTGAGATTTTTTGTGGAGTTTATGGGTTCATGGGATAGTAGACAGTACCGACCCTGTCGTATTGGTATTTTAGTTGAATTTTTCCTAGCAACGATATGACCAAATCTTGTAGATATGCATTTAAAAAAGAACCCATATATTTTGAGAATATGATTAAAGATTGTTGTCATATACTTTAGCATTATTCCATTTCTTCAACATATTAGCACAAAATAGAAAGAATAATTTCTTTCTCCATAATAACACACAACTTTCAAAAAAGAAAACACTCCATTCTGTGTTTCGAGGCATTTTACGCAGATGATAAGAATTTCTATGGAGTTTTATCCATATTCTGCAATTTAATGAGGGTTGGAGGGAGCTTACAATCCTGTATCTGTTAATAATTGCACCCTTCGCTAGAATCAAAGAAAATTCAGGCAAATTCCTCAGCAAAGTAGACTGGCCATAATCAATTCCTTCAAGACCTCAATAGAATAAATAGATATGCATATCAGAGGCTCCTGTTGTCACCTTCTCTTGTTGCAGGTTGTGGAAAGGTTCATGTTTATTTTTCTGAAAGTAGAAGAGGTGTAGTTTTGAAAAGAAATGGCCCAAATATTTTCATAGAAAAATGTAAATTTCCAACATGTCTAAAAACTAAAATATCTACAACTTCAATAAACTGCTCAGAAACAAAACTTTCCCAACCATTTATGAAAACTGCCCACGTCTTAGCATAGCAGAGGTTCACATGCCACAATTTCCCACTTGGGCCCTGTGGTATTGCATCTTCACATGCCCCACATTGCATTCTCCACATAATCAGTGGGGACCTCCTGCAATAAACAAAATGCATTGGAAGAATAGTTATTTCCATCAAGAATTTATCCAATTCTAATTCTAATTCTAATTCTAATTGCATATTTCCATCAAGAATTAAAAAAAATTATAATTCTCAATTTCTGTGGTTGGAGTTCACTAAATTTTGGTGTACGCGCCTAAAAGTAATTTTGGTACCTTAACCACAAATCGGTGCTAATGTACATATAAATGCACCGATGTGTTTTATTTACTGTGCACCGGTGTCGTGTTACTAATGGACGCACTGGTGACGAATAACCGCAAATAAAAAAAGCACAACTCTATTTTCTTTAGGTGAAAAAAAAAAGAGGTAAATTGAAAAATGGGCGGAAAAATATTTTCGAAAATATAATTTCATAAAACAATTCTTTAAATACTAAAAAATTTTCATTATTTCACTATATTTGCAAAAAATTTCAGCCAGAGGTTTGCAGGAGACATACCTGGAGCAAGAGAGCATGAGAGCACTGTGAGCAGTGAAATACATTCGAACAGAAGTATTCAGAAAATCATAATTCCAAACCTCTGGTGATTCAAACCCTGTAGCATAGAATTTCAAATGATCTTGTGATTAAATTTGATTATTTTTTTTACTTTTTCTGCAGTTTATTTACTATGTAAGAAAAAAATTTCAATTTGTTTTTCATTTTAAAAAACAAAAAAAAAATCCATTTTTACCCCAAACGCTTCATTCTTTTTGTTTCTTCACTTTCTTCTCCTTGTTTTTGTGATTTCAGAATTAGGGCTTTTCATTTTAGATTGACATCCAACCCACGGGATGACTTGCATAGTCGGATCCCAATCCATGTCGGCCCTTGCATGAATTTTTGAAAAGAAGATTTTTTTTATCGGTGCACCCTGCATAACCTAGCACACCAGTGCGTTGTATTATCTCAGTGCACCCTAAAAGTACTGTGTAATAAAAAAATTAAAAACAATTTTTTTTAATCAGTGTGCCATATGTAAAATATGGCACCGATGTGCTATTTCGTTATGGCGCACCGCAAATGTGTTGTTTCGCAAAAAAATGTTTTATTATGTTAATCGGTGCACCACGTAACATATAACGCACCGCACTGGGTCTCCTAGTTGATAAAGAGCACAGTATGGTGGTCCCTTGGTTGCACAGGGCGTTTATGCTAAAAAAACTAACACTGGATGATTTTTGTTATTTTCTCTGTGTTAATTGGTCCCATGTAATGCACCAATGCTTCTTGTTGACATATAGCACCATACAGTCTATTATAATGTTTCTGCAGTGTGTTTATAGGACCCCCACACACCGACATCGATGCGTACACCATGTATGGCGCACTGGTTTCTTGAGATTTTATTTTTTACCTGAAAATTTGACAATTTATTTATAAATATGTTAATGAATGATATGGTACATGTTTTAGATTGATAAAGAAATGACTGACAAGAGATCAAGTAACAAAAATATTGATAACACATCAAAAAAAAAGAAAAATGCAAGTTCTTTGTAAATTCTTTACAAAAAATATTATTTTTACTATATGTAAGTTTAACTAATATGTATTGTTTACTGTGTATCATGCAGAGCCACAAAATGACAAAGCTCGATAAGATTATTTCTGATCTAGAACCAGAAGAGCGTAAAAGATTGATGAAAAATTGCAAAAGGATGAATCAGGTGAATGAAAAAATACTATCGATCCAATATGAGTTTCTTTTTTAATTTTTCATTAATAATATACTTAAAATTATTAGATAACATGTGTTAAACAATCTATTAATTCATATCTGTTTAATGTTCTACAGGGACCAGCAACTCAGAAAAGGAATGTTGTTCTAAGAAAATAAAAAAAATAGAACATGCAAATGAAAATGAATTGCTCCTTAGCTCATCTGGAGTGGTGCTGGAGGTTAACGAAAGGGGGGAAAACTTTTACAAAAGTTTGAGGGTTCTATTGGAACGAATGTATAGACGTTCTTTCCACTTACAATACCAAAATCAATCCAATGATTCCAAGAACCAAATTTTATCTAAACTAGAGGAAGAGTTTCTAGAGAATTGGTCAATGAGACATGTCTGACTTTTAATAGAAAAAATGTACAACAACAAAAAATAAGGAATGAAAAAGTAATATTCCTTTAAATGTTTGTCTAGAATTATTTATAGATATTACTTTTGTTATATTTCCTTTTCATATATCAATATAAAAATTAAATATTTTATTGTCATGTTACATTTTCAGGAAGATTATGAAAATCTCAAAAGATGAATGAGCTGATATTAAAAATATGCCAGTGGGAATGTCCAAAAAGGTGTACAAGGAGATGGTCAAATAAATGGACAAAATTGCACCGCAGGAGGAGCCATCTCAACAACAACATGCTTCAAATGTAATATGTAATCATTGAATTTTTCGATCATTAAGTACAATAAATAAACAATTTAGCATTAAATATTAATTTTCAAGTATTTTCTTGCAGAAAAGAAAAGAAAATGGAACCCATTCAGCACATAAAACATGACGACAAGGAAGAAAAGGGTTGATATCTAATTTTGTGAGTAATTGTTACTTCCTTAAAACAACTTAACTAGATTTCATTTTTGTATTTTTTAAGTTGTTTTATAAAAATAATCATTGAATGTCTTCAAACAGGTGCTAACATACAAAGAAGAACCATCAGACGAATTGATTGAAATTGGGTTAAATATGGGTTGTGAGTATATGTTGGCATATCAGAAATTAATTGTGGAATTTGTAAGCATCTATTGCTCTTGTTTTACTTAGCTCCGTCTATAATTAATAGAACAAAAAAATCTTTTATATTAAATATATGATTCGTTATGGGGTATAAAACTTGTAGGAAACAAAGTATGGAATTGCACCAACAGATGAAACCTTGAAATATGGCATGGTACATGGTTTTGAAATAATGTGTATAGTTTATGAGTCAATTGTTGCTATGGTACATCATTTCTTTTCGATTTACATTGATATATATTATTTAATATTGAAATTTTCCTTATTCTCACTTATGTATATACACTCATTACAGTTTATTTTTATGTTTGTAGATGGAAGGTGAAGAAGAAGAGAACAATCAACACCATGAACAAAAAAATCATGAAAATAACCCAAGTCATGGAAGTAGCTCTAACAGTGACAACAGTTAAAGCGAAAAATAATGATCACTATGTTTGAATATCAAAGCAAGGCGTTGTATTTTTTGAAATATTTGTCTGTTAAATTAGAAATTTGTTTAATGTAATGGACATAGTGTCCCAATTGAAAGACAAAGGGATACCAACAACTGTCCCATTTTTTATGACAAATATTGTCTTATTCATATATATATATATATATATATAGAATAAAATATGTTTTAATTTATTATGTTGTATTCTCCATTGTCATTGTGAAATGTAACACCACTGATTAAATTTATGGATGATTAAATATTATAATGAAGAGATGTGAAATTTGATGATATGATATAACAAATTAATCCAAACATCACATTCAAATGCACTAATAAAAATTTAATTCATATGAATACTATTATAAGATATATATGTGTCGACTTTTGATGAATAATGAATTTTAAAAATCACAATAATTATGATATGATATAACAAATTAATCCAAACATCAAATTCAAATGCATTAATAAAAACTTAATTGATATGAATATTGTTATAAGATGTATCGACTTTTGATGAATACTGAATTTTAAAAAATCACAATGATTGCATTTTCAGAGGTCGATGTTTCTAAAAAATACAAAATGAACATCGGTGTGTGTCAGTTGTTGTACATCAGTGTGTTTGTATGTTGTAGCGCAAAGGTGCATTTCTATGACCTATGGGCACCGCACAAATACCAATACCAATTACAAATCTCGGTGTGTTTGTCTAATATGATGCACTGGTGCATTTCTATATGCCTACGTACCAGTGCATTGAGACAACCTATGGCCACTGCACAAATCAAAAGACCAATTAGAACGACCCCATGCATTGTATCACCAACACTATGCCCAGTGCGGTTTTATACCTTGACGACCCGGTGCATGCACCTTCGACTGCCCCAGGGCCACCTTCTAGATGACACACACCAGTGCATTGAAACCTTAGTAGCACACCGATCAAAAAAACATCCATAATAACCTCCCGCCGCCCAGTCTTTTTAGTTTTGTTGAAATTTGTTAAAATCTCCATCAAAACCTCTGTAACCATAAACAGATGTTGTAGCAAATACTTTTTTGACAATTTTGGCCAATTTTATAACACTAAAAACCTCCTTTATAACCTCCGCTAGAGGGTCTTTTCCTTGTAGTGCTAAGAAACTGTTAGAGTGTTATGGTATGGCTAAAGAGGTTGATGACGATGAAGATCTTAGGTATCTGAATATCCCAGAGTTTAAGGGGTAACAATATGTGACTAGACCACAATTAGGCTTCTTTATGCTAGAGTATATGAATCCTATCAAAATGTGCAAGGTGAATATTAGTGTCGAGGATAGTCCCAAATTTTTTATGATTAGAGAATATTGGGACTAAGGGACTACCAAAAAAATTCTAACCTACTGCGCAAATACCAAGACTTATTCCCCATCAATTTTCTAGATATTTATGGTATAGTGGATGAACTAAGGTAGATAAAAATTACTTTGAAAATAAGTACAAAGCCAGTATGCAAAATACCCTACCTACTCAATCCCATTTATAAGAAAAAAATATAGGGAGAAGCTTGATAGGTTGTTAAAAGTGGGTATCATATAGCCTATTGAGGAGTAAGAGTGGGTTAGTCCAATGGTTGTGAAACTAAAGAAGATAGGAGAAATTTGAATTTGTGTACATACTTTAGGAAACTGAACGACGACTATGTCCATGATCCATTCCCCACTCCTTTTATATATGAGCTCTTGGATAATGTTGTAGGGCATGAAGCTTATTCATTTGTGGACATATCATCACGATACTAGCACATTAAAATTTCTAAGGAGTATTATCACAAGACAATATTTGAAATATAATCGAGATGATTCCAATACATTGAATTCCCTTCAATTGAAGAATGCACCAATGATGTTTTAACGAGTGGTGGTGGTAAATTTTAAGGATTTTATTCATATTTTTTTATAAGTTTACTTAGATCATTAGATTGTTTTTAGTGTCATATAGAAGCACATTGGATTTCTATGAATTATACCAAATAATTGTAGGTACCTCCATATTTTCTTGAACCCGAAGAAGTATATTTTTTTCTTGTTGATGGGAATTTTGTTTAGGCATGTCGTTTTTTAACAAGAAATTCTAGTAGATCTCGAAAATATCGTTGTAGTAATGAACCACTTGCCTCCACCTTTAGTGTGACAACTATGCGTGACACTTGGATATACTAGGTAATATATAAAATGTATGCATGGAGATGCAAATATAATTATACCATTATAGATGATGATAAGGAAGGATGCCAAGTTTGAATGGACTAAAGAGTGTTATTGAGTTTTGCATACACTAAAGGAAAAAATATTATGAATTTTGATCATATTGTTTTTGAGTTGGATTAAGTAATTTCATTTTCATGTGGACACATCAGCATTAACATTAGGTGTGGTAGTGGTACAATCTAGAGAATATGAAATAGATTATCCAATTATTTTTTCTAACAAAATATATCTGCAATGGAGCAAAACTATACCACAATGGAGTGTGAAGTTCTGATAATGATGTCGCGATGTCGAAGCTTAAACATTATCTACTAGGTTCACATTTCAAGTATTTAAAAAAAAAAACCAATATGCATTAGGATATCTCGTTAATAATCTAGTCTTTTGGGGGAAGATATGTACATGGTTATTTTTGTTTCAAGAACATGATTTTGAGGTAATTGTAAAACTTGGTAAGCTCAATGTAGGGTAGATCATGTTTTGAGGATCAACATTGGCGAAGAGGTAGGGAAATGTGAATCATGGGTTACAAGATACAAAATTATTTCATGTGGAGATTGTTGATGATCACTTTTAAGAAATGATCTAGTTTATTACCACAAAGATGACAACACAAGACTAAACAATGGGACAGGAAAAATATTTGGTAGTCAAGGCCATGGATTATCAGCTCATTATGATATGTTTCTACAAAATGGGTGCAGACATAATACTTTAGTGATGTGTATTGGAGAACAAGATACCCACCATAATGGTCGAGGTGCGTGGAGGGGTTGGACGGAAATATGGAGGGAAAGAAATGATACATAATATTTTTTGTGTAGGTCTATGGTGGTCGACTATCCACTATGATGCGAAGGAATTTTTTCATAGTTACTATGTGTGTGAGAGAGTGGGTAAACCTTCATGATGATATGAGATGTTGCTTCATCCATAATTGGCTTCACATCCATTTGAGAATTGGGTTGTCGATTTTCTTGGATTGATTAATATGCTAGTGAAGAGGAGTGGAGTGTGACACATTTTCACTGTGATAAATTACCTGACTAGATGTAGTAAGGAAACACCTCTTAAGTATTGTAGTTTCGATACCACTACCATATTTTTATTTGAAAATGTCATCACTCACTTTGAATGTGTAAAAATACTCATCTACAATTTTTGGATACTTTGATGGAACTTTATAGTCATCTACCATATAAATCCATACATCTACATCAAAGTACATTATATATGACCTCATATTTATATTCTATAGAGCACAATTTGTTCCACCAAATATTTGGGCTAAATTTTAAAGGAACTATCCTTGTTATCCATTTGTACCTCTAATATTTAACTTCTAGAGGTTAAAAAAATTAAAAGGGAACCTTCTCTGATTACAATTGTTGGATTCACAATTATATTTAGAAGGGGCTTAAACCAATACAATCAAAATTTTTACTTATTTAAAGCCAATCAAACACCATAAATCATCAATCTCACAAAAAAATAACACAATATATATGTAGAAACCTTTATAATATGAAACCCAAAAACCTATTTATATGAAATCTATTTTAGCAATCAACCCATAGGAGACATCGATCCCCTCTACCATTTTGTAGGAATCAATATATAAGAGACACCAATCTCTCGGATTATTTTTAGGAACTAATATACAAGAGACACTAGTCTCCTCTACTACATTTTAGGCACCAACCTATAGGAGGCACCAATCCCCTCTACTTCTTTGTAGGCACCAGCATGTAGGAGACACTAATCCCCTTTGCTACATTGCAGGAACCAACCTACAAGAGACACCAATCCCCAATCTTTATTTTTTGGAACCAACCTATAGACACCAGACACATTTGCTACGTGCAAGCACCAAAATATAAGAGATATCAATCCCCTTTATTATTTTGCAGGCACCAACCTACAAGAGACATAAATCCACATTGTTGTAAATATTTATAGGTACCAGCCTACTTCATTGATTCTTCCTTCTTCTTTAAAATTTCCATTAGCCACTTCTTACTTTAATGGGTCTATCTACTACTTTTACTTTAGTAGGTATATGAATTTCTTATTCCTTCATGAGATTTACTTGCTACTTCTTCTTTCTCAAAATTTACTTCTCCCAGAACTTGTTTCTTTTTTCTTATTCCCAACAACATGCTTTCACAGCATGCCATGTATATAAGTTTGCAAATGTAGTGTAGAAAATTATACAATATGTATATATATAGATCTCTTCTCCTTCTCTTATTTATTTAATCATATTAAACATCTTATATGGAATGTGATAGAAACATTTCAAATATTACCTACTTGAAGCATGCTTCAAGAGAATTCAATAATACTAACTTCTCCAGATCATATGTGTGAAATTATAGTGAAATAAGGTCTAAGTTTTCCATCACAAGTACCTTGAGATATATCTTCTATCTCTTTCCAATTTCAAATCATAAACTATAAATTCAAGAACGTTATAGCAAAAATACCAAAGTGAGTTCTTTGAAGAATATTTGAGGAGAATTCAATAACCCTAAATTCCTCAAAGCATATCTTTGAAAGTATAGTACAACAAGAAATATCCAAAACATCCGACAAGAAATATTATAGTGTTAACATCTGGCTAACA
The DNA here is from genome assembly GCA_034641835.2 of Pinus albicaulis. NCBI lineage: Eukaryota > Viridiplantae > Streptophyta > Pinopsida > Pinales > Pinaceae > Pinus > Pinus albicaulis. The sequence goes on from CM076580.1 coordinate 66,146,899, forward strand.
TGTCTAAAGTATATTTCAAGAGCATTTAGGAAGTCTAACTTTCTTAGAGAATATCTCTGTAATTATAAAAAACCAAGGTTTGAAATTTTAATAACAAGTAAATGAATTTATTCGATCTTTATCATGACAGTTTTACTTTCCAAAACATCAGAGAAGAAGGGTTATAGTGAAAATTTCAAGATGAAATTTTCAACCCATAAATTACATTTTTTCTTCGAGTTTTGGATTCCAAGAATCACGCCAAGGAAAAATTATCATCTCCTCTTTCGACTTCATATCTATTATTTTCTTGGGTGATGTTAAAATGTACTCACGTGAACTTTATTTATAATTCTTGTATGTCACTTATGGGGCTAGCTAATAAAATAGGTCAAGTTGGCCTACTTGTACTTTGGTTGGGTCATCCTAACAAAATATTTCATATCTCCTCATTCCTATGGAATTATAGGGATTTCTATATACCATTGTAAAGGTCTCATACTAATATTTTGAAAATATATTCTATATACCCATTTGAGATATTTAATTGGAGTGAAAATGTCTTGAAATATAGGGTATTAAAATGGGGCATCAAATGTCTAAAAACAATATTTCTAGCACTCTTCACTTTTGAATCTTTATCTTGGACATAAGTAATATCACCCTATCTAATTTGAAATCAATGAAAAATAAAATTTCCAATAGGGTACTTACAACCTATTTGGATTACAAGGATGCCTATGTGTCCATGGTAATAAAATATTTCCAAGGGACAAGATTTTATATTCTAGATAGCGCATCATAGTCTATTATTTTGGTTAGCCCATATTGGGATAGGAATTCTTTTTTTACTTGCTTCACCTTGACACTCAATAAGAGAAAAAATATAGCAAGAATTTATAGATACTTAGTGTTTGAGATCATAATAGGTGTGCTTGATATCTAATAGAGAATAGTAACTTAAATTGATAAGCATAAACTACACCAAGCCATCACTCATAACAAAATTATTTGAATATGTGGTATCCAAATTTCATATAAGGAGGTGCCAAACTTTCTCTTTTTATTCTATCTTTTCCCCTCCATAAACTACACATTTTGAGGTGTCATGGACCATGAACCATTTTAATAACAAATTCTATTGTTGTTTATTTTTTACTATAGAGGATCTTGTAGGAGAATAGAATATCTTGTAAAAACTATGTTACACAATTCTTCTTTCTTGTCAAGTGTTGTTGTTTGACCTTGTAATTGCTTGATTTCTTCTACTTAACTCCTTAGTTGTTATATTAATTTGTTGTCCCTTTTTTATCTACATTTATGTTCCTTTTCTCATTATGATCCAAACCTTGGTGAAATTTATTTATTGATGAAATTATGTTTTTATGAAAAGAACAAGGTCATTTTACCTATAATTAAGCTAACAATTTGTGGAATAAGACTTTTTTATAAACTGGGACTTCGAATGTGGACACAGGGAAATTTCATCCACAATGATTCTTGGTTATTTCAAGTGAGATTTGTTTTTATAATAAGGATTTTGTTGCATAAACAAATTTTTTGGCCTCTCTGTCGAAGATAAAAGACTTATATTAATTTAGAAAGAACGTCTACAGAATCTCTAATTCTTAGGACATTACTCATTTCACAAAAATTTATTGTAATAATTTTTTATAATAAATAATTAGAGGAAGACACCTCTAGGAAAGATGATGAAAAATGATTAAACTTGAGACAGAGTTGTGAACTATGTTTGGACTGTATTTACTTTCTAGAGAATTTTAATGCAGAGATTTATTAGTTAATTTCAATATTGGCTTACGTGTATTTTGATTTTAATTTCTTCTAAGGACATACTAACTCCTAAGAAGTTTAAGCCCACTCCCTTGGATGAAGTTTTGTATCTCTTATGTAAAATAGATTAGATAGTATTGTGTTGTTCCTTCTTAAATTTCTATTTCTTCATTTGTATGGGATATATTTATTTTGGGTTTTACTTATATTTTGTATGTTTAATAGCGATTTAGTCTATTGTGTCATTTCTTGATAAGTTTTTTCTTTGGATATGTAATTGTTGTTCCCTTATTTTCTTACTATCCTTCCTTGAAATATTGTTGTTACTTAGTTATAATTGTCGGTTTATCTCATGATAGTTAAATAGTTGAAAGCATATTACATTAGGATTGAGGTTTTTATATGTTGTTCCTTGATTGAGATCTTATCTAGAGTAGTACAATTAATTATTTTTGCATTCAAATTTCATTTCTATAATAAATATTTTGATTTAGTTTATAAATATAATATATTTATAGCTTTTTTTTGTTTATTCTCTAAATCTTACCTTCTTTATTTTAACTGATGCTAGATCTAAAATATTGTAAGTGTGAGGATAGGGTATATTTGATATGAACAGAAGGATTAAGATATTATATTATTTTATGTAGCACCAATATTAGTCTTTGGCACTTCCCTGCATAGATTTTTTCAAATTCCTCGAAATAAAAATATTCTTCCTGGGTTGATATGATTAATGTTTAGGTGATTAGTTGTTTGCTTTGAGGAATTAAATCCCTAACATTTTGGTGTCATTGTTGGGAGGTTTTAAAATATGTACTAACATACAAATAAATGGTTATAGATTCATACCTGACTCAAAGAGGGTTGGATATTAAATAAGAAAGGTAAGAGCATGTGCACATAACCTAGATAATTTGTGGTGGATTTTTCCCTTAATAGTTAATTTCAGTTCATATAGTATACATGATTAGAAGAGGAAATAGAGGTAAAAATAAAAGAAAGAAAAAAAATCCAAAAACCAACCCTGTGAGTAATAAAATCCAAATCCATGGAAGCCTTGGAAGACTAACATTTATATACAATATCATATATAAAGTATAATCTCAAGCTTTAGTATGACCCTGACCAGTATCCATAAAAGTATCTACTTTTCTCACTACCCCTCTCGAAAAAAAAATATGTTGTAGTAGAAGTTGAGATCCACAATAAAATTCTGGAATCAGCAACCAGAGAAGAGGAGAGTTTTCAATCCTCATCAATAGAACATTGTGGCATTCATAATAAGGGTGAGGGTAACTCTTATAACTTGACAGAAATATGAGGTGAAAAAGTAATCCAAACTTTCAAACATCCTTAAAATATCCTCCTACAACACTAACATCAAGGGAAGGTATTATGGTCTCTGACTTAGGTGGTGTTATGAGACCTAGATATACTCCCTTAGAGCCATAAAAAAAATATAAACACTAAATTGGTCCTTATCAAATAGTACCTCCTGGATTTGGGACAACAAAAGTGTATTGGAAATTTTTTGACCAAATGGTAGGTAAAGTGAATACATCATCCATAACAACCTCAACAATAGAATTTCATATTGTTGACCCACAGAAAAATCCACCTATGAAATCCATACTTCCAAATTTCCATGGATTAGCATTAGAAGATCCAGATGCATTCCTATTTGAATTTGATGTTCTATGGAGTGGATATGATTACACCACCGATCCACAAAAATTAAAGTTGTTCCCCTCTACCTTGAAGGGACCAAAACCATGATGGTTTATGGGATTAGCAAGTGGTACCATTAACTCTTGGGATGAAATGAAGGAAGCATTTCTTTAAAAAAAACCGGGACTAATGTTTTTTCATGTATTTTAGAGAAGAAATATTTAATATGACTTAAAAAAAGGATGAGAGTTTAGAGTACATTGAAAGGTATCAATGAAACTTCCAGAGGTCAACATATACTACTCTTCCAAAAGAAACCTTGAAATATGTCCTTATTGGGGTAATGAAAGATGAATGGTTAGAAACACATAAAATAATGGGACATGGATATATTTCTAAGAAATATTATGACAATATTATTAATATGTTTGTTAGGTGTTCCCAAGGAAGTGAAAGGGATAAGAATGGATACGAGATCCCCTGAGTAGAGATAGAAAAACCACTAGTGCAGGATATAGTAAGGAATAAATTGGTAACTTGCTAGGAGATTTTAAAAATAATATTTTGAGTACCCTAACTACATAGTAGAATGTCTTGTTGGTGAAATAAAAATATGAAAACATGGAACAAGTATTAGAAATATTTTTCCTCGTTGTCGTTGGAAACATGGTTGTAAGGAATGCCCTATTGGGTTTGTGTTATATTCCTTCCATGAATAGGCACACATGCCTATGGTTTTGTGCATAGTTTGCACATGGTTTTGGGGCATGATGGTTTTTAGCCCCTGGTATTTTGTAAATCTGGTCAAGGGAAGTGCGGTTATGTTCTAATCCAGGGTTAACAGATTGGGGTTTATGAATGCTTCGGCATGTATATATGTGTTGTAACACTAAAAGGAATATAATGAAAAATCAAGCTAGTAGTCCCGATTTGGGATCCAGGGGGAAAGCTATTTTTATATATGTTTTATGTTTTATGCTCTCACTATTGTTTATTTTCTATTTTTAATAATATGTTTGCAGATAATTTTTTTACAGGGTTAAAACCTACATTTGGTATCAGATTTGTTTCAGCTTCAAGGGGACACCTTTGCTACTGATGGGTTTTTTTCTCGGGCCTGTGGTAGACCCTATTCATTGGGAGATCTACGGGATCGATTCTTGCGGTGAAAGAATATGGCGAGTAGTGGAAAGGTAGAGATCAAGAAATTTAATGGTCTGAGTTTGAGTTGTGGAAGCTCAATATGGAGGATCTACTGGTGGATAAAGATCATTAGATCATGGTAGATCCGAGTACTAAACCAACGGCAATGTCAGATGAAAACTAGGAAAAGTTGGATCAGAAGGCAAAGAGCACAATACAGTTGTGTATCTTAGATTCAGTATTGTTGAAAGTATCTGGGGAAGATACGATGAATAATTTGTGAATAAATTGAGAATTTGTACCAATATAAGTCTTTGGTGAATAAATTTTTCCTGGAGAAAAAGCTGTATAACTTGAGGATGAAGTATAGAGACTCGGTGACAGAGCATCTGAAAGCCTTCAATACTTTGGTAAGTCAGTTGTCACCTGTTGATATTAAAATCTCATATGAAGATAAGTGCATCAATTTTTTGTGTTCTCTACTAGATTCGTGTGACATTCTGGTTATTGCAATAGGTAGCAATACAACTACCTTGAATTTTGATGAATTTTCTCAGCCTTCCTATCGGAGGAAATGAGATGGAGGAATATGGAGGGCTAGAATGGATATGCCTCAACTGTACAAGGAAGTTCCGAGAAAAGAAACAAAAGTAAGTTTTCGAGTGTGAGATCTAAATCTAGAGAGAGATCTAAATCTCTAGGAAAGCATGTAAAGGTGTGTTGGAAATGCAGAAAGGAAGGGCACTTCAAAAAGGAATAGATATATAAAGCTCCTAAGAAAGGAAATAGATTTAATGATGCTCCTTCTGCAGAGGAAAAAAATACCTCAGATGAAGGTGGGGATGTGTATTTTTCTTCTTCTTTAAATACACATGTAGATCATGAGGCATGGTTGATTGACTCAGGTGCATCCTTTCACGTCACTCCCCATAGGGAGTCGTTCTATGAGTATGAGAAGTATTATGGTGGTGATGGCTTCTTAGGGAATGATAGGAGGGCCAGAATCATCGAACATGGAAAATTCAAGCTGAAGCTGCAAGGTGGAAGGATTATAACAATTCCTAGCATTCTCCATATTCCTACATTGACCAAAATTTTGATTTCTGTAAGAAAGATGGATGATGTAGGTGTAAAAAAAATGTTCTGTAAATACACCTGCAAGATAGTTCAAGGAGCACTGGTATTAATGTGGGGAGTTCGGATGGGAACTCTGTACAAGCTTCAGGGTAGCACTGTTATTGATGGGTGCAACAGTTCTGTGGTTTCTGAAAGTGGAGCAGAAAGCCTAGTGGTCTCTGGAGAAAATACCATGCTATGGCATCAAAGACTTGGACATATTAGTGAGAAGGTCCTTCAGATACTACATGGTAATGGTATGGTAGAAGGTATGTCTAATTTATCTCTGGATTTTGATTTCTGTGAACATTTTGTATATGGGAAGCATAATTGGGTGATTTTTCCTTCTGGTGCTAAGAGGGCAAACAAGGTATTAGAGCTTGTTCGTAGTGATGTGTTTGGAACTGTGTCGGTTCCATCTCTGGGAAATTCTGTGTACTATGTTTCATTCATATATGACTTCTCAAGGAATACATGGATATATTTCTTGAGGAATAAATATGAAGTCTTTGATAGATTTAAATAATTTAAGGCTCTGGTGGAAAACCAGAAAGAGAAGAATATAAAGGTGTTGAGCACAGATAATGGTGGAGAGTTCTGCAATAATGAATTTGAACAGTTCTGTAAGAATTGTGGTATAGCACGGCAAAATACTACTCCATACACACCTCAGAAAAATGGAGTTGCGGAAAGAATGAACAAAACGTTGATGGAAAAGGCAAGAAGCATGCTTAGTGGCACCGGTTTAGGACAAGAATTCTAGGCAGTGGAAGTGGAGACTACATGTTACCTGGTTAATAGATCACCTTCATCAGTGGTTGAGGATAAGACTCCACATGAGGTATGGAATGGTAAGAAATCATCTCTTTCACATCTGAGGGTATTTGGATGTGATGCTATGTACTGTTCCAAAGGAGAAAATGACCAAGTTGGATAATAAATCTGAAAGGTGTATCTTTATTGGGTATAAGGATGGTTTAAAAGGTTACAAGCTTTGGAACCCAGAAACAAGGAAGGTTTTGTACAGTCGAGATGTGGTGTTTAGAGAGGTGAAAGATGTTGCTAAACATGAATTCCTACCAAAGGAACTTGAGAATATAGAGTTTGAGCTAAAGCAGGATGAATCAGACTCTACAACATAATAAGATTCAAAAGATGAAGAGCCACTAACTTCGGTTGTGAGAATATCAGTTCAGGAAAGAAGGTAGCCAGAAAGGTATACTCCATGTACTTCTTGTTCAATTTTTTCTTTAACTATCACTAATGATAATCCCAGAACTGTCAGGGAGGAAGTGGGTTCATAGGATGGAAAAAATTGGAAGGAGGCCATGGTTGAAGGAATGGCATCCTTGTACAAAAATGAGACATGGGATCTGGTGGAGTTGTCGGCTGGAAGGAATCCCATCGGGAGAGAATGGGTGTTTAAGAAGAAGATGAATAAGGTGGAGAAATACAAAGCTCGGTTGGTAGAAAAAGGTTATTCCCAAGTGCCAAGAATTGATTTTGGTGATATTTTTTCTTCTGTTTCCAAGGTTACTTCTATTAGATTACTTTTATTTGTTGTTGCTGAATTTGATTTTGAGCCAGAATAGATGGATGTGAAGACAAAATTTCTTCCGAGGGATCTAGAAGAGGAGATCTACATGAAGCAACCTGAAGGCTTTACAATGAAGGGTAATAAAGAACTGGTATGCAGGTTTAAAAAGTCTTTGTATGGGTTAAAACAATCTCCAAGGATGTGGTATCAGAAATTTTATATACGGGGACTTGGCTTCACCAGAAGAAAAGAGGATCGTTGTGTGTATTTTAAATTAATTGGTGATCATTTTATTTATTTTCTCTTGTATGTGGATGATATGTTGCTGGTTGGAAATGACAAAGAAATTATCCAAGATTTGAAGACCCAATTGTTCTCCAAATTCGACATGAAGGATCTTGGTGCTGCAAACTATATTTTGGGCATGGAAATTAAGAGAGATCAGGAAAAGAGGAAGCTCTGGTTAAACCAGAGGAAGTATATCGAGACAATAATCCAAAGGTTCAATATGTAGGATAGTAAACTGGTGAAGGTTCCTATTCCTATAGGTGTAAATCTATCTGCTGAACAATGTCCTAAGACACAAGAAGAAGAGGAGGATGTGTCCCATGTTACATATGCAAGTGCAGTGGGTATCTTGATGTATGTTTTTGTGGCTCATTTGCAATATATTTATTTTAATTTTTTCGAAAATACAAAAAAAGGGAAAAATATAAAAAAATGTTTTAAAGTAGAGCTTCCTCATACTTTAACCAAAGTTGCAATGTTTTTGAAAAATACTAAAGTTAAATATTTTGGAGGATCCAAAGAGGTGGGACATAGTGTCTCGGTTAATGTTCGAGTGAATAATTAAGTGGGATCCAAGATTTATCTTGTCAGAGATTAAATCCGTGGGCACAATCAACGCACGGGTTAATGGGAAAGGTTCCTCCGCAGTTGACCCCGCTGACCGACCGGCTGATCTTGGTCGACGGTCTGGATTCATTGTGGGGGAAAGGCCCCGATGAGCGCTTCATACCCCAAATGCCTCCCGTAGTGACGTAACATTCTTTTTGGATGACATCTTTCAGCCACGTCATGGTATCATTTAACGGTCTTCTGTGAGTCAAATCAGTATTTAATGTTAATACCCTATGCCATCTATTTAAGCATGCTTCTCTTTTCAAAAGATTAACTATTGTTTATTTGTATTTGTCAACCCTGTTGCATTTGTATTTTCTATCATTGTTCGCCACCCTGAGCTGTCTCATGGCGAAACATTCATTTCTTTCTGGTTCTTCCAGTCATATCCCTCTCATGGACACCGAGAGGGATATCAGAGCATCTCCCCTTCTATCAGCAGGACTATTTAAATGATAAAGCATGTCCTGTTTTCTCCGCCATGGAAAATTCAGGCGTACTGTTTGCATGTATCCCGAGGACTCATATTTTTCCCGAGTTTGTGCATTGGTTGGTATTCGTCATGTATCCTGGTAAATTCTTCGTAATGAATTTCCTAGGAGAGAATGTTCTACAAGTCTCAACAATTAGTCTGTCAAGCTTTATGTTACCTAGAGTCTGAATCCTCTGTTCAATTCATTGACGAATCATTGGAATCATATTATGATAATCTTGCAGGACAGGAATTCACTCAGTTCACATTCTTCCTAAAGCTGGACACAAAGTAGTTTGCACCAGATAGTAAGGAGTTCTCCCTAGAAGTTTTTGATGTAGAAGTTCGGCCAGTGTTGCGGTGTATATTGAAGATACTGGAAAACGAGGATGACAGCCTAGTTGACAAATCAGTACTAGGACTATTTCTTTGATGATGAAGCTAGGAGTAGTGCTAGACATTCCCTCTTATTGGTAGGAGGTCGTCAATACTCAATTCATGAGTTTATCTCTCACTGGGTCATTCAAGTTCCCTTCTCTTCTCACCTATCTCCTTTTATATCAAAATGTGGAGGAATTCTTGCAATTGGTGTTGAATATCATTGATGTAAATAAAAAGAGGCAGTCGGTAGTGTTTTGGACTGATGCAGTAAGAGAGGAAAAAAATGAGGAGGGGGTTTTTGATTTTGTAAATCATTTTATGTCCACCACTTATAATATTTTGAATGGGTTTTTCGCCCCATGTTTCTTGCCAAAGGCTCAAGAATTTCTTCATTTGGGTGCTAATTGTAAATTTGGAGACTGGTATGTATATGAAGATTATTCATAGATCATACCTTATGGTGTTGGGATAGAACCATATAGACTTCCCGCATTTGTTCCTATGAGATTATTTTCCTTAGAATTCATTAGGCAGAGTTTGAATGTAGACCAAGTACATTTTTTCCCAATGAAAAAGGGTCACATGTTTAAATTGCCTATGTTTGTGGGTCCATTTATGGTCAACATGAGGCAAGCAGCTGATGAGGTTAACAAGATATTAGATGGTATGATTTTGTTATTAGGAGATAAATGGGATTATGATTCTCATAAAGCAATTTCAAACAGGAGAGTTGAAAATGGCTACTCAGTATTTATTCATGATAGTAGCCCTGCCATAGAGAAATTAGCCAATAAAATTTTTTTAGGTTTTGCTAGTTCTAGCATACAGACTCCTATCATATATGAAAATTCAAGGAAGAGGAGTAAAGAGGCAGTTGTATATTTCAAATATGAAGAGAAGAGAGTTGAAAAGAGAGAAAAATTCACTGAAGACATAGAAGGTGCCCAGCCTAGTTTCCTTCTTCAAATAGGAGATGAACAGAATGTTCCAGCCTCACCAAGAAGACATGGAGATGCTCAGGATCAAATTCCTTTGATTAAATAGGTGTTTTCTCAAATTTCTGAAAAGAATCAAAAGATGAAGGCTAGTATGGAGGCACAGGCTGAATATCAAGTAACTTCGGACCAGACTAGATTATTGACTGCCATGGATCTAGAAAGAGATCAGTTTGAAATTTCTCTCTCTCACCCTTCTGATATGACTATAGGGTCATCAACTAATTTAAAAATTGTAAATTTAACCGTTGATGTGAGGAATATCCCTTTGCTTGATAAGGTCAATTTACACATGCAAACAGATCAATTAATAGTGAATTATCTGACCAAGACAAATGCAATGGCTCTTGAGGCAGAGAATATGCTATGGAAGGTGATCAAGAAATTAAAATTAGAGAAAGCCAACTCCAGGGCCCTAACAACCCAAAATGAGGAACTGAAGAGGATAATTGTGAAGATTGGAGTAGATCCAAATGACACGTCTGTTGTGCATAAATTACTACAAAGTGCAGATTCAGAGGTTTTTGTGTTAAAGAAAAGGTTGAAACTACCTACAGGAGAACATTGAATGGTAGCAGAGGTGGACAAAGTGGAAAGTGAAAAGGAAAATATTCTTCAATAGCTCTTGCAGAAAGAAGAGGAGATCTCTAAGTTGAAAGAAGTTGTACTTAAATTGCAAATCTAGATTGATTCCCATTCTTGTTGTACTATCATCATGCCATCTGTAAATGATGATCCAACAGAAAAATTATCTCAGTTAACCACTGAACTGAAAATGGCATATAATGACCTTCGAAAGGCACAGAGTTATCTGGAAACAGTAACAAAAATAATGCAGGTCGAGGAAGGAGAAGTTAATAAGTACAGGACAGATTGTCAAACAACCAATGCTAAAATCAAGAGTCTAAAGGAGAAGTTGAAGGGAAATATAAATTTGATACAGGATAAATATATCATCTGGAATGAAATCATTGGAGAGATGAAAGCAGCTTGGGAATCCTTGACTATTTTATCAGAAGAGAAAACCATTGTCAGAGACTTTGAAGAGAAATTTATGGAAGATAAGCAGAAGACCATTAACAGAGCCATATGGGCGAAGAAGTTAATTGATTTCATTGATTCAAAAATTGATCAAGAGTTAGAGGAAAATGACATTAAATATAGGATCTTGTATGTTGTAGAGATTAATAAGTTGATTATTAAAAATTCTTGCAGGAAGACAGCTGAAAATAAGTTGACAGAGATCAAAGAAGCAATGAACAGATTTGATAATTTTTATGACAAAAAAGCCAAAACATGATTGCCATCATGCTGGGGTCTTAAAGGCAACCTTTTATCATGGGATTCCTATGAACCATTATTGGTATTAACAAAAATTAAGGTCGATAACACTCATGACAAAACTCAAATTCTAAAGGGAGCAATGGTTATTAATTTTCTTCAGAGGCATTTTCAATTATTGTGGTTGGTGAAGACTTTATTTACAGAGCGACCAACATTCAACAGGATCATTTCCTTTAGGCTGGAGCACCACAAGCTAATCAAATCTCCCAAGACAAATATTAAAGTGTGGAAGAAATGCAAAGCGTGGATGGTTGATCTACCTAATGATCCCTCATATTCTTAGAACGACACGTTAGCCAATCAAGAGAATGTAGCAGCAGTGGAGCAAATTCATGTTCAATAGATAAATTAAAGTTTTAGTTTTATTTTATCTTTGCTAAGAGATTTCAATTGTAATGAGATACTTTGATGATATGTAATATTTAGTTTAAGTAGTTCCAATTAGTTTCAGTAGTTAAGAGTAGTTTCAATAGTTACAAACTGCTTTACATTATATTTAAACATGAAGAAAAGAAAGGAAAAGGTTCTGAGTTTTGGACCTTTGGACTACTGTAAATTTTGTACTCAATTTTCTAATGATTAATGAATGAAGATCAATATTACTGCATCTGTCGTTGTTGATATTTTTTCCAGATTCCATTCTGACTTTTAATAAAATGAAGTAATGTAGCTGCGGGTCTCTTTTTACATATGTAAGTAAGAGTTAAACATCCTTAATGGGCGCTCCTTAATTTTAACTATTCCACTCAAATGAAATTATTTTGAAGTTTAAAGTGATAGATCCTGCTTATCATCATATCAGTTTGAGCTTCCTTCATGTTCTTCCTATCACTTCAATTAATATCGGCAGATAAATGCATTGTGAAGCATTTATTATATCAGATTCTTGAGGGTTTAAATAATTAATTTCTGAAGGTGATTAAGACAAGACTATCCGATATCACATAGCTTTCAAGGGATATTTATATATATATATATATATATATATATATATATATATATATATATATATATATATATATATATATATATATATATATATGTCTTGAGCACTGATTCCTTACCATAGCCAAGGGATTGTTTCTTGAGATACAACATTTTTTGGCACCGTTTCCGAGGAATGAAGAAGCGAAGTTAATTTCCTGGGTTCTTGTTCTATTTCCTCTGGTTGTTCAGAGAGGAGGAAATATTAGGATGTGTTTGTTATTCCATAATTATGGCATATAAAAGACCTCATACGAGGTCAGATACCTCGCAACAGAAAGTTCCCATTCTATCAAATCCTGAAAAAATGGTTCCGAAAAAGGCTCAAAAACCAAAAACCCCTTCCACACCTAATCCTACACTGCCTGCACCTGGTAGCAGTTCGCATAACCCTTCATCTGAGGATATTTCTAGGGAACTCACTTTCTTGGAACAATAATCCTTTTCCCCACCTATCCATTTTCAAGAACTAAGGTTAGACGAACAATATTTTGAGTCTATTTCATTTACCTTCACGCAAGCTTAACAAAATACATTTATTGGTTCTTTTGTCATTGTTCATCAACCGCTTCCTATATCAGTTGTTTCACCCCCTTCATTCACATTCACAACCGGCTCATTAACCCCACCTGCTCAAGGAGTGGTTAACCAAGGTGTAAACATGGTGGCCCCTACTATGCTTAATGAATAGGTATGCACCGTTAAATATTCCGCAACCTATGAATGCCATGCCTGAGGAATACCTCAAGTTACTTCCTTATTTTAACGGTGAAGATGAAGTGACTGCAAAACAACACTTTCCATTGTTTTGCACTTTTTCTGAGAATCTAAATGTAGAGCATCTGGATGTAGTGATGAGACTTTTTGTATAGTCTCTGAATGGAGAGGTGATAAAATGGTTTAAAGGTTTGTCGAATGGCTCAATTAATAATTCGGACGAATTAGAAGCATAATTCACCTGAATATGGGGTGAAAAAAGAGATCATGGTTACTCATTGATGGAGTTTAATGCAATCAAGAAAAATTCAAATGAAAACATGACTGGTTTTATTAAAATATTCAACAAATTGTACAATAGTTTACCCATAGAAATGAAACCCCCTCCTATTGGAGGAAGGGTAGTTTTTTTTGGAGCCTATGAGTTAGACTTCAATTTCACTCTAAGAGGAAGGAGATATCCTACTCTTGAACAAATCCAAACTGATGCTTTGGAAATTGAAGCAAACATGACTACCACTGGGAAAACACAAGAAAAGAAGTGAGTTCAAGAGAAAGGCAAGGCCAAAGAAGAATCACCACAAGATCAGATGATTGATTACATGACAGAGGTTATCAATAATTTGTCGAATAAGTTAGTAAAGATGGAGTAAGAGAATAAAAACTCCCAAAGGCCTGCACAAAAAAACATAGGAGTTTTCAATCCTCAATTTAGAAAGTTGCCCCTAAAAATTTTGCAGAGGGAGAGAAGAGATCAAGACCAAGTTCATGAACCACTATATATAGAAGCAGCACCTTTACAGTCTGCTAAATATGATCGAAGTGAATTTGAAGATCAGATATCTGCTATGTACATGAAAGAATATGAGGAAGAGGAAGAATGTGAAGAAGAATTCACCGAAGCTGAGGTGTCCTTCGACCAAGAAGAGATGGATGAGTATTGTAGGAAATTTAAAGATTTTATGCAAGCAGAGATGCATAATAAGTATGATTTAAGATCAAGAAAGAGATCAAGGATGCAGAATGATGAAGAGAAACAACAGGAGTCAGTCCATTCTCCGATGGTGACTCCACAACCAAAGAACTCAGTAAAACAATCTGATAAGGGGAAACAGCCTATGAATCCAACAAGTGGAATAGAAATAAAATAAGTTGAGACTTCCCGACACAAGTCTATTGATACTAGTAATTTGGAGAAGGTCCTTGCTGTGCCTGAACAGATTTCTAATCCTAGCATAAATCTAGAAGAACCTGAGAAAATTGTCAAACCAAATCAAGATTTTAGTCTATCGAAAGAGCTAGAAAAGGTCAAAATCCAAGTACCCCTTCTTGAGCTAGCTAAGACACCAGGTTTCAAGAAAGAGATTTCAAAATTCATTAATATTTCTCAGTATGATGACATTGGTGATACTGTGAATTTGCAAGAAGAAAAGCCAGTGGTCACTTTTGGTCCAAATGTGGAGGAGGTAGATTCTTCTGTTCCCCCATTTTATATATCACTGCTTCTTCATGATTTCATTCTTTATAATTGTATGTTAGACTCAGGTGCTTCACATAATCTCATGCCATTATCTATAATGAAACAACTAAATTTAAAAATTACTAAACACTATAGAGACCTATATTCATTTGATTCTAAAAGGGTAAAGTGTGTTAGGCTTATCAAAGACATGATGGTATCCTTGACCCAAATTCCAGCCAAAATTATCATGATGGATGTAGTGGTTGTAGATATTCCGGCTAGGTTTGGTATGCTTTTGTCCATATCTTGGGGATCGAAGCTTGGAGGAGTTTTAAAACTGGACTTCACATATGCTATTATTCCTTTTTTTAATGGGGAAGAAATAAGGATATATAGAGAAACAATATTTGTTAAAACTACCATAAAGAAAGATGCAGGAAATTCCCCCATTTATGGTCAAGAAAAAGATCTTTATTGTTTTATGTTGCATGAAGATGCAGAGTTTTCTGAAGACTCAAAGAAGCAACTCTCTTTGGAAATTGTACATAATGAGTTGTGTTCAAACAAAATTTGGAAGTGTTACCTTGATGGTACCTATTCAAAATATGGCAGAGGAGCTGGATTTTTATTGATATCTCCAGAAGGTAATCTTTTTCCTTTTTCTTTTAAGCTTGAATTTGAATCAACGAATAATGTAGTTGAGTATGAGGTAATTTTAAGACTTAAAACTGCTAAACAAATGGGAATCCAGTGTATCTCCATTTTTGGTGATTCTGAGTTGATTATAAGGCAGATTAAAAACCTTTGTCAAACCAAGCATCCAAGGCTAAGATCATATAGAAATGAAGTGTGGGACATCGTTGAGAATTATTTTGAAGCTTTGAATCTTCAATTTATTCCAAGAGAAGAAAACAAAATGGCAAATTCACTGGCAGTTGTAGCTAGTACTTTCAAGCCACCTATGAATCCAAAACTAAGGTATGAAACTGAAATGAGGCACAGACCCTCTATTCCTGACAATGTCAAGCACTAGCAGGTATTTGAAGATGATGAGTAGAAAAATCATTTTCTGACAATGACTGAAAACTTTGAAGATATTGAAATAGACCAAGAAAGTGAACAGATTGATCAGAATGAAGAGCTAAAAATTCTTAAGTAATCAATAGGTGATCAGAAAATAATCCTATTGAAAGATAACATATTGCCCAGAGGATTAGTTCCTCTCGAAAGATTATTTGATTCAAATGATGTAGCAATGGATCTAAAGAAGGTACCTCAAGAGGGTGAGATGGAATATTGTAATCTGGGAACCCAACAGGAGCCCAAGGTTGTCAAGTTATTTAAGGGTGTCCCTAAGAACTATAAATAAAGGTACATTGAACTCTTTAAAAAATATATGGATGTGTTTTCATGGTCGTATGAGGATTTGAAGACATATGACATAGACATAATTAAGCACAGGATAGCGTTGAAGGATTGGATCAAGCCTCATAGACAAAAACTTAGACAGATCAATCTATTGCTCCTTGATCCAATTGAAAAAAAAGTGGAAAAATTGTTGCAGGCGAAAATTATAGTCCCACTTAGATATTAAAACTTGGTTTCTAACCTAGTTCCTATGAGGAAAAAGTGGATAAATAAGGTTATGTGTTGAATTCGGGAATTTAAACAGGGCATCACTTAAAGATAATTATCCTTTGCCTAAGATGGACTATGTCTTACAGAAAGTAACAGGAGCATACAGATTGTGTATGGTTGATGGTTTCTCCAGATACAATCAGGTAGCAGTTGAAAAATAATATCAGAAGAAAACAGCTTTTACCTCGTCTTGGGGAATGTTCATGCATGCAAGAATGCCATTTTTCCTTATGAACACAGGTGCCACTTTTCAAAGGGAAATGGACATAGCATTTGTGGGTGATAAGTTTGTAGTTAAATATTTGGATGATGTGACCATTTTTTCAAGTTCAGATGATGAACACTTGGAGCATTTACATAAGGCTTTCTAGAAATGTAGAAAATTTGGGTTTTCATTGAATCCCAAAAAAAAATTATTTTCTTTGGAGGAAGGAAAGTTGTTAGGACATATATTTTTGAATCATGGAATAAAAATTGACCCAGTGAGAGTAGAAGCTATTCAGAAAATTCCCCTGCCCAGGAGTAAAAATGATATCCAGAGGTTTCTGGGAAAAATTATATTTCCTGAGGCGATTTGTCCTAAACTATGCTGAAATTGTCAAAAACATAACAAATATGTTGAAGAAGAATGCAGAAGTAAAATGGGATAAGGACGCTAGAGAATCCTTTGCTAGGATTAAAGAAGCCTTTCAAGAAGCTCTAGTTCTGATCAGTCTGGATTATCAAAAGGATTTTCAAATATTTTCATTTGCATCACCTACTACCATTGTTGGTGTGTTGTTGCAGAAGAATGAAGATGGTAAAGAGCAGCATGTGGCATTTTTCAGTAAATTTCTCAAGGATGTTGAACTTAAGTATAAAATTTTGGAAAAATAGGTGTATGCTTTATTCAAAGCATTAAAAGCCTTCAGGACTTATGTGCTGCAGTCTCAGATATTTGATTATGTTCCTAACTCTGTTGTGAAAGATGTGTTAGTTCAAAGTGATGTTGAAGGTAAAAGAGGAAAGTGGATAGCTAAAATCTGAGAGTATGACTTAGATATCAAGCCCACTAAATTGGTCAAAGGTCAGGGTTTGGAAAAACTGCTGACAAAGTCAAATTTTCAAGCTTTGGGGATTAATTTTTTGGCACCCTTGAATGAATTTGTTGATTAAGGGAGTTAGAGCAGTACAAAGACAACAATTACATACAAATTTCTATGTTCTGATTGGTATAAGGATATTGTTCATTACTTATGTTTTCTCTCTTGCCCAACCTTGCTAAACAGAACAAAATACAGAGCCCTTAAGCTCAAATCCCAGCCATATGTCGTAATTGATGCTAAGTTATATTGGAAGGATCCTACTGGCATCTTATTGTTATGTTTAACGAAAGGTGAATCGATTAAAGTTGTAAGAGAATATCATGAGAGTCTATGTGGAGGCCATTATAGTTGGAAGGTTGTTGCTCATAAAATCCTCAAATCAAGTTTTTACTGGCCCTACTTGTTTTTTGTTGTATACAAACTGGTTAGAAGCTGCCAGAAATGTCATTTATTTGTAGAAAAGAAAAGTTTAGCCCCTCTACCTCTTCTCCTAGTGTTCATTGAAGAGCCCTTTAGGAAATGGGGATTAGATCTTATTGGGGAACTTAATCCACCATCAAGTGGATTCTGACTACCACTGACTATTTCACAAAGTGGGTGGAGGCAATACCTACCAGAAAGGCTAATGACCAGGTAGTAATGAAGTTTTTGGAAGAAAACATCTTCAGCAGGTTTGGGTGTCCAGTCAAGATTATAACTGACAATGCCCAGGTATTCAATTCAGTTTGATTCATTAATTTTTTCCAAACATATAATGTTATTTTATCTCACTCCACAGCATATCATCCTCAAGGGAATGGGCTAGATGAATCTTCTAACAAGACATTGGTCAAGATTTTGAAGAAGACAATTAGTGAAAATCAGAAAAACTAGGATTCAAAATTGACATTCACTCTTTGGTCAGTACGAGTAACTACTAGAATATCTACATTTAAGTCCCCTTATGAACTGGTTTATGGAACTCAAGATTTATTTTCTACTCAGTTGACTAGACCAATGATTTCCTTCCTTCAAGAAACACAAGAAGAACCTAACGTGCTGGTGAGAAGGTTGAACAAGGTTATAGAATTGAGTGAGAGCAGGAAAAAAGTCAAAGAAAATTTGATCACTTATCAAGAAAATATGAAGTCTATTTTTGATAGAAAAGAAAAGGATATTATTTTTCAAACTGGAGATTTGGTGTTAAGATGGGACATCAGAAGAGAAGAAAAGGGAAAACACGGTAAGTTCGAACCACTCTGGTATGGCCCATACAAGATTGTTGAGGTAAGATCAAATAACACATTCATTCTAGAGAATCTTGATGGAGAGACAGTACAGCTGCCTGTGAATGGGAATTATCTCAAACATTACTTCCAACATTAAGATTTTATGGCTCACCATTGTACATATCTGGATTTCTCATTGTTCACATTTCATCAAACAACATTTGACTCCATGCCCAAACTTAAGGCACTAATCTACAGTTCTTATTATTTCGTGGAAAAAAACACTATCCCTAGGTGGAGTGAGATGTTGTGGCTCATTTGCAATATCTTTATTTTAATTTTTTCGAAAAAAAAAAAAATGGAAAAATATAGAAATATGTGTTAAACTATAGCTTCCTCATACTTTAACCAAAGTTGCAATGTTTTTTAAAAAGACTAAAGTTAAATATTTTGGAGGATCTGTAGAGGTGGGACATAGTGTCTCGATTAATGTTCAAGTGAATAAGTAAGTGGGATCCAATATTTATCTTGTCAGAGATAAAAGATAGCAACCTATGGGCACAATCAACGCACGGGTTAATGGGGAAGGTGCCTCCGTAGTTGACCCCGCTGACTGACTGGCCGATCTTGATCGATGGTCTAGATTTATTGCAGGGACAAGGCCCCGATGAGTGCTCCATACCCCAAAGGCCTACCACAGTGACGTAACATGCTTGTTGGATGACAACTTTCAGCCACGTCATGGTATCATTTAACAGTCTTCTATGATTCAAATCAGTATTTAATGTTAAGACCACGCGCCATCTATTTAAGTCTGCTTCTCTTTTCAAAATATTAGTTGTTATTTATTTGTATTTTTCAACCATGTTGCATTAGTATTTTATATTGTTGTTTGCCACCCCGAGCTATCTCATGGCGAAACATTTATCTCTTTCTAGTTCTTCCAATCATATTCCTCTCATGGATACCGAGAGGGATATCAAAGATACCACTTTCTCCCTAGAGCATCTCCCCTTCTATCAGCAGGTCTGTTTAAATGATAAATCATGTAAATTTTTCTCTGCCATGGCCAAGTCAGACGTACTATCTGCATGTATCCCTAGGACTCATCTTTTTCCCGAGTTTGTGCACAGGTTGTTATCTGTCATGTATCCTAGTGAATGATTCATAATGAATTACCTAGGAGAGAATGTTCTACAAGTCTCGGCCTAGTTATTCTGTCAAGCTTTATGTAACCCAGAGTCTGAATCCTATGTTCAATTCACTAACGAATCATTGGTAGCATATTATGATAACCTTGCAAGACAATAATTCACTCAGTTTGCATTCTTCCTAAAGCCATACACGAAGCGATTTGCACTAGATAGTAAGGAGTTATCCCTAGAATTTTTTGATGCAGAATTTCGGCCAGTGCTGCATTGTATATTGAAGATACTGGAAAAGGAGGACGACAGCCTAGTTGATATAGCAGTATTGGGAATATTTTCTTTGATAATGAAGCCAAGAGTAGTTCTATACATTCCCTCTTACTGGCAGGAGGTCGTCAATACTTAACTCATGAGTTTATCTCTCACTGGGTCGTTCAGGTTCCCTTATCTTCTCACCTATCTCTTTTTATATCAAAATTTGGAGGAATTCTTGCATTTGGGGTTGAATATCATGGATGTAAATAAAAATATGCAGTCAGTAGTGTTTTGGACTGATGTAGTAAGAGAGGAACAAAATGAGGAGGGGGATTTTGATTTTTAAAATCATTTTATGTCCACCACTTATAATATTTTGAATGGGGTTTTCCCCCCATTTTTCTTGCCAAAGGCTCAATAATTTCTTCAGTTGGGTGCTAATTGTAAATTTGGAGACTGGTATGTATATGAAGATTGCTCAAAGATCAGACCTTATGGAGCTGGGATAGAACCATATAGACTTCCCACATTTGTTCCTATGAGATTATTCACCTTAGAATTCATTGGGAAAAGTTTTAATGTAGACCAAGTACATTTTGTCCCAATGAAAAAGAGTCACATGTTTAAATTGCCTCTGTCTATGGGTCCATTTATATTCAACATGAGCTAGGCAGCTGATGAGGTTAACAAGATATTAGATGGTATGCACTTGTTATTAGGAGATAAATGGGCTTATGATCCTCATAAAGCAATTTCAAACAAGAGAGTTGAAAATGGCTACTTAGTATTTATTCATGATATTAGACCTAATATAGATAAATTAGCCAATAAACGTTTTGCAGGTTCTGCTAGTTCTAGCATACAAACTCCTATCATACCTGAAAATTCAAGCAAGAGGAGTAAATAGGCAGTTGCATATTTCAAAGATGAAGAGAAAAGAGTTTAAAAGAGAGAAAAATTCACTAAAGACATAGTAGGTGCTCAACCTAGTTTCCGTCTTCAACTAGGGGATGAACAAAATGTTCCAGCCTCACCAAGAAGACATGGAGATGCTCGGGATCAAATGCCTTTGATTAAATAGGTGTTTTCTCAAATTGCTGAAAAGAATTAAAAGATGAAGGCTAGTATGGAGGCACAGGCTTAATATCAAGTAACTCTGAACCAGACTAGATTATTGACTGCCATGGATGTAGAAAGATATTAGTTTAAAATTTCTCTCTCTCACCCTTCTGATATGACTATAGGGTCATCAAGTAATTTCAAAACTGTAAATTTCACCGTTGATGTGAGGAAGATTCCTTTGCTTGATAAGGTCAATTTACACATACATACAGGTCAATTAATAGTGAATGATCTGAACAAGAAAAATGAAATGGCTCTTAAGGTATATAATATGCTAGGGAAGGTGATCAAGAAACTGAAATTAGAGAAATCCAACTCCAGGGCCCTAACAACCCAAAATGAGGAACTGTAGAGAATAATTGTGAAGATTGGAGTGGATCCAAATGACAGGTCTATTGTGTAGAAATTACTACAAAGTGCAGATTCAGATACTTCTATGTTAAAGAAAAAGTTGAAACTACCTACAGGAGAACATTCAATGGTAGCAGAGGTGGCAAAAGTGGAAAGTGAAAAGGAAAATCTTCTTCAACAGCTCTTTCAGAGAGAAGAGGAGATATCTAAGTTGAAAGAAGATGTACTTAAACTGCAAAGCTAGATTGATTCCAATTCCTGTAATATCATCATGCCATATGTAAATGATGATCCAACAACACAGTTATCTCAGTTAACCACTAAACTGAAAATGGAAAAGAATGACCTCAAAAAGGCACAGAGTGATCTGGAAACAGTAACAAAAATAATGCAGGCACAGGAAGGAGAAGTTAATAAGTACAAGACATATTATCAAACAGCCAATGTTGAAATCAAAGTCTAAAGGAGACGTTGAAGGGAAATATAACTTTGATACAGGCTAAAGATATCATCTAGAATGAAATCATTAGAGAGATGAAAGAAGCTTGGGAATAATTGACTATTGTATCAGAAGAGAAAATCATTGTCAGAGACTTTGAGGAGAAAGTTATGGCAGATAAGAAGAAGACCATTAACAGAGCCATATGGGCGAAGAAGTTCATTGATTTCATTGATTCAAAAACTGATCAAGAGTTAGAGGAAAATGACATTAAAGATAGGATCTTGTATGTTGTATATATTCATAAGTTGATTATTAAAAATGCTTGTAGGAAGACAGCTGAAAATAAGTTGACATAGATCCAAGAAGCAGTGAACAGATTTGATAATTTGTATGACAAAAGAGCCAGAGCAAGATTTCCATCATGCTGGTGTCTTAAAGGCAACATTTTATCATGGGATTCCTATGAACCATTATTGGTATTAAAAAAAAGTAAGGTGGATAACACTCATGAGAAAACTCAGATTATGAAGGGAGCAACGGATATAAATTTTCTTTAGAGGCATTTTCAATTATTGTGGTTGGTGAAGACTTTATTTACAGAGCGACCAACATTCAGGAGGATCACTGCCTTTAGGTTGGGGTACCACAAGTTGATCAACTCTCCCAAGACAAATATTGAAGTGTGGAAGAAATACAAAGTGTGGATGGCTGATCTACCTAATGATCCCTCATCTTCTCAGAAGGACACATCAGCCAATCAGGACAATATAACAGCAGCGAAGCAAATTCAAGTTCAAAAGATAGATTAAAGTTTTAGTTTTATTTTTTCTTTGCTCGGAGATTTTGATTGTAATGAGATACTTTGATGATATGTAATATGTATTTTAAGCAGTTCCAAGTAGTTTGAGGAGTTAAGAGTAGTTTCAGCAGTTACAAACTACTTTACATTGTATTTAAACATGATGAAAAGAAAGGAAATGGTTTCAAGTTGTGGACCTTTGGACTACTGTAAATTTTGTACTCAATTTTCTGATGATTAATGAATGAAGATCAATATTCTTGCATCTGTCGTTGTTTATATGTTTTCTAGTTTCCATTCTATCTTTTATTTCTATTTATAAAATGAAGTAATGTAGTTGTGGGTCTCTTTTTACATATTTAAGTAAGATTTAAACATCCTTAATGGGTGCTCCTTCATTTTAACTATTCCATTCACATGAAATTCTTGTGAAGTTTAAAATGATAGATCCTGCTTATCATCATATCAGTTTGAGCTTCCTTCATGTTCTTCCTATCACTTCAATTAATATCGGTAGATAATGGCATTGTGAAGCATTTATTATATCAAATTCTTGAGGGTTTAAATAATTAATTTCTGAAGGTGATTAAGCAAATACTATCTGATATATATATATATATATATATATATATATATATATATATATATATATATATATAAACTTCCTGAGCATTGATTCCTCACATAGCCAATGGATTTTTTCTTGAGATACAGCATATGCGATGGTTTGTACTAGACAATACATTGCACATGCAGTGGGATTATTGAGAGGGTTTATGTCAAAACCTGGGAAGGAGCATTAGACAACAGTAAAGCGGGTTTTCAGATATTTTTGTGGCACTAGTGATTATGTTTTTTTCTACTAGGGAAGACCAGGATTGGACAGATTTTTGTAAATCCATGGGTTTGTTGATGCAGACTGGGCTAGAGATATGGACCAAAGAAGATCTACAAGTGGGTATGTGTTTAGCATATTTGGGGGTGCAGTCATTTGGATGAGTAAAAGAAAGTTTTTTGTGGCTCTTTAAACTACATAGGTAGAATACATGGCAACCACTCATGCAAGCAAGGAAGTAGTTTGGTTGCAGAGATTGTATGGGGTTGGTGCAACGAGCTATAAGGTTAGACTATGATAGCCAAAGTGAAATTTCTTGGCTAAGAACCCTGCTTATCATTCAAAGATAAAGAAAATGGATGTTCAATATCACTTTTTGATAAATATGGTTGAGGATAAAAAGGTGTTGCTGGTGAAGGTGGACACTTTGAAGAATGTTTTAGATGCATTGACGAAGTCTTTGAGAACACAAAAGTTCTCTTGGTGTAGAGAAAAAGTGGGTGTTGCAGGGCAGGACTAGTGACTAAGCTCTTGTGTGGCCCCCTGTGGAAAGAAATCAACAAGTGAGAGAAATTTGGGTTTGTGTTATATTCTTTCCATGAATAGTCACATGCGCCTATGTTTTTGTGCATGGGTTTGCACATGGTTTTGGGGCATGATGGTTTTTGGCCTTTGGTATTTTGTAGATCCGTTTAAGGGAAGTACGGTTATGTTCTAATCCAGGGTTAAAAAATTGGGGTTTATGAATGATTCGACATGTATATATGTGTTGTAACACTAAAAGGAATATAATGAAAAATCAAGCTGGTAGTCCTGATTTGGTAGCCAAGGGAAAAAACTCTGTGTATATATTTTTTATGTTTTATGCTCTCGCTATTTTTTATTTTCTTTTTTTAAGAATTCGTTTGCAGATAATTTAAGTACATGGTTGAAAACTACATGCACATTATATGTTGGGTGTGGGTCCTATTTATCTTCTTTATTTATATTTATCCTTGCGTTGGACCCCTATTCTTAACGAGGCGGAAACACCGCCCATCACTTAATCATCATTAAGGGGGTCCAGGGGGTGACGACGATACATCTAAAATAAAATGTAAAATTGCCTTGTAAAACATTGTAATTTTGTAGTCAATCTGGGTCATTCAATAGGGGGATGATCTGACAATAGAATTTATATTTAATGTAGGGTTTTTTCCCCTAGAAGGCAACCCCTCATTTTGTATGAGGTTATTGTATTGCGGCTGTGTATTGAGTTTATATTATGAGTGAGAACCAGGAAGGGGGATTGTGTGAGAGAGTAGAGTATATTACAGTAGATCTGTTGTAGTTTGTGTCTCTTCTTTTTGCGGGATAATAGAAAGGAAGGACTGGTTGTTTCCGTGGACATAGCCCAAGTTGGGCGAACCACATATATATGTGTCTCTCTTGTTTTATATTTTATTTATGTGTTTGTGATTCCGCATATTTTATGTGCTCCATTGCTCTGTAATATATAATTTTCTAACAACTGTTATTAGAACCGAAGGTATATTTCGTTGTAAAATCGCGGGAAAAAAGGGTTCCTAGTTCGACTGGGAGCTATGACAGAAAATGCCAGGTTTAGGGTCAAGAAATTTAATGACCAAAACTACCAGTTGTGGACGATGTAGATGGAAGATTATCTATATCAGAAAGATCTGTACCCACCATTGAGCGAAAAAAAAAAAAAAAAAAAAGCCGTCAGGTATGAAAAACGAAGAATGGGAGATTCTCGACAGAAAGGCAATTGGAACAATATGGTTGTGCCTTGTGGCATTGGTAGCCTTCAATATTTTGAAGGAAACGACAACATAGGCTTTAATGAAGACATTATCGAAACTATATGAAAAATCCTCGACCTCAAATAAGGTATTTATTATGAAACATTTATTTAATATGAATATTTCGGAAGGTGGATCTGTTGCTAACGATTTAAATGAATTTAATATGGTTACGAGTCAGTTAAGTTCTGTAGGGGTAAAATTTTATGATGAATTTAGGGCTCTATTATTTCTGTGCTCATTACCATAAAATTGGAATGGTTTAGTTATGGCCATTAGTAACTCTGTCTCTGGATCTAGTACTTTAAAGTTCGATGATGTTATCTGTGCCATCCTTAGCGAGGAAAAGCAACGAAAAATCTCTTGTGAGACATCGGGAAATGCTTTGAGTGCAGAGACTAGGGGAATAAAAATGGAAAGAGGAAAGAGCTCATGATATCGTAGTAAATCAAGGAAAGGCAAATCCAAGTCCAAATCGGAGATAGTGTGCTAGAAATGTGGGGAGAAACGGCACGTGAAGAAATATTTTAAGTCTCGAAAGGGAAAAGAAGGAGATGCACACCAAGAAAACAATCATGAAAAAAATGTGAGAGGTGATGTGTTACAAGATGCTTTGATTCTTTCTTTAGAAAATGTTATTGATGCTTGGGTGGTAGATTTAGGGGCCTCATTCCATTCCACACGTGATAAGAAACATTATAAATATTAGTTGAAGAATATTTTGGACAAGTTCATCTCTGTGATGATAGACCCTGTAAAATCATTGGAATGGATAAAGTTCTTGTAAAACAACAGAATGGAAACCAATTGATCCGGGTCCATTAGCTACAATATTTACCATGATCTTTTACTTCTGTGATGTGGTTAGAATTGCACAGAAAATATCATTAAAATAACACATATGCATTCTTTAAGAAAGAGGAAACATGGTGACAATAAGCAACACAAGAACATGATACATTTGATAATGGAATTCACCCAGTGTGGGATACATCTTCGAGACCAGTGTCAATATCATGTCAGTCGCTTCATAGAATGATGTAAAAGAAGATGATTTACATGGATAACACTTTAACATAGCAAGGTCACATGCCCTCAAACAAGAGTGGCTTTGTCTCTCCATGAGACATTATTCTTACAAGAATTCTCACTCAAGAAGGCTTCCTCTTAGCATGAAAAACTAACAAGATCTCACACAGTGTGGTAATAATTATCCCTTCAACATAGTTACATAGGGATCTCAACAACAATACATAGCATTAAAAGCTAAATACATCTCACATAATGTGGCAAAAGCGATCCCACAACATAACATCAAACAAGGATCTCAAAACATAATAGATCATCTCAACAATTATGAAGGAGAACATGACAAGACTGCTTCATGTACCTTCACTCCTGAAGTTTCCAAAAAAATGAAATTCTCAACTGCAAACACTAACTACACCACTGAATTTATGGCATTGAATGGTGTAAAATCGACTATCCATTCGTCGAATTCCAACAACGTCAAAATATGGGCCTACAAGAATATTTTAGATACCCCGGTCATTCTCCATGGACTGACTGGAAATTCGCTGATTAAATGGAGAATCTAATGTCGCCATCGCATTCCCTACGAAATTTCTTGAAATTTGACTATAAATTTGACACATTTTGATAAAATGAATTTTTACCTCCTTGGGAAAATTATTCAGTTCATGGTTCCACTCCTGCATCAGGGCAAGGTTATGCCTGAGTCATGGTTCTGCCATTCTACCTATGTGTTCTGTTCAGCACTCCTCTTCCCCAAATGAGAAAAATGATAGGTTCATATAGTGGATGGGTGGCGTAATTTGCAAAGCCACCACCATTCTCTCGTTGGTTAACGCAAATCATTGGTGGTGGGACGTTCGGAGTTCAAATCCCATCGACCTCCCATACATAGAGGGCGCGTTGCTTTATTTTGAACTCTGCTTTAACTATTTTCCCATGGTTTTAACATGCAAACACTGAAAGTTAACATTTGTTGCAACAATGGGTGGTTTGTATGTTTGGCATATATTTTAAATGGAAAATGGTTGTGTGGTTTTTTGGGGGTGGGCCGGCCCATGTGGCTGGCGTGGGTTCGATTCCCGCCGACCTCCCATTAATATAGTTTCATGTCCATTGAGATGTCCAACCCATTTGGGCCTTTTCATTATGTAATATGGTATATTAACATGATATGGCATAACCAATATATTAATCACCCCAACTTTAATATTTTTTTTTTTTTTTTTTATGCCCATATTTAATACTATTTTAATATTCATTGATTTTTGTTTTATGCCCATAATAATTGTTTTAGATATTATATAGTTATTATAAGAATCATATTTTAGTTTGAAAATTATTTTTGTTATTATATGGGTTTTTTTTTATATGGGCAATTTTAATTATTATTTTTTTTCTTTTCTGCAGGGTTAAGGAACCAATGCACGAGCACCAAATGTAAATGGCTAATAGGCCACATGTCCACTGCCATGTACTCCGTGGGTCCCACCTACTCACTAGGATGCCATGTGGCACACTGTGGGCCCTAATATTTCCCTATCTTATCAAACTTTGAAGAGTTATACCTCCCTCTTACATCCTCAGATTTGAGTGTTGTTCTCATCGTTGGAATTAGGGAAATGAGCACTTTGATATAGACCTAGTTCAAGAGAGTTCTAACCACTTTTAATTTTGACCAGTTCTAATCCCTCTTGGTCTCTTGAGGGTGTCTATAGCCACCTGGATCAATCCTCCCCACTCATGAGCTTTTGGTCCACCAAAAGCATGAACATAATATTCAACTACTTTATCCCTTGTCTGCACCACGAGTTTCCTAACAGGTCACCCTTCCTTCTCCTTCACCTTTGTCCTTTGTATCCATCAGCGATGAACCGACATCTGCATCATTTGCAAACATGTAGTAAAATCTTTGCAAACTTACATGCTTTATTACATGACAAACTATGATCCAAGAATTCCATAATTTCCATGAGTTTATAACATGTAATATGTGGTCAAGTTTACATCAAAATGTAAATCAACACCCCAGCTATCAATACAAGTCCAAAATATCATTCTTGCTTAACAAGTGATGGAAAACACATCATCACTTTACATTTTAAGTTGCAACATATAAATTACAAAGTAAGGCCATGACACACTACCAAACCTAGAAAAAACCATCTCTCACTTATAAAATTGAATGGGTTATCTTCCTGTGGTGGATTCGATTGTTGAACAATTATTTCAACTTGTTCATGTATGGAAACTTTTTCCTTGAGATGTTGCTATGGATGGAACTTCCAACACGTGGCTCTTTGATGGCCACTTCTATCACAATGGTTGTAATGAGTCTTCTTCCTCCACACCTGTTTTACCTTATTATTTTCCTGAGATGGAGAAGGCCTTTCACACCTCATCCTCTTTTGTTCTGCCATCCTCTTCCAGCACTCAACAAACACATGGTTATGTAAACCACAAAAATTATATGTTTTTCGATGCCATGATTTATGTTCATTATTAGCGACATGTTTGTAATCAAAATGAACATTAGAATACTGAGACTTGTTATAACTTTCTTGTTGGTCTCTAGTGCAATCATGGGAATGAGAGCTTGCCTCAGCTTTCTCTCTACAATATGCACTGCCATGGGATGAGGGTAAAATTTTCGTATCAATCTCCTTCCTCAACGAGTTCAAAAATTTCATGGAGGCTTCTGACACCTTTGAGCATTCTTCTCTGGTGTATCTGAAACCTATGAATCGAGGTCTCTGCACAACCTCCAATGGTTGAGTTATGCCTTGGCCATTCACCCCAAGTCCTCCTCCTTTGTACCCCATCTTGGTGAGGAGTCTCATGCCAGATTCTGTAATGGGTATCTCCACATTTCCAATAGAAATTATATCATTTGAAGATGAAATTCAAGAGCAATCAACATTTTTTATCTCATGTGTCGATTCAGAAACAGGTGACGATTTCTTCTTCAAACCTTGGTTTCGCATCAATTTTTTCAAGGCCTCTTCTGTGGCTCACAACTAAAGCTGCAATCTATGCTTCTCCTCTTTTTCTTCTCATATAAGCCTCTTCAATTCGAAATTATATTCTTGAAGGCTCTGGTTGATCTCCTCATGTGAATGATGAGAAGACGATGAAGAAGATGAATGTTCACTAGAAGGTGTGGATGGATCATCGCCCTCTGCTCTTTCTTTCTCTTCTTCCTCTATTCTCTTCTCATAAGCTTCATACACTATTTCCACCATTTTTTACATCTTTAGCATGGCATCATACATGTATTTTTCATCCTCCATTGCTACATGTTCAATAATTGTTCACACTCGCAATTCACACCAGTGAGTAGATCGCTCTAATACCAAACTTGATCTGGGTCCGTCAGCTATCGGATTTACCCATGATATTTTACTTCTGTGATGCAGGTATAATTACACTAAAAATAGAATTAAAAGAACACATATTCATGGTTTAAGCAAGAGTAAACATGGCGATAATCAATAACACAAGAACACAATACTTTTGATAACAGAGTTCACCTAGTGTGGGCTATGTCTCTGTGCCTGGTGTCAATATGGTGTCGACCACTTCATAGAATGTTGTAAAAGAAGACGATGTACATGGACAACACTTTTTCATAGCAAGGTCACATGCCCTCAAACAAGAGTGGCTTTATCTCTCCACGGGACATTCCGCTTATAGGAATTCTCACTCAAGAAGGCCTCCTCTCGGCATGACAAACTAACAAGATATCACACAATGTGGCCATGAGTATCCCTTCAACATAGTTACATAGGGATCTCAAAAATAATACATTTCATTAAAATATTAATACATCTCACATAATTTGGCGAAAGAGATCCCACAACATAACATCAAACAGGGATTTCAAAACATAATAGATCATCTCAGCAATTATGAAGGAGAGCATGACAAGACTGCTTCATGTACCTTCACTCTTGAATTTTCCTGAAAAATGAATTTTTCAAATGAAAAAACTAACTACACCACTAAATTTTTGGCGTTGAGTGATGTAAAATTGATTATCCATTCATTGAATTCCAACACCGTCAAAAAATGGGACTAGAGGAATCTTTTAGTCTCCCCCGTGACTCTCCAAAGCTTTTTCTCCATGGGGTGACTGGAAAGATAATCAAATGGAGAATTTGATGTCACCATCACGTTCCCTATGAAATTTCATGAAATTTGACTATGAATTTGACACCATTTTGATAAAATTATTTTTTACCTCATTGGGAAAATTCTTCAATTCATGGTTCCACTCCTACATCTAGGAAATGTTATGCCTGAATTGTGGTTCCATCATTCTGCCTACATGTTTCATTCGATGCTTCTCTTCCCTGAATGATAAAAATGATGGGTTCATATAGTGAATGGTTGGTAGAATTTACAAAGCCACCACCACTGCCTCGTTGGTTAACGTGGATCATTGGTCGTAGTTCGTTCAGGGTTGTGAGCCCTCGTATTGTACCAAGAGTGCTGCAACTCCCAAGGGCTACCCTACTTTACTTTATCAAACCGAGGTTCATACAAACTTGGAGGTGACTGTGCTATATACATAGCAGATGCTGTAAAATTGTTGGAATGGGTAAAGTTCTTATAAAATAGCATAATGGAAACCAATTGATCCAGGTCTTTCAGCTACCGTATTTACCATTATATTTTTACTTATGTGATTTGGTTAGAATTTCACTAAAAATATCACTAAAATAACACATATGCATGCTTTAATAAAGAGGAAACATGGCGACAATAAGCAACACAAGAACATGATACATTCGATAATGGAGTTCACCCAGTGTGAGATACATCTCATAGACCGGTGTCAATATGATGTCGGTCACTTCATAGAATGATGTAAAAGAAGATGATGTATGGACAAAAAATTTCATAGCAAGGTCACATGCCCTCAAACAAGAGTGGATTTGTCTCTCCATGAGACATTCCTCTTACAAGAATTCTCAATCAATAAGGCTTCCTCTTAGCATGACAAACTAACAAGATCTCATACAGTGTGGCAATGATTATCCCTTCAACATAGTTACATAGGGATCTCAACAACAATACATAGCATTAAAATCTAAATACATCTCACATAATGTGGCAAAAGCAATCCCACAACATAACATCAAACAGGGATCACAAAACATAATAGATCATGTCAGCAATTATCAAGGAGAACATGACAAGACTGCTTCATGTACTTTCACTATTGAAATTGCCCAAAAAATGAAATGCTCAGCTACAAAAATTGACTACACCATTGAATTTCTGGCGTCGAATGGTGTAAAATTGATTATCCATTCATTGAATTCCAACACTGTCAAAATATGGGCCTATAGGAATATTTTAGATTCCCTGTGATTCTCCAAAGCTTCTTCTCCATGGGCTGACTGGAAAGATGATCAAATGGAGAATTTGATGTCGCCATCGCGTTCCCTATGAAATTTCATGAAATTTGACTATGAATTTGACACCATTTCGATAAAATCATTTTTTACCTCATTGGGAAAATTCTTCAGTTCATGGTTCCACTCCTACATCTAGGAAAGGTTCTGCTTGAATCATGGTTCCATCGTTCTACCTACGTGTTCTGTTCGATGCTCCTCTTCCCTAAATGAGAAAAATTGTGGGTTCATATAGTGGATGGTTGGTAGACTTTACCAAGCTACCACCATTGGCTCGTTGGTTAATGCGGATCATTAGTCGCAGATCGTTCGGGGTGGTGAGCCCTGTTATTGTACCAAGAGTGATGCAACTCCCAGGGGCTTCCCTTCTTTACTTTATCAACCCGAGGTTCTTACAAAATTGGAGGTGACAGTGCTATATGCACGGCAGATGCATTCTTCTCATGTCATCCTCTTCTGAGCTCTACGAAAGGATGTTACTTCTAGGGTTTCTAGGTGAAGTCTGTCACACTTCTGGAATTAGGCCTAGGGCTACCAATGATTCAAATCCATGGCACTATCAGAAAGTACAGAATTATACCAAGTACATTTAACTATTTTGCAATGAAGGAAATCTACTTATTAGACTTATGATAAGAATTGTAAAGAAACCTAGGTACCTTGCATAAAGTGAATTGTTGAATTGTAATGACAGAAAGGAAACTAATCTAATCACACTTATATGGGAAAAATGGCTAAAACTACTCTACTTAATCTATTCTGTATCTATCATTATTTTATTCATGCAACTATTCATGACCTAACTATGCTTGAAAATGTGTTGTTTTGCAGCTAAGAGAAGGAAGTGCTAAGGTGGTTGATGGAAGGCTTGAACACATGGCGCAAGGCTCGAGGTGTATGAGTGGTTCTTGCAAGTTTAGAAGGTGGGCATGGTGATTTCTATGCTTAAGGAGGGGCCCATAGGTTTTGTTCCAATAACTAATACAAGCTTCCTCTACTGCCATAGGCAAGTCCTGAATTGCTACAGGAAACAAGCCGAGGGAAATATGAGGCCAAAAAGAGGTGTAAAAAGGGTAGGAAACATGGTGTGAAGGTTGCTGAATATGAATAGGAGGTGGCCCACCATTTGGCCAAGATCAAAGCCTCTTGGGAGGCTTGTCTTGCACCCCTAGGGTTTTCTCACGATGTAGGGATGAAAAATCCGAAAACAAGGTTGATGGTGATTTTGTTGAACAGAGAGTTGGAGGAAGATGAGAGATGAAGCTGGAGGTGTTGGTGGACTTCTCCTTGCTTGTGCTACATATTCTCACAACAAAATTACCTATTCTTGCAAAAAATATGGAAAAATTCATGATAAAGATAGTTGAAATGATGACTTGAATTTGGAAAGAAAATCTATTCTAATCTTAGAAGTAGAGATCTACCACAGCATATTGAACATGTTCATGGAATTAGAGAAA
Organism: Pinus albicaulis; assembly: GCA_034641835.2. Lineage (NCBI taxonomy): Eukaryota > Viridiplantae > Streptophyta > Pinopsida > Pinales > Pinaceae > Pinus > Pinus albicaulis. Next base: position 66,179,991 of record CM076580.1, read on the forward strand.
CTAATCACATCTATTGCAGTAAATCATAAACTAAAAATTATTTTTGTTCTGTGGGGAAGGTCTACCCTCATAAATATCTATTGACAGAGGTGAGAGGGGGAGGCTTGACTCATAATTTTATGGAGTTTATCATCTAATCTACCACTCATGTAAGCAAACTAAATCTATAGTAAAAGACAAATATAAGCAAACTAAAACAGTAAATGAAAATACCAACAAACTCAATAACCATTCATAAGAAAAACTATCTAAATGACATGAATGGAAAGAATTATTACACAAGAGAGGTTAAGGCACATGGATTGGCCCCTAACCCACAACCCTAGCTCTATGGAACACAATCAGTAGGGAGAATTCTAAATACTCATTTCATTTCAAGAAGATAGTCTCAATACATCCATGAAAGTGTTGAAAAATTGATTACATTAACAAAGAGCCTAATGTATTTCTCCAAAATTTGAATCCTAATGAACTCTTGCTCAGCTCTATTTAACCTAAGGGGTAGCTACCAACAGCTCCCTAGAAAATAGGTTATGAGTCCACTTGGCTCCAAGTGAATTATGACTTTGAGTGCACTTGATCTTGATTTTTCTTGGTTGCCTTTGATTTCGAGTTGTTGGAGGGAACCTCGAGGATCCCTTAGCTACCTTTCGGAGTTAAGTATGGTGGACAACCCCCTAGAATATCTCCTTGTTGTCTACTCTGAGTCTTTATGAAAAAATCTTCATAAAAATTCCATATCTTCATGATTTTCTTGCATTTAACCTTATGTTAGGTACTCGAAGTATGTTAGCCTCAATCACCACCTACACTAGCATCATAAGACCATATTATAATAAAAAATGCAATAAAATAGATTTAATAAGGAAAAAAGGTGACCATTAACCCCTCCAAATGTACCTAATGATGGAGTTCATCACGGGATTCAGATCCCACCAACCTCCCATACATAGAGGGTGTGCTACTTTATTTTGAACTCCACTTTAATTTTTTTCCCACGGTTTGAACGCACAAACACCGACGGTTAACACTTGTTGCAACGGTGGGTAGTTTGTATGTTTGGCATATATTTTAAATGGAAAATAGTTGTTTGGTTTGTTGTGATATGGGGTCGCCGCATGGGGTCGGTTCGGCCCACATGGTCATTATAGGTTCGATTCTCGTCAGGCTCCCATTAATATGGTTTCATGGACATTGATATGGCCGGCCCATTTAGGATTTTTTGTTATGTAATATGGTATATTAACATGATATGCCATAACCATATTAATCACCCCCACGTTAATATTTGTTGTTTTTTGTTTTTGTTTTATGCCCATATTAAATACTCTTTTAATATTCGTTGATTTTTGTTTTATGCCCATAATAATTGTTTTAGATTTTATATATTTATTACAAAAATCATATTTTAGTTTGAAATTTTTTTTTTTTTATATGGGTTTTGTTTTATATGGTCAATTTTAATTATTAATTTTTTTGTCTTTTCTGCAGGGTTAAGGAAACAATGGATGAGCACCAAGTGTCAGTGGCTGATAGGCCACATGTCCACTGCCATGTACTCTGTGGGTCCCACCTACTCACTAGAATGCCATGTGGCACACTGTGGGCCCCATTTTTTCCTTTTCTTATCAAAATTTGAAGAGTTATACCTCCCTCTTACAGACTCGAATTTGAGTGTCATTCGCATCATTGGAATTAAGGCAACAAGCACTTAGATCTAGACATGGTTGAAGATAGTTCTAACCACTTTGAATTTTGACCATTTCTGAGCCCTCTTTGTCTCCGGAGGGTGTCTAGAGCCACCTGGATCACCAGTGGTTATTAAATGAGGTAAATCATGTTCCATATCTAAAGAAAAATATGATTTCAATAGGGTAGTTAGGCGGTGAAGGTTATGTCACAGCTTTTTCAGATAAAAAGTGGAAGGTCACTAAAGGAGCCCTGGTAATAGAAAAAGGAGAAAATGTTGGTACATTACATTTATGCATTAGTATTTCTAATTTTGTTAATGCTTTAAACTCTACAGGATTAGATGCATCATTATGGAATTATATGCTTGGACACATGAGTGACAAGGGGATGAATATTCTTCACTCAAGAAACTTATTTCCAGGATTGAAGAATATTGAATTGGATTTTTGTGAGAATTGTGTTTATGGAAAATAGAAGAGAGTGAGATTTCTTAGAGTTCAGAAAGAAAATAAGAGAGAGAAATTAGAGCTTGTGCATACAAATGTATGGGGACCTTCTCAAGTATCAGCTCTCGGTGGTTGTCGTTATTATGTTACTTTTATTGATGGTGCAACTAGAAAAACTTGGATTTATTATATTCGGAATAAAGATGATGTATTTGATACTTTCAAGAAATAGAAATATTTGGTTGAGATTGAGATAGCAAAGAAGTTGAAGTGTCTCATATCATACAATCGAGGTGAATATTGTAGCAAAGAGTTTGATAGGTATTGTTTAGAGCATGGAATTTGCAGAGAGAAGATAGTTCTAGGAACACCACAGGAAAATGGTGTGTCAGAAAGAATGAATAGGACAATCATGGAGCGTGCGATGCGCATGAGATTACATGAAATATTTCCTTTACAATTTTGGGCAGATGTTGTAGATATTGTTGTTTATCTAATAAATAGAAGGTCTTCAAGCTCCTTGGATGTTGGTATTATAGACGAGGCATGAACAGGTAAAATGGTAAACTAATCCTTTTTAAATCCTTTTGGTTGTGAGGCCTATGTCCATATTAATAAAGAAAATAGAACAAATCTTGAGGTAAAATCAAAGAAATGTACCTTTATTGGATATGGTGTTAATTATTTTGATTATTTCTTATATGATTATGAAAATCACAAAATAATTAGGAGCAGAGATGTAATATTTAATGAAAATGTCTTGTGTAAGGATCAGTAGCAGGAAAAGAAATAATAAAAAGAAAACAAAGAATACACAGTTCCTGATGAGATCACAGAAAAATTAAAGGTGCCTGAAAATAAAAATAATCAATAGCCACAACAACAACAACCACCACAACAGCAACAGGAACCTCAAACACCAGAAAGTGGTGTCAGAAGATTTACTAGGATAAGTATACCCCGTGAATTATATTCTCCTTCATTATATTATGTATTGCTGACTGATTCTGGTGAACCTGAATTTTATGAAGAAGCAATGTCGGTAGAAACAAGGAAGAAGTGGGAGCTATCCATGAAAGAAGAGATGGACTCCTTAATATATAATCAGACTTGGGACTTAGTGAGGTTCCCTGTAAGTAAAACAACATTTCATAATAAATGGGTTTACCAATTGAAGGAAGAAGACGGAGGAAAACAAAGGTACAAAGATAGACTTGTGGTGAAGGGATTTTCACAGAAGATAGGTGTTGACTTTGATGAAATATTTTCTCCTCTTGTTAAAATGACTTCAATCATAACTATTTTAAGTCTTGTAGCAGTAGAATATTTTCATCTTGAACAGTTAGATGTAAAGACTATAGAAATTTCTGAATCTTTACACTTTATGCAGAAATTATCACTGTTAATCTGGTTATGCTCCTCCTACTTAGTCAAGTTATTAACTGAATAAATTCAAGTTAAAATCGAAGCAAAAAACATAACAGATCTCTACCAATCCATATTTAGAACAAGTTCATGCACACATAAACAAAGTGACACAGTTATTTCTGGACAAATAGTCCCCAGAAAAACCCAATGCGGGAAAACTGGTCTCTGGCTGTTGGAGGGTTTTATTATTAAGAATTTTTCTAAATACACAAATCTGGGTTCTAGATCTGGAAATCTCGACAGAGAATATACTAGATCTACAACTCACTGGCTAATCTAGGGCCAAAATAATGACTGATCCACACCCTCAAACGAGATTTACAGAACTCAGCCAAGATTAGGTCCTACAAACCCCAGCACTACCCCTAAAAGTCGTTGTGTCAGCCTCTGAATCCCCTCAAACCCTCAACGCTGCTCCAGAAGAGACTGTGTTACCCCAGACTGGGTGATGTAGTCACTGCGTTGCCCCTTAAGGTCTATGTGTAACCCTCTGAGGGTTTTCTGCTGAAAATCGCATTGTCCTTGGAGGGTCTGCGTTGTCCTTGTTGCTACAACTTCCATTCTCTTTTGTGATGTCCTTGAGCTGATCTATGCCTCTTATGTATTCTAGACCCAGGATCAGATCATCCCCTTGGCCTAAATTCCCCTCTTTGTAGTTCAAACACTTCTTAGTATTCTTAGCAAACCCTGCCTTAGAATCTTAGCTTAGCTTCAATGTTCTGCCTCTGTGTCTATTCGCAAATGACCCCAATCCTTTCCTTTATTCTTTTCTCATTGACAAATCAGCAGCCATGATCAGATCTTGAATCAATGGCTAAGATTAAAAGAAATCTTGATCCGTGTGACTTAAGAAAATTTCATCACATGTTTAATTAAATTCACTTTAATTATTTAAGTTCCTAAAGTTTTAAATGAGGATATACATTAAAATAATTAATTCATTTAATATCTCCTAAACCAAATGAAATTTCCCAAATCAATTTCTGGTTCATGTAGATCAAGTGTACTCTAGTCCCTCCACAAAATTTGGGAGCTAGAGCACAACTGATGCTACCCCAAATACACAAAATCTCAACAAAGACAACCTTTCTCCATGGATATTTGGAGGAAGAGATCTATATGCATCAACCACAAGGATATGAGGTCAAATGGATCAAGAAAAAATTAATGTGTAGGTTGAAGAAGAGCTTGTATGGCTTAAAACAGGCTCCGAGGTAATGGTATCTAAAATTTGACAGGTTTATGTCTGAACAAGGTTATACTAGATGTCACTATGATAATTATGTTTATCTAAAAAATAAAAATGGTGGCAGCTATATTATATAGTTATTGTATGTATATTCCATGCTTGTAGCAGGGTGTAACATGTAGGAAATAAATGTGCTCAAAGGGAAATTGGAAAATTCATTTGCAATGAAGGATTTGGGAGCTACAAAACAAATCCTTGGTATGAGAATAACTAGTGATAGGAAAATTAGCAAATTAACATTGTCTAAGAATGAGTACATACAAAAGGTGTTGAAAAGATTTAATATGTAGAATTAAAAACTAGTTAGTACACCTTTGGCTATCAATTTCAAACTTAGTAAGGAGATGTGCCCCAAGACCCAAGAATAAATGGATTATATGTCTAAATTTCCATATGCATCAGCAGTTGGAAGCTTAATATATTCAATGGTCTACACAAGGCCTGATATTGCACATGCACTGGAAGTTGTAAGTAGGTACACGAACAATCCAGGAAAAGAGCATTGGATGGCAGTGAAATGGATTATTAAATATTTGAGAGGTACCACAAATAACGCATAATTCTTTGGTGGTTCAAACATTGCTCTACAGGGATATGTTGACGTAGATATGGTAGGTGATAGAGATAACAAGAGGAGCACTACAAGGTATGTATTTATATTAGGTGGAACAGTTGTCAGTAGGGTTTAAGTGTTGTTGCACTTTCAACAACATAAGCAGATTATGTTGCTGCTACAGAGGCTAGTAAAGAAATGATCTGGTTATAAAGGTTTATGTATGAATTGGGTAAGAAGCGAGAAATGGGAAGGTTATACAGTGATATTCATAGTGCCATTCATCTTGCAAAGAACTCAACATTTTATTCCAAGACTAAACACATACAAATCAAGTACCATTTCATACAATCAGTGTTGGTAGATGGACAGTTGAAGCTGGAAAATATACACACTAGCAAGAATCCTACAAATATGTTAACAAAAGTTGTAACCAGGAAGAAACTGAGATTCTGCTCAGTTTCAATTGTTCTTCAAGTATGATGATGAAGATGAGAAATATCCAAGTCCAAAGTGGATTCATTTTCCAACAAATGAAGTAGCGGTGGAGTTGCTACAATCAATCTCCAAGTGGGATATCATTGGGTGTTGAGCCTAATTATCTTCTTTATTTAGATGTATCCCTGTGTTGGACCCCTATTCTTAATGGTGCGGCAATGCCACCCATCATTTATTTGTCGTCAGGGGGGTCCAGGGGGGCGACGAAGATACATCTAAAATAAAATGTAAAATTTCCTTTGTAGTCAATTTGGGACGTTCATTAGGTGGATGATTTGATGGTAGAAGTTATATTTAATGTAGGGTTTTTTTTCCCTATAAGGAAACCCCTTGTTTTTTATGATGGTATGTCTTGTGGTTATGTATTGAGTGTATATTCTTGGCGAGAACCAGAAAAGGGGATTATGTGAGAGAGTAGAGTATATTACAACGGATCTCTTGTAGCTTGTGCTTCTTCACTTTTTTGGATAATAGAAAGGAAGTATTGGCTATTTCCGTGGAGGTAGCCCAAGCTAGGTGAACCACGTATATTTGTTTCTCTCTTGTTTTATATGTTATTTATGTGTTTGTGTTTCCGTATATTTTATGTGCTACATTCCTCTGTAATATATAATTTTCTAACATTAGATGTGATCAAAATTTGTGCAACATATGTGAAATATAGTTCAACTGATCATTTCCCATCCCTACCAGGATTAAAAATTGCTGACAAGGAGGTTGGGGAGGAACCTAAACTAGCATACTTTGTATCTCAACAATGACAATGGCAATCTCATATTCCAGGTATTGCCCAAGATCCTTCTATGTTTTTTATTGGTCAATATAATCAAAAAAAACTTTGGACCATATTAGAAGAGCCAACAATAGCCCATAACATCTTAATGGAGTCCACAATAGTTTGCACCCTCCTATCCAAATCAACGGTACTCTGAATCCTCGTGGAAAAACCAACAATATTTTTTACCACCATAGAAAATTCTTCAAAATACACAATATCCTTCCCATTGGAAAAACAAGACCACTCAAGGGTTAGCATGGCCTAAAAATTGGCCACATCATCCTCATACAACTAATTAATATCTAGGGTCATTATGCCAATCAGAACTACCTAAACAATTACAACCACCACAATCACAACTCAAATTAGCCCCAAATACTTCACCCCCATTATGCCCTCAATTGCTCGCACAACCAAATACCAATCCAAATAAAATACCTATTAAATTGTAGAAATATTAGACACATTTGATTATTTTATTCACACTTTAGAGTGTGACAAAATACGGTTGATATCAGGGTAGATAATTTCTACAAAAAACTCTCCAATAATTTCGAAGAAACCAAAAAATGAAGTATATAATAAAGAGAAAACTTAAACTCAACCTGAAAATATTTTCCTTAGTTGTAACCTATGGTGGGTCAGATTGATCCTCACCATTAACATCAGATAAACTCATTGACCCTACTAGAAACTAAAAAACAACTAAGGTTACAACTATTGCTCCCCCATTTCAAAAAATATTTACTATAATTAATGAAACAACCAGTATACCGTGAATTTGATTTAGCAAGAGAATCATGAAATCTATGTGTTAATATTCCTCACTTTCAAGCTATAAATTACGTGCTTGTTTATGAAAAAATTATTAATGAATTGTGTGTCAAGAAGCTCAAGACGAAGCCTAAGGAACCTCCCACTATACATGTAATTTGGAAACTATCTGGCCTAATTCTAGGAAAATAGATCCATATGAAGTATGAAGAGATTAGGAATCCTATAGTCACTGTACAAGAACAGGGTATCAATTTTTTTAATACTTTGGTAGTTTCTATTAATATTATGACATTTAATTCCTACATCTTTCTTTGAATACATCTGTTAAGACCAACTCCTACTCTACTATAATTAGTAAATATATTTGTAGCTAGACTAGATGGAATTTGTGAAGATGTAATTGTTTCAGTGGACTCTTATGATCACCTTGTTGATTCCTTGGTTCTCAATATCAAATATAAGCTAGAAGGAGATCCCCTTATTCTGGGTAGACCTTTTCTTTCTATTACCAATCCTTAGATTGGATATCAAACTTGGAATATGATGATTGGTCAGGGAACATCCATTAAGAGTCTTACTATTTATCCACCTGCCAAACCCAGCATAGAATCAGGTACCTCGGTATGGTTTTCTCTTGATTGTGAAAAAGAGTTTTTTTGTCCCATCTTGAATATTTAAAAAGCCCTTAATTTTAAACAATATATTGAGGATGATACCATTAGTATATTTATTAGTCAACACTCTTCAGTAGAACATCCAACTTTCCACATGCTTGAACGTGTATTTAATAATGAATATGAAGGTAACCCTATGGAGGATTCCACTAGTGATCATATCCATACAACATTTATTCATAACAACATTCCAATTGAAATCGAGCCTCATAAAACAATAAACATTAAATCCAATATTACTATTTCTCAATGAGAACGAATGATACAAGTCCTCCAAAAGAATAAACAATATTTTGCCTAGGATTACACAAATACAAATGACATTGATGCTAAAATTTGTACAAGCCATATTTATATAGAGAAATATGTTCAACATATTCATCAAACTCAAAGAAGTTTGAACCCACACCTTAAGTATATAGTTAAGTAGGAACTTCAAAAATTTATTGACGCTAATTTCACATATCATATATTAGATATTCAATGGGATTTTCTGTTATTAGTCATCCCTAATAAGAATAGGAAGTGGTGAATTTGTGTATATTATATGGAATTAAATAAAGATACATAAAAATACCACGTCCCTCTTCCATTTATCGACCAAGTCCTTGATACTCTCTTTGGAAAGAAATATTTTTATTTTCTAAATGTTTTCAATGGATATAAACATATATAAATTACTCTAGAATACTAAGACAACAATGAATTTACTTTTCCATGGGGAACATTTCATAAGAATTTCTTCCATTCAACCTTTTTAATGCACCTGCAACCTTTCAAACAGAATTTCTGAGTATATTCTCTAATTTATTAAATGATGGACATGAAATATGTATGGATTATTTCATGCCATATGGTGATGAATTTGAAGAAGCTCTGAATAATCTGAAGAAAGTGCTCATCAGATATATATTAATAATTTTACTCCTCATCCATGAAAAGTGTCACATGTTAATGATAAAAGGCATGGTTTTGGGACATTTTATTTATGTTGTAGGCATCCAAGTGCATGGAAAATTTTAGGGGCTAATAGTCGTAGGTGGGCTAATTTTCCATGATTTTTCCAAAAAAAATATTCGCCAATTTCCATTTTTTATAAAAAAAATTCGCTCAAATTTTACAATATAAAATTATTTTACCTTAAAAATTGCCAACATTATATAGAGAGTATATATAAAATCATTATAAATTTGAATAATTTTACAAATACATCCATAAACATTTTATCAATTTCATATTAGGGACTAGTGAGATTCTCCAATTTTTTAAACTTCGAGATAATATTCAATCCTTAAAATTTCCCCTGTCTGAGTGGACCCAGCAAAAATTGAGGTAATTCTCAAGATTATTTTTCCTCAAAAACCAAAAGAGATATATAGCTTCCTTGGCTATGTTGGTTATTAACAAAGGTTTATAACACATTCTTCAAAAATTGCAGCACTATTATATGTATTAATAGGAAATGTGGAATTTATTTGACCTAATAATTGTGATAATGCCTTTGTGGAATCAAAGAAACTACTTTCAATAGTACTGACTTTATGAGGCCCTAGATGGAAAATTTTGTTCCGCATATATTCTAATGCATGAGACACAACCATGGGAGCAGTACTTAGAAAGAAAGAAGACATGAACTTTATGTTATTTTCTATATTAGAAAAAACTTGATGATTCTAAGTCATCTTCCTAGATAATGAGTTGATGTCAATAGGAAATGACCCATCATAGGAGGGCCTTGATGTATCCACCATCAATGACATGAAACGGCTATTATGATTTCAAAAATAATGATGTTAATACAAAATTGGATCAGGAAATAAAAACACGGAAAGAAGGCTTAAAAGTATTGTACCAGATATTGACTGAATTAATTCCCTTGAACATATCAGTGACACTGAATGGAGTTGGAAACATTGAGCCAAAAACGAAAATGGAGCCTTTGAAATGGTATGATGAACTAAAAGAAAATCATATTTCCCAACCTAACAACCATGGAGATGGAGTGGAAGAGTGTCATGTTCAAGAGCAACTCGTTTCCATTAATAAGTGGAGTACCTTGTTTTCTCAGTTTCCCAAAACATACTGGTTAGTACCTCTTTATTTTTTAACAAGAATGAGGAGGATAACATATGCTTGATTTGTAAGTTACTCCTTTAGATTAATCCCTTCGAGAATGTTTAACGAACTGTGAGAAGGATTTGTTCGGTCTAGTCATTTTCGATGGTCCATCATTGTTTTATGTTTTTACAAGTCTAACAAAGGTAAAACTTGACATATTTTTCATGTTTAGAGATTTTTAAAAAGACGTGAAAAATAAAACTCCAAAGGTTCATTTTCATAGATAGTGCTTTGAGTATTAAAAAGCATAAAAAAATACCCAAGATAACCTCTTAACAATGATTGACTAAGGTATTCATTTTTTGTCAATAGCCTATCTCAGTCCTCAAAAGGGTTAAACTTATACTGAGTAGGCTTCTTTTCTTTTACTTTAAAGAGTTTGAAAATACAAGTGCTCGACAACTTTTCATATTTTGGGAGTCTACAAAGAGCTGAATGAGGACTTCAAGGGGTTCCTTTTTCATGAGTTTATAGAGCCCGAAAAAGTGATGAAAGTATGCTCTTTTTTCAAAATGATATATTAAAAATACAAAAAAATATTTCATACAACAGTCCACCTGGGTAGAACACCATTAAAGGATTAAAAATATATGTTTCATGATCAAACATAATTGTAACTAGGTAAAAACATTAAATATGAATAAAATCATGGAAGAAATAACCATAAGTAATCAAAATGAGAATTCATTTTTTCCATTTCACATTTACATTCTGATGTTAGATTTATGAGTACCTTTTTCCCTCAATCTATCTACAGCTGATTGCGATCAATCTGGTGGATCATTTTAAACGTCGTCACTTCCAGGCAAGAGCTAAAACCTTTATCTATCATTTCATGGTGGAATTATATGATTTCATGCACTTTTTTGGGTTTTAATTCCATATGGCTTAAATAATTCGCCCCTGGACCAACGCACCCTCCTAAACTCAAAAGTATTGTTGATCCTAGTCAAAATACACTACAGGGAGAGATGAATGCACTGTCTCTCCTTGTATGGGCATGTTGGGCACAATTCTCAGATTTTATATGCTAGTTCACTTCAAAATTTGTCATATTGTTTGCATGGAATGAATCCTAATGAATCTCTTTTTGATGGTTCAAGACTTCATTCGCACAAAATGACCTTGATATGGAGGGAAATAGAACATGAAGAATAAGATATGAATGAAACAAATGGCCCTACTACCATCCAGAAACTAAAATAATGTGGGTTATTGAAATTCTTCTAGCTTCCTAGTATAAGGCAACAGATGGAGCTACTAGAATATCTTGTACATTCATGGGATATTCAAGCTTAGGCATTCAGACTAGGAGCACACCTACTCAAGATAAAGGTAGAGGACATATACATTTTGACTTGTATATCCATGATAGGTTCCCCCATATCCCTTCTAGGTGGGACAAGGGGTGGATAAACAATCAAAGACTATACCAACACTCATTGTAGACCTCGAGCCCATCCAACTAGGGATGCAAAAATCAACATAAAATATGTGATATGATTGGATGGTAGCTCTATACTTCACATGGCCAATAGTTCATACATGTAGTATTATCTAGAGTATATGGAGTCAAAAAATTTCAGTTGGAATGAGGGAATGTTTGAAATAGCAGCTGACTAAAGCAAGAGAGGGAAAATTGAAAAAATTCAGCTATGGTTCGATCTTGATTTATTTTTCCTAAGATCGGATTCCATTACTATAGCCTAAAAATATCACGCTTGATCGCATTGATATAATATTTCTATGGATGAGGAGATGGATTGATTGTATGTCTCGATTGCCTATCCGTTGGTGATCAATTTCTCACCAGCCTTCTTCAGATGGTTTTGTAAGCAGTTCATTATCACAGATGATTATCCATACATAGGGATGGAATTTCATGGCAACTATGAGCTCATGATTTTTTAGGGTAAGCAATGGGTAAGATATTTAAACCATTTTTTATTTTAAGTTTTACAATTGTTTTTTATGTATATGAGACTAAACTATTGATTTATCATGCATATATTGGGCCCGTTCGACTGATAGGTGCTTCATAAGGCAGGAAGTAGCACCAGTACAAGTTGCTGCAGTAGTATGAGATGTACTACATGATCTCAATGTAGCCAAGACCTTAACAGAGGTGGAGCGCCAAATGGAAGGGTTGACACATGGGATAGATGAGACTGCATCTGACAAATTTCTTATGTGACTTCAGTAACACACTATTGGAGTGACAGGCTGTATTGTTCGGCTACTGTGCAAGATATCTCGTGCAGTGGAAAGTTACCTTGATCACTAAAATTATTCTACCCAGAGGCTTGTAGCCATATTTAAATGTAGATTTTGATATGGTTCGTATGCCCATATGTGTCTCAGGTACAAATTTTGTAAAACCAGAATTTTATATATATAACTATCTTCAGTGTTTATTATGTTCGTATTATGAGTTTAAATGAATATGATGTGTATTGAAATTTATTTACATATGTTTTAAATGTCTATATAAAACATGATTAGCCAAAGCATCTGTCAATGTATTTATATTTCCAAAAATATGTTGATATTGGATGAAATCAAAGTGTAAGTTTCTAGAAGGAAAACCCTTAAGAACATGCGAAGTATGGTTGGACTTCTAACCGAAAATACATTATTAAATTGTAGTAATACAAGTTGTGAGTCAAGTATGATGACTAAATGGTGGATACCATGCAAAATAGGATCAGAAAACAGATTAACCACTGCGCTATACTTAGCGATGTTGTTGGTAGAGTGACCAATACAGATCCCTTGTAAACTCACTAACTCTCCATTTGGAGAAAAATAGACCACACTTCTAAGGATAAGTTCTGAGTACTATGACTAGCACCATCATCATAACCAACATATGGTTCAATGGATTCTGACATCTTCAAACCAAACGCAAACGGGATCAATAGAAATGGTAAGAAACTATGAAGAGACACACTGCAAACACACTCAAACACACCTATATACAATCTGTACACAGTGTAATACACAAAAAATTAAGCATAGTATTTCTTAAGGTATAACCCATTTCTAGGATGTGTCAATGGAAATACATCAAAATCGACTAGCTCATAGGCCCCTTTAGCAAGAACATTCTTGACAATATATGGACCTAGCCACATAGGTTGGAACTTTCTTGGTCCTAATTTATCAGAATCTTGGTCATATACAAGGACAAGGTCTCCTTCCGAGAAGACACAAGGATTGACACTTTTTCCATATTTCACCTTGACATGTTTCTTATAAGATTCATTATCCATGGCGGCATCTTGCCGAGTCTCATCTAAGTGCATCAGATGTACAAGATGTTCCTCTTCTACAGAAGTGGAAGGAGGAATTTCTACATCCAGTTTGAGTGACAAAATCTCACATTTTGGAAGGATTTATTCGAGGCCATAAACTAATTGCAACAGTGTAAATCTGATAGCATTCCTAACAGAGGTTTAGTATGCCAAAAAGACGGCATGAAGAATAAAATGTTAATCTGATCGATGGACCCCTATCATATGTTGAAGCATAATTTTGAGAAATTTATCAATAGCCTCAACCTGCCCATTAGCCTGAGGGTAGTAGGGAGTGGAACTTTCATGGGAGAGCCCCAGCTTGGCAGTTAGTTTAGATATCATGTGATTTCGAAAAGGTTTCCCATGATCTATAAATATGTCTTGCGAAACACCAAACCGTGCGATGACATGAATAAGAAAAAAATATGTAGTTGTTTCCCCAGTATTGCTATATTTAGACATCACCTCAACACATTTAGTAAAATAATCTACCGCTACGATGATACAGTCATTACTCTTGGCCGATTGAGGGTTACATGTTATGAAATTGATACCCCATTTCATAAAATGACCTATGACGTTAACATGATGCAAAGGAGAGGGTCGAGCACGAGTCTTATGATCATAAATCTATGATGCATGATACTTTTGGAAAATAATAATATAATCATGGAATATGGTGGGCCAAAAGTAACCAACACTTAGGATCTTCAGAGCAGTAGAATAACTAGATAAATTACCACCACATGCTTCTGAGTGGAATTCATTGACGAATTTCTCATCCTCCTCAAGTGTGAGGAAGCTTCGAAAAACCATATCGATACCAGGAAGATAAAGGGTGTCAACGATGGTGATGTAATTCTTGGCCTGGTATCAAATAAGTCTTGGAACGGAAATTTTGGGTCTAGATATATATAAGAATGTATCCATACCATGGATCATATTATGAGATTAGAAACAAATAATCATCTAGAATTTAATTTTCAAACGTCGATTCAGAATACGCAGTGGGAAGGTCGCATAACAGCTGAGAAAAAACTAAGGATTTGCTGGACTCGAATTTGATCAATTTCAAATAAAAATCCTAGAGGATAACGACCCATTTGGAGTATTTTCCCCACAGAAATTGACATGACAAAATATATTTCATAGGGTTGCAATATGAAACAACTATAGCTTTCTGGAGCAGTATATAATGGCAAAATATTTGGATGGCTTGAAAGGCCACCAAAGCTCAATTTTCTATGTGGGTGTACTTGATTTCAGTATCATTAAGATTCCAACTAAAATAGTATATGAGATGTTTAGTCCCCACATAATCTTCTTGGACCAATACCATTTCTATGGTAGTAACTATACTAGTTGCTAGATACATGAATAATCTCGCTGGTAATCATGGGGATATAGCAGATATTCCTGAATAAATACATATTTTAAGGCATCGAAGTAATGTTGAAAAGTGTTGTCCCAATGGAATGGAACCTCTTTCTTAATAAGGCGAGTGAATCATTTGGCCAACTCAGCATAATTAGGGAAAAACTTCCATAGAAAGTTATCCTTCTCTTGGAGTCGTTGAAGCTAAATGAGGGAAGGAGGCACAGGAAAATCAATGATCGCCTAACATTTCAAAGAATTGATACAAATTCTATGTTTCGAAATGAAAAAACCATGAAGTCAAAAAGAACTAATGCAGAACACATATTTGTGAGGGTTAAGCTGAATATTATAATATCTACATCATAAGAAGATGGCCCTAAGATTCATCGGGTGATCAGCTCAATGTTTAGAGTGAGCAAGGAGATTGTCCAAATATGGATGCACGATATGTTTGATGTCGTAGAAGGAATAATCTATTGCCATTTTAAATGTATCGTGAGCATTTTTTAAGCCAAAATGGAGTTTCTGGTAATCAAAAGTACTCGAGGGAGAAATGAATGAAGTTTTAGGTTGATCCACCAAGAGAATGTTGATTTGATTATAGTTGGAGAAACCATCCATAAACAAATATATCTGACAACTGGCACAATCATCAAAAATATGTTTAATTAATGGGCTCACATAATTTTTCTTCAAACAAGTATGATTTATATCCCAATAGTCAACGCATACATGGATTCTCCCATGTTTCTTTATGATAGGAACAATATTCAACACCCCATAAATTAAAGGAAAATGGTAGATGAAACCAACAAGTGGAAGTTTTTCAACTTCAACTTTAATCATGACAACATTATTGGGATGGACTGAGCGGAGGCACTACTGGACTGGTTTAACATCAAGATAAGTTTTAATTTCATGCACCACTATATTTGGATCGATGCCTGAAATTTATTCATAAGACCAGGAAAATACATCTCAAAACTCTGAGAATAGGGTTTTATAGGTCTTAATATTATTCAAAGAGGAAAAAACATCAATGTGAAGATTCTCGAAAATACCCGGTTTAACTGAGATATCGAGAGATATCATCCATTCAATATTCGGGAGGTTCTTTTTAGAATTGACTTCGTGAAAGGAAATGGAGTTCATATAAAACTCGAAGATATTAGGTAGATATAGGAAACTAAGATTATCCTCAATGAAATATAGTAAGGAGGAACGATGGTGGTGATTTTCTGAAGGTGCATTTCCTAGAATCGTGATCTCCATGATGCTCTCATTAGTAGGTAATGTACGAGATAAAATATCAGAAGACGTTCTTAATCCATTCAACGATCGACCCAAATAATCGAAGAGGAAATATTGGAACATGACTCACAAGCCAAATAGATGGCTTTGTATTTGAGCTCGATGGGGCTAAGTGGCATTTGGTCACGAAAAATATCAATGTTACCTTCATTCGGTACAATTTGAGGATTAGTTGGAATAGTAGAAGATAATGCCATATTGATATAAGCAACCAAAGGGTAGATTTTGGGAAGTGAAGGAGGAGGAAGCGAAAAGGTTTCCATGAGAGAGGAGTCCCTGAGTAGACCAATCCCAACATGCTGGTAAGGCTATATATTTTCCCCTACAAGAGGGATATTTCTAGTAACTTGATAACAAGAGGCAAAAATAGTGAGTTGATCGATGGCTATGATCACCCCTTTATGGGGAAATGTGATCAATCAAAAATACGTCGAAATGACAGAAACCATGGTCTAAACCCACATATGACCTAATAGAATATTATAGTCAAAGGTTATCTCAATAAATTTGAATTCTATGGATAAATATTTAACTCCTAATTCTACTTGTAAGGAGTTCAAAATACCACAAGGGTTATACGTTCCTCCATCAAAAACTCTCGAGGTAGTAAATAACTGAATCAATTGAGGAGAACCAATCACCTTCCAGTGGGACAAAGACATAATACAGGTTGAGGATCCCTCATCTACAATAAAAATTATGGATTTTATCTAGTAAATCGGTCAGGTGATTGTCTCTGTATGCGCTGTGATGTAGGGACTCCTACATTCTGTGCCACATCAAGCTTCAGTCTCTCGGCTTTTGTGGTATGCTTTCTTCCTTGTCTGATGTTTGGTTCCAGTCCACTCCATGAATCTCCTCCTGTGGCTGATCCACATCTAGAGGCTCATCTTTGGGAACAAGAAGTTCCTCCTCCGCATGCAAGTGTAGCTCCCTCTTAAGTGACAACTTCATGGATTTCACCTCATTGAATTTTATATCCCATCGCACCACAGTCATCCGACTGTCTGGAAAATACACACAATAATTATGGGGTGTTTCTGTGTACCCCACAAATATCCCAACTTCTGCAGTCGGCTCCAGCTTCTTCCTGATGTCCTTTGTCACATGAATCTAAACAGATGAGCCAAAAATCTTCAAATGAGAAATATCAAGGTTCTTACCAGTAAAATTTTCTTCAAGTGTACTCATGCCAAGTACTCTATGAGGACAACGGTTTTGCACATAAACCATATTGTTGCATGCTTCCACCCACAAGTGCATCGATAGGCCCTGATCATGCAGCATCACTCGTGCAGCACCCATGATCATTCTGTTCTTCCTCTCCACGACCCCATTCTGATGTGGGTTATGAGGCACTATGAGTTCTCTTCGAATTCCTTATTTGCTACAGAAGTATTTGAATTCGCCCGAGATGTATTCACCACCATTATCGCTCCGTAGAGCTTTCACTTGATTCCCCGACTCCTCCACCAATGCTTTGAACTCACAGAACTTTGAGAACGTTTCACTCTTCTTCTGCATGAAGAAGATCCATCATCTACGAGAATATTCATCAAAAAATATAACATAATACCTGTGTTTTGTTGTTGAAGCAACCGAGAAAGGTCCACACACGTTTGTGTGAATTCTCTCCAGGATCACCGAAGCACGGTTCTCCTTCTCATGAAAAGTGGTCTTCACAAACTTACCTATAGTACATCCCTTGCACTGATCTGACTGCGCAAGAGTACCCTTGGGAATTCCAGTAGAAATCTGCTGCAAAATCTTCAAAGCGCCATGGTGAAGATGGCCCAATCTCCTGTGCCATAATTCGCCCTCATCTCGGCTCACCACTTCTTCTGCTTTGCCCACCATTGCAGCGCAGCCATCTACCTCCAGCTTGTAGAGATTCTTAATTCGAACCCCTATCTTCTTGGTTTTACCCATTTTTTTATGTCAAAGGAAGGCTTTTCCCTCACTGAAAACAACATCATAACCTTTGTCTTCTAGCATTGCGACCAAGACCAAGTTCTTCTTCAGACCTGGAAAATGCATAACATCTTTCAACAAGAATGGATTACCGGACTCCCTCTCAAAGGTAATGGTCCCAATGCCAGTCGCACTGTACCAACCATCGTCACCCATCTCTATATGCATCTGGAGGTCCTTCTCCTCCAAGTCACTAAACAACTCCTTGCCTCCCGTCATATGGAAAGACGCACCACTATCAAGATACCGCACCAATCCCATACAGCTTGAAAACAAGCATGCGATCAAAGAGAAATCAAGTTCAAATTACGAGGCTAAGGCCTTTCCATCTGCATCTCCAGCAGCCTTCTTTTTCTTCTTCTTCTGCGGACAGTTAGTGGTGAAATGCCCATGTTCGTGACAGTGAAAACACTTCACTTTGGACAAATCCTGCTTCTTGCCTTTAGCTTCAGATTTTGAAGGAAATTTCTTCCCTTTCCCTTCCCTTGCTTTGGAAACCAAAGCACAATTCTCTTCATCTTCATTCTTCGATGAAGAGCTATCCCTGGTACCCCGCCTTATCTTCTCCTGCACAAGATCCGACCAAAGTCGCTCCCATCCCGGCAGTTTCTCTCGTCCATTAACAGAGTCTTCGTAGTTATGCCAACTCTTCAGAAGCCCAAGGAGAGCCAAGCTCACCAAGTCTTCATCATCAATAGTAACCCCCACACCTCCCAGTTCATCCTTACAGTGGACAAACTTCATGAGGTATTTTGGAATACTGTCGCCCTTCTCTATTTTTATTTTTCTGAGCTTGTCTTTAAGCGCCAACTTCCTTTGGTCACTTATGCTTTGGAACAAGTCTATCAAAGCCTTCCACATTAAGAATGGAGTGGCTTTCCCATGAAGGTTGGACACAATATGTTCCTTCACACCTTCCAACAAAATTCTTCTCGTCTTTTCTGTCTTCTTTTTCCATGCGTCAAGTAATGCAGCATCGCCAGATCCCGACTTAGGAACATTGCTATCGATGAAAAACTTCAGTCCATTATCCTCTAGCACCGCCTCCATCCTATCCTTTCAGGCTATGTAATTCGAGCTCCCGTCAAGGTCATACTCCAATCTCAACCCATTGAAGGCCATTTCAATGTATACTCAACTTATGCACCAAGAATATTCTGTAGCAAATTCAAATTGTCCACCAGCACAAACTCACTTCACAATTGCAATCTTCAAGAATTAACAATGCTCTAATACCATGTAGAAATTATATAAATTAAGCATGCATATGTCCTATATTCCCTTGATCTCACAATATTTAACTTCTTGCAAGATACAGAATCATTCCACTGTTAATCTATTTACGAAAAATTAATTGCACACACATGTGAAGCATAAATATAAACAAACGCACTTACACAGTTGTTTTAACGGGAAATCCTGAAGCTAAAAACCCCAACTATCATATATTATGTATCATGGAATCATATGACAATCCTCATACAAATCTTATCAAGCTCTCAGTACAATACAATCGTCATACACTAATCAAGAACAATCTTGCAAATCCATGCACCAATCTCTACCCCCTATTAGCCTGCCTCCACTGCGCAATCCCTGCTAAAGAATAGCTCTGAATGAATTCGAATTACCCTTGCCTTGAGTACGCAATCCTCATTGGAAACTCCAATGTGTGTGTGATGCAATCAATGCATCACTATAGTCACAACAGATAGTCCATCTTGCCCTTTCACCTATCTCTCCACTGGGTCTCCACTGGAACTGCCATGCACTGTAGTTAACTGTTGTATTGTTTAGTTGATTAATGAGTTATTATTTGTGACTTAATTAAATACTTAATTCACTCCACTCTCATTAGTGTATCATTCAGTTAGACTAGATACAACTAGCTCAACTGAGTCTAGCTAAGTTAAACTAAATACAATTCCATAAACTACTCTTCCAACTCTGTCATAACTCTACCACTTGAGTTCTAGCTGAATCCTCCATGCATGAACCTCTAGATGCCCTTGGGAATTGCATAATTCCCTCATTCCACTGATCTACCACATCTGTGCAATGAAAAAAAGTGCTCCAAGAGAATAATTTTTTGTTTAGAGTCTGATTATTATTAAGAGCTAATAATAATCAACATGCATCTATTTTTAGATCGACGATCTATAAATAGACTTCTCCCAATATTCTAAAAATATAATTTCATCTATTTTTCCAACTTGATCAACCATCCACAAATAGCATCCTGCAACTTCTGAAATATGATCATCATGTCTAAAAATAGACATAGTCTAAAAATAGACTTGCGCCAAAGATAGCCTGCGGGCCCACTTAGTGAAGGCGACTCTTTTCACTAAGCTCATCGTCTTGTTGAATCTCAACACTTGACAGTGGACATCGCTGATGGAGACTAAGCTATATCTTCAACTACTTTATAATTTTGAGTAGCTCTCGCATGAGGGTTGAAAACGGAATGGATAACGCCCTTCGAAGGCTTAATGGTTAACTCCGTAGGAATCATAGGTAGAGTAGGATCTGATGGCGATGATGTAGAATTGGTAGGTTGATAAATATCCTGACCATTATGAATATTCACATTACCATAGTATTTACTTTGGGTGGCCACCATAATATCATATTTAGGCTTTGTAGAGTAAAGCATTAAAACTGAGTTAGAGGAAGTAGGGTCCCGAGAAACCATGTGAGTCTCCTTATTAGGAAACGGGTCTATCAACACAGAAGGTGAAGTTGAAAATTTTAGGAATTTGTTCACTTCTACCCGGTGAGGAAATTCACGAGTGAATTTCTCCTCATTATATATCAAACATGGATAGCGATGATGTCTTTCCTCATCAGAGGACTGATTTCTCTTCTTACCCTACGGAGGAGAATCATAATATTTATTATTCGTGCCTTTACCTTTCTTCTCACTTCTTGGTCATTGTTGAGATTTTCCTTTATTGTACTAAATGACATTAATATCAAAAGTAGAATTTGCAGGAGCATTGAATGGAGGGTTTTGGACAGTCATAGGAGCACCACAAATTTTTTTACTCTCAAACTATGAACTAGAAAAACCAATCATGCCATTAGTATCATGTGATTATTTACTATGAGGATGAGGAACAATGTTTAAGGGCCTTAAAGCATTTGGTATTTTCTCATAAAGCATTTCAGATTGGGTATAAATGAGATCCAAATACTAGGCATGAGCAATCACTTTATCTTCAGTCGCTACTCCAACCTTAGCTACATCTTCTATGATTGATGGAAACTGACTTTAATGAACCATTCTGCTAACAATTGATTGGGAGCATAAGTTTTAACCAATCGACAATGACGTTACCACTCATGAATATGATATGAAATGTGAGTAGAATTATTTTATTTGAAATTAGTCAAAAGTTCTGTTACATTCTTATATCGGATGGGTAACTGGAAATGTGTGAGGAATGTAGTGGCCAAGGAACTGAAATCGTGGAATGAAATTCTAGGTAATTTAATATGCCATTTAGTTGCGGAACCTATAAGAAGACATTGGAAAATACATAATCAAATGGAATCGTCAATAAGGGAGTTCAAAGAACACCACAAATGATAATTCATCATATGATTTGAAGGGTCTTCTCTAGGATTACCATTAAATTTTGGGATATTGTAAGGAAATTTAGTATGAATTATCGACAACCAATGAGACTAAGCAATGGGGTCATTTGTGAGTCAAGTCAAACCTAGAAGTTCAAGAGTGGACACAAATGAAAAATTCCTCTTAAAATTTGGAGGAAAACCTAGATAAGGTTATATAGCCTGAGCAAAAAAAAAATTGTTCCATAATAAGAAGATTTATGATAAAGAGGAACTTGCGTAATAGGATGGGGAGGATTCTGATAACTAGTATACGCATATCCTAGTTGTCTAGATCCAGGATAACCTTGCAAATGCTGGAATGGATGGGTTTGGATTTTTTTGCCTTCATAAGGAACTTGAGTAATACCTTGAAAAGGATGATATTGTTGCACTGTGGTATGTTTCATCATTCCAACATAAGGTGGAGCTGGTGGAGGTTGTGCCATACCATGTGCATTTTTTCCTACCGAGATTTGAGGGACACCTTGTCCAGGAAGTTGATACTATAAGGTACCTTGTAAAGGTTGAGTAAGAAAGACCTGGGAGGTACCAAATACTGTTGGAATAGATTTAGTCACAGGGGCAGCCTATAAAGGTCGACTTACATTGATTTTAACTTTTTGAGGTACATATTGATAAGTAGGAATTTGGTATGCAGATGGTATAGGCTGAGAATATATGTATGTACTCATAATTGAACTAGGTTCGACAGGGAAACTAGGCTTCCAAACATTATAATTAAAAATGGTCTAATGAGGATTCAATGAAGGCTAAGCACTAATTTGTGGTATACGATGATCGGTTTCCCCCCACGAAGGGAGCAGGGTATGATGGAGGTAACTTCCCATGAGATGAAGGGTACCCAACATAAGGATAATTGGGTTTCTTAAGGTGTCCACTAATATAAGGACCAACCTGTTGTTTGAATGTAGGTGTATGTGGAGGAGAAGGACCAGACTATATAGTTCTCATTAGACAAGTGCCAACGAGAATTCTATAAATAGATGTCAATGGAGAGGTCCAAGAACTGGATGCCACACTACAGAAGGTACCAAACAACGATTGATAACCAGTGGGACGGGCATGCCACCATACATATGTGTCTCTAATTAATTTTCAAACATGGATGAGGAAGAAACATTTGACATCTCATCCATAGTGGAAAGTACAGGCTAGGAAACCATAGCAAATCCAGTCATGGCTAATAATCCCAAATATGATTGACACGAGAAACACATGGGTGAACTTACAAGAAAATAATCAGATAAAGGAACTTGAAACAAAGTCTGAAGTGGAGGAAGAGGATAATATTTATAGAATAAATTCCTCTCAAATGAAAGTGGGAAGAGGGACGAGGTTATTCCTACGGGATCTCCTCAATACTCATAAGACCAGGTGGAAGGGGTTCATCATCAGGTCCAACATACATAGTTTGTGATTGTGTCTAAGAAAAAGGGCGAGAAGAGGAAGGTCTTGAAGCAACAAGTGAATATGACTGAGGTACCTCAGGTTGAATAACTTCAGGAAATAAGGTTTTGGATTTATCAAAGTCAGGTTGAATAACCTCAGGAAATAAAGGTTCAGGTACTTCTATTTTGAATGTGTCAGATTCACTGACGAGAGAAAATGTAATCTCGGGCTCAGTACTCAAAGGGATGGATGATTCTAGTGGATCAATTTTAGGAGGAGGAATGAAATAAATTTCTAAAGTTCCTAATTTAGTAGTTCTCACTTTCTTATGCTTATGAAGATGGCCAGGAGTTTCCTATGGTGGAAGAGGAGGTTTATTTTTCATTATACACGAACGACGGAGGGTAGGTGTTTTTTCTTCCACGGTGGATTAATAAATTTTAACAATTAACATAAAAAATAAATCAAAAAGGGGTAAAACTAGGAATAAAGGTTTACCAAGCAACCACGAACTGCAATATACACCTTGGTAAAACAAGGACATAAATTATATGCAGTAAATCTCCACAAATGATGTATTCAGTGTATCACAGTATACAAGGCGGCTGACACAGTTACCTATGGTGAGGATAGAAACCTATGGTGGAGTTCCAAAACATACTCGATGGTATGTGGAAGTGTCGTCTGTAGTAGTGTTTTCTAATGTGTAACCGTTCAATGAGAGTGTTCCAATATAGTTATCATGCATGGAGCGCCATCCAATATACTCAAATATAGGCAGAGAACGATTTAATACACTTACATACGTGGAATAGGATATCACCCCTGAGATATAACGCTGGAAAAAAATGAAAAATCCTAGGTTTAATGACATCAGAATGTCTCTCTCCTAGTACTCTAAATGTTTTTGTTAATGTTAAAAATTCTCCTTAGGTTGATTCAATAAATTTTAATGTTTATCTTCAGTTAATTTTTAGTTTTAGGGCTCATCACGAGTTTCAACTGAATTCCCTAAAATGCAAGCTATCATGAAGAAATGAAATATTTCACTTCCAATGAAAATTTATCTAGAGGAGGGAAGAGACAAAGAGTATGCATCACACAAAATGCAACAAACAATATACTAAGTGAAATTCCCTTTTAATGCAATTGTTCCAATGTCGATTCACATACAAATCCCTATATGACAATGTAAAGATATTTTTCTTTTCAACTTCACTTAATTTTCAAATATGATGAAAACTAAGATGCATGTCTAATCATTGATAAAAGCAAATGTTTTATAATGATGACTAAAAAACTAATTCATTCAAGCACTCAATGATGAAACAAATCAGTTTTCTAATGACCTAATGATAAGAACAGAGTAAAATATAAATATATCCACATCAAAGGCACACAAAACTAAAATAAAACCAAATGGAGGCTTCTGAAAGACCACAAGACACTCAAACACTCAAGGAAGAGCAACTGGAAAAAAGTTGGATGGAGAGAAAATAAAACCAAAAGAAAATTTGTGCATGAATAAGGGCCAACACAGGTACTGGGAGGGCACTAGTGCTATGCAAAATAGGCACATAGAAGGCTCAATAGCATTACAATGCTCTATCTCTAGACTAGAGGGAGTGCTCATCAAGGGATGCAAGGTTCTGACACAACAGCCACAATTGGAACTCAATGAAAGGATCTTCCTAGGTCTGTTATTGACTGAATAAGACAATAAGTTCTGCAGAAAAGGTATAACAAGCACTAAGGATAAGGAAACCACTAAAGGAATACATAGTTCCCCGGTGGAGTCGCCAATTTGTTATGTGAAATCTACGATTCAGGACAGGACTATCTTCCTAGACTTGATGGTCTAGTCTAGAACAAAAGAAAGAAAAGAAGTTAATGTTTTAGTTAAAGTAAATAGAAAATGGAATGAAGCCTGCCTGGAATCTGTCATATGCTTTGCTCCTTTTTTGTCTTGTATGCTCCAATCCTTGCTTTGATCAGTATAATTAGAACCTGCACAATCAAACGACACAAGCCAATGATCTACGACATCTATGTAGCATCATCTAATCACTTTATTAAATGGATCAACATGGCATTGAAATACATTAAATCATAACATCTTATATAGCAAAAAAAATAATTCTTTCTATTAATATAAATGGAGATACTTACAACCAAATATAGAAGGTGATCTTGTAGAAGAGCTCCTCCAAGTTCACTTGTCCTTCCTTGCCACAAAGTGTGCCTCTATGTGACCCTAATGCATGGAATAATGACTCTCTCAACAGTAGCACAAGGGTAGAATCTATCTCCAAAATCCAACCTCTAGCTTGTGGATGGAAATAAATATATATAAGAGGATGGTAAGTTGAGAGTTCTTATCCATTTACCAATCTAGGCTTGAGATCCACTCTTTATAGGAGGATGAGCTCAAGGGATAAGGGGTGAAATCTACAATGTAGGATAGGATTGGATTTGAGACTTTCATCCAAGGTAAATAGTTATAAAAACGCTTAGAAGCTTTTGGAAGAGGAAGCTTTGGGATTAATTTTTTTTCCTGAATTTCTAGAATCAATGCACCCCCAGCAAGGGGAAACCTGCTAGTGATCAACACAGGTCCAAAAAGGTCCAAACTACTAGTGAACGCTAGTTTATAGAGGGCCAAGTTGTGTTGGAACTAAAAATCACTTAAATGAAGAAGTTTCAAGCATAAATTCATGGTTTTGAGATTCATTCTTAGAGATTTGTGTAGGGAGGATGACAAATTTATCAAAGGATATGAATGATCTTGTTTGAAGGCTTATCAATCAGATGTGAAAAAATTTCCCATAACACCTATATTAGATGTAGGGATCTATTGTGTGCAACAAAGGACTCTTAATAATTAGAGGATATCCATTGAACTTGGACTTAGGTTTCATGACTAGAAAATTAGTATGATATTCCCACGAATCAATGGAGACCATGACATCTTTTATGATGCCTTCTAGTTTTACAGCTGACCTATCAACAAGGTGTAACACTATAGGTTTTACTTAAGGATTATTGGTTATTTTCTCTTATCATAAGTCATGATGTTTATATATGCCCATAGTTTAGTTAGATTTTATTGAATAGGGATTTGGCTAATATAAACATATGCAATAGAGCTACTTGGATCTAAGAATTAGGGAAAAACTACTCTTCCAGGAATAAGGTCTAGAAGGTAACATTTCACATTAATGTTGGTTCATCACTCTTCTTCCTACAAGGTCGTGGAAGACATTATTCCTTAATATATTTTTTTATAAATTGATATACTATTAAAATAATGTTGAAGATATCTCTTGACATATAAGTTTTTTAGTTCTCCTAAAAGATTAATTTCTTCAAGATCTTAATTGTTTGTGAGTGCTAATAATTAAGGGTAAGGTGAGGCTTGAAGAGATTGTTGAGGAGTAGTCTCCTCCTTTTCATCCTATAATTTTTTACTAGGAGTAGGATTGGTAGGTTCCTATAGCACCTTCCCTAGACTAAGGTTGATTTCTTGAACTTCTAAAGATAAGGTTTCACATTTATTTTATACGTTGTAAATGGGTTAAGCACATCTATTGTTAGGATTGGAATTAGGCTAATTATGGAGTTGACGCTACTTTGGGGTGCAATGTTTTGAGGGAAATTAGGCTTTTGAGGAAGTGGGTGAATTAAAGATAGTGGTTTAGGTATAGGAGGCCTCCAAACTTGTGAAAAATTATTATATTAAGGATATTGGTTCTAAATTTGTTTATCATGAGCGATAATATGTTACTTTTAGTATTTCCATGGAGTAGGCATGGACCAAGGTGAAAGATTACGTGGCAAAGAAGTTGAATCTAAAAATTTTCATGGTAATTATCAAAATATTATGAGGAGTTATAGCCTATACCTCCCCAATAAGGCCTCTTTGTTGTTAGTCTTTTCTAGTTCATGAAGAATACTAACTCCATGTTTCCTGCAACAACTTGGTAAGAAAATTTTAGACTTGGAAAAGAAAGAAATTTATCAATAAGGTGTTTTTCCTCAAAAAATGCACATATTTCTATGTTGCTAAATGGAATATAATTTTTGGGGTGTCTTTTGATGCAATTGGGGAAAAATATAGCTAATTCCCTCTCATATTCTACAATGTGTCCATTTGGAAGGATAGGGGGTGCAATATCTTAATTTCCATATCTTCTAACTTTCTTGCTATCTCATTCTTGGTTACTAGAGAGGAAGAAAGAGAAGATATTACAAAATATGTATAAGATATACCTTTATTTCTTCTCATCCTTGGAATTATTTTTGAATATATTCTTGATGTCTAGATATTATAGATGGTATATTTCAACATGCTAGGAGGTTGATTATTTCAATCAAATCCACTCTTGCTAGTCTCAATATGAAAAGTTTCATGGAATCCTCACGCAAGGTACACTTATGGATTCTTTTATAGACGAGTTAGAACCCTTCTTAAAATTACTCCATGGATTTATTTTCCTCTTGGGTAATCCTAAACATTTAATCCCTTATAACTTTAATATTACAATAGTTTATGTACTTGTCAATGAACTACCTCTTCATGTGTTCCCAAATAGTAATAATATCGCCCTTTATAATAATGAATCATAGTAAGGATGCATCACTCAAGGTGGATGGAAAAATATTAATTATTTCATCATTATTAGTATAATCATATGCTCTATAAATTGCAATAAACCCAAACAAGAACATGTCAAGATGCTAAGTGGTTAGCTTGTAGAAATGAGGGAGTAAATATGGATCTATATTCATCATTTTAGATTTCCCATTGATCTCATATATGGTAAATTCAAAAAATTTAGGATGTTGAGGCTTATCCTCCTCTTAAATCATGATGAAACGAAATTAGGAATCACTTTCTTCTCAGAGATCTTTGTATTCTCTAGCTAGAAATTCCTCAAAATGTTATGAAAAATGTTTTTAACAAGCAATTTATTATTGGTGATTGCAACTTCTTGGACATGAAATGAAGGTTTTTGGAAGAAATTTTCCTAACCTATATCTAAGTCTATGATGCATTCATGTTGTTTTCCCCAAAATATGGGATTTTATTGTTTTTTTATTCTTTTTTTCAAAAAAATAGTATAAAAACTAGGATATGATGGAAGAATTCAAAATTTTACATGTCATTAGTAAGAGTGCCAAAAAATGATGGCCCTGAATATTCCATCAATAATGTTATAGTCTTATAGGTCTCAACTTTATCTCTCAACATGGAGTTTTTACAAACTTAAAAGTTATAGTACATAGTATATGTAAGTCATATTTCTTCTTACACATCAATATATGAAAAAAATGATCAATTGGGAGGGATATTCATTCAAATCAATGGTCACTAAACTAATATACTCTTGTATGAAATGAGATTACAAATTAAAAAGTATAGGAAATACATTTTTAGGTTAGTAAAGTTGTGGAAAATTAAAGTTTCACTAATTGAAGGCTATACTAATTTTCAAGGAAAGGAACTAATATACACTTGCAAGGAAATCAAATAATTACTGTTATGTTGTAGGAAATAAAATCAAATCTCGCAACATAAATAAATATGTACTTTTGTAACATAGTTTTGTAAATATGAAACTTTTCTTCTCAACCTTCCCTCTTTTAGTAGATCATGCCAAAAATGATTATTAAGAGTATTCTTCGGTTTAAAAATGAAAATCCATAAGAAATAATACTAAACTGAAGCCATTGAATTTGTTCTACAAGAGTGTTGTAATCCTACAATCAAACCTATAGTTATATAGGAAACTTTCAAAACCAATCTAAAGGTAGGAACGCAATGAAAGGATTCATAATAATGATAAAAAAAATTATTTCTAACACATATTACTCATAGCAATGAGTCAACAAATAAAATTCATAAGACTCCTAAGTTCCTATAAGAAACAAAAAATGTGCAGTTCACTAAACTAACTAAAAAATCAAATCAAGTTATCATTTTTCTTAGGAATAAGTATGGAAACAAGTTACAAAAATGTGAAAGGAGGTCACTAGAGTACATGTTGGTGGGCCATCTCCAAGGTACAGAAGGACCTATGAAAAAACAAGACTAGATGCTCTCAAAAGAAGATTATTTCTCCATTAATTCAAATTCAACATTGCATAAGACTAAAATAGAAAAGTTGCAAAGCATGGATACAAAAAAAATAATTCCTTCTCCTCTCAAAACTTCTCCTTTCAACTAGCTTAAGCTTTTATTTTATAAAAAATGATCAGGGAGTATCCTCTTCAATGGGAGGGGTGCTTTTCCTCCAAAAGACCCTAAAATTATGGTATTTGGTATCCTTGGGATTACTTCATAGCCACCTCTTGTCCTCATTTTTGATAATTCTGACATTTGGTAAATCTTGTAAGTTCATATTGATAGTCGAGGGGACAATTTCACTATCTTCATGGTAGTTTGTTGGTGGGATATTAAAGAAGGAAATTGTTTCTCTTGAAAATTATATCCAAAACAGTATTCCAAGCTTTCCAAAGGTGACAATATTCATTACTATGATTAAACAAATCAGTCATTCACTTAACAAATGGAATGACATGCAAATTATCAAAGTGAATAATTAACAATGTTGCAAACACATGTTTTTCCAAGGTGTTTGGGCCATAGATGGGTCTTTAGCTATACAATTTAAGGTCCCATAATACATGAATTTTGAATCCCTTATATGGTAGAGTATAGTGCTTGATTCACATGGTAGTGGATATTGGAAGTGCAATGGAAATATTTTTGGTTTGTAAGTTGAATGTCTAATTATTTTAATTGAACTTGAACATAGGGAGTCTTTTCGATAGACAATTGCAAATTGTTACATTTTTTAATTCCCATATTTGGATACTTAACATCTCAAAAAATATGAACGAATCCTTCAACTATGTCATTTCTTAATGATGGAAAATTGGTTGGAATATCACTTTATGTTGAAATTTGAATGATCTCCATTGGATACATACACTTCACCTGTGGAAAAAAAAAATTAGATGCTACCATGGAATTCATTTTGCAAGAATTTGGGTGGTTAATGGATGGATTCACATATTTATCCATACCCAATATTAGCTTTTCTCTCATATCTTCAACTTTTTTAAGGGGGCATAAGCTTCCTTCTAGACTTTTTTGATTAATTACATAAGTTTCCCATATATGAAATTTTTTAATAGATTAATATTATTGCAATAATATTTAAGGAAATCAATTTAAAGAAAAAAACACCCACAAAAAAATATTTTTCATGGTATTTGTAGATGTGAGTGCTAAAAATAGGAGAAAAAATGATGGAAACATAAAGTTTTTTTTTTCTTATGCGAAAAAAAGAGCATTCATGCATTAATAACGTGTGTGCATTCTTTCCCCAATGTCTAGTCTTAGGTGAGAAGGAATAAAAAGGATGATGAAGGGAAGGAATGTGAAACTCTTACTAACATACATGCGTTCCTACTCCATTCTCATGGGAAAAGAAAGAGAGAGGTGGTGGGGATGAATAGGGATAGAGAGTGATGGGAGGTTTAAGTGATAGAGATAGAGAGAAAGAGGGAGACATGGAAAAATAAAGAATCTAAAGGGATAGGGAAAGGGGGAGAGAGAAATTGGGTGAAGGCGAAAGGGGGAGGGAAAAATTAGGCTATGGGGGTACTAAAAGATAGAGGGGGGTTAGATAAAGGGATAAAGATATAGAAGGAAGGATGAAATATATTAAGACATAGGGAAAATGTTTGGAGAGAGAGTGTGTCTTAGTGCACACAAGAGAGAAAGTGATAGGGATAAAGAGAATGTGAGGATGATGGGGGAGGGAAAAAGGTGTATGGAAAAAGAGAGGAGGGAATTATGAGAGATAGAAATAGATAGAAAGAGATATGAGGGAAGGAGGAGAGAGAGATTGACATAGATAAAGATGAGGAAATTCGGAAAGGGAGAGAGATAGAAAGAGGGATACATAGGAGGGACTTGAAGAATATGGTTAGGGAGAGATAGAGATAGGGATAGTGAGAGAAAAAAAATGATGGAGAGGAGGAAGGGAGTGGTAGAGATAAGGTGGAGGAGAGATACGGAGATAGATATAAATGGATAGGGAAATGGGTATTAAGAGAGGAAAAATTGGGGAAGGGGAGGGAGAGATATAAAACAAGGGATAATGGGCAGGGGGGAAAAGAGTTGTGGAAATGGAAATGGAAGGAAAAATAGAGATGTCTATATAGAGATATTTTTTGCATGTTATATAGATAGGGAGAGAGGGGGAGAGAGATAGGGCGACATGTGGAGAGAGAGGGGGGATATATATATATATATAAAGAGAGAGAGAGAGAGAGAGAGAGAGAGAGAGAGACGAGGAGAAAGATAGATAATTTGTGTCTATGAGAGAGATAGAGAGAGAGAGAGAAATGGAAAGAAGGGAAGGTGGGGAGAAGAGAGGGGCATAGAGGGGATACATACAAGGGGATATAATTATATAATGAGGTCTCGAGGGAGAGAGAGAGGGAAAAAATAAAGGCGTGTTGAAGAGAGAGGGAAATGAGGAGAGGTCAAGGGAGAGAGAGAAATGGATGCATGAGACATATATATAGGTGGAATAGATAGAAAATGGGACATATGATGGAGACATATAGGGAGAGAGGAATATTGGCAGAAAGGAAACCCAAAGGGGTGGAGAGAGAGTGAGAGAGAGAGAGTTGGGTGAATGGGGTAAGAGAGAGGGATATAAGAAGCAATCATCAAGATATATATAAATAGATGGCTATGGAGAGAGATATAGATAGAGAGGAATTGGGGCGAGTTATGGATAGATATAATAAGTGATATAGAGAGGGGTGGTGTAGGAAAGTAGAGAGAGAGGCATATTAGAGAGAGACCTGTGGAGGGAGAGTGAGAAGGTGATAGGGAGAGATAAAAAGGGATGGAGAGTGGGTATGTGAGGAAGAGGGACGAGAGAGAGAGAGAGAGAGAGAGAGAGAGAGAGAGAGAGAGAGATTTGGCTGGGGGTAGAGATAGATGGAGGGGAAGACATATGGGGGGAGAGAGAGAAAGGGACAAAGATATATGGGAAGGAAGAGGGAGAGAATGATAAAGGAAAGAGAGACGAAAAAAATAGGGAAAGAGGGAGAGACAAGGGGAGATGAGGGAGAGAGATATATATAGGGGAAGGAAGAGACAAAGAGATAAAATAATAAGGAAAGGGAGACATACAAGGTGGTGGAGAGATAGAGAGAGAGAGAGAGACATAAATTTTGGAGATATAGAGAGATTTAGGGATAGGAAGAGAGAGAAAGAGGGAGATGGGGGAAGGGGGGAGAGAGGGATATAAGTTATAGATATACAAATATATAGAGAGAGGGACATCTAGATAGATATTAGGAGAGAGAGAATGAGACATAAAATAGAGGGGAGGCTTAGTAAACTGGAGAGAGAGAGAGAGAGATGGGGAGAGAGAAGAAAGGGATACAGAGAGAGAAAAGGGAGGTAGAGGGGGGAATCATGGAATAGATACAAGGGAGAGAGGTAAGTGATGGAGGGAGAGATAGGGTGAAATAAAGGGATATAAGGTAAAAATAGAGGGGAGAGAGAGAGAGGGGGGGGGAGCGAGAATATGTGGGAGGGGAGCGAGAGAGAGAGGGGAGCGAGAATAGGTGTGAGGCAGAAGAGAGAGGGAAGTAAGGGGAGACAAAAGAAAAGAGAGAGAGAAAGGGAGGATATGGTAGGGATACATATAGTGGGAGGTCATGGGGGGTGAGAGAAGAGAAGGATATAGGAGAGAGACATGTGGGAGAGAGAGAGAGAGAGAGATGTGGGAAGGGGGGAGAGATAGAGATGAAGAAATAAGGAAAGGGTTAAAGAGATATAAAGATGGATGGAAAGTGGTGAGAGAGAGACATGAATAAATAGGAAAAGGAGGAGAGAGATGGAGGGATGGATACATACATCCAAAAAGAGAGAGGAATGAAGGGCATAAGGAAAGGGGGAGAGAAGAAGGAATTGCAAGGAGGGAGGGAGAGAGGGATAATGAAATAGAGAGTTATGGAGTGGAGGTGTTAGGAAGAGAGATAGGGGGATTATAAAAGGGGATATGAGAGGCATGAGCATAGGGGGGGAAAGGGATGGGGAGAAAGAAAATGATCAAAATGTGGGGGATGGGATGGAGGGAGATACAATGATTAATAGAGAGAGATGGGGGGAGGAAGAGAAAGAGCAATAAATAGGGAAAGTGAGAGAGAGATAGAAAGAGAGAAACAAAGAGACAAATAATGGGATAAGGAAATGGGGAGATAAAGAGAAACGTGGGGAGAGAATAATAGTGAATGGGATAGGGAAAGAGAGAGAGAGAGAGTGGGGGGGGATTAGGGAGAGATTGGAGGCATAGCGAAGGAGAGATAGAGGGATTTGGGAGGAAGACATAAGGAAAAGGAGAAATAAATAGGAAGACAAAAAATAATGAAGAGTGGCTATGGGATGGATGGAGAGAGGGGATGAGTCGCTTAGTTAAGGGCAGAGAGAGGGATATAGGAGTGAGACCTGAGAAAAGAGAGAGAAAAAAATGAGGAGCGGAGTGGGAGGGATGCAATGTTAAAGGAGGGATAGATAGAGAGATAGAAATAAAGATACCAGATAATGGAGAAATGAGTACATGTGTGTTATATAATGTGTGCACATTCCAAAAAACATGGACCTTAATAAATATGTATATTATTGATATGCATATATTTTGTTAGTGTATTCACATGTTATTAATAATAAAAAATATTTAGTGAAAACACATTTTTCTATTAAGTGGAAAATAAGGTGGCCATTTTGGTTTTATTTATTAATTGATAAACTTTTTAGTTTAGTTTGCTTAAATAAAAAAACACATCCATTTTACCAACCATGATCCTATGTATGTTTTGCACATACATCACTAACAAAAATAAACACATTTTCTTTGCTCATTCATTACTAATAAAACCAAACACATTTATAGAGACGTCTGCATATTTATTGATGATGATGATGATGATGGTTAATGTCCACTGAGACCAAAATTTGGTCTATCGAACCTATAATTTTCTTATTTCTTAATTGTCTAGCTTCTCGTCTTTCTTGGCGAGATTGGTGTTGTAGCTTTCTTTTTCTTCTCTACGGTCTTCCAACTTCCTTTTTCTTGTAACTCCTTCATCTCTTCTGATCCTTGGGACACTGGTGTCTTATCTTCGGGATCTGGGAGATCTGCTTTGCTGGTAAATGAATATTTCTTTTGCGCAGTATTTGAATCCTCATAATTATTGATGCTTGAGGAGTTGTTGAGTTTGTTTTTTTGTTGTTGGGCGAGGCTTTCCCCCTGCTTGTCTTGAGGGTTGTTTCTTTCTTGCCTAATTTCTTGCGATTCAGAGTTTTTTGAAGAGTATTCTTCCATGATGACAGTGTAGTGTTCCTTTTGTGCTACCACCATGTAGATCTATGGTGATTCTTTCTAGCAGAATTTTTCTAGGAGAGTTTTGGGAAATTTTTGGCTAGATGGCCTATCTCAAAGCAAGATCGACATCTGAAGAGGACACTTTCATAATCGAGTTTCTGGTTCCATACATAGTCTTTTCTTGTTAGGATTATTTCAGCTGGGTATACGGCGCTGAAGTCCATTTCTACACAAATGCGTGCATAGGTGGTTCTGACATATTCCTCTGTTTATGGGCACCTACAGTAAAATTTCCCAATTTCATTTCCGATTGCTTTTAGCGAGGAGATATTCCAGAGATGCAAAG
Source organism: Pinus albicaulis (assembly GCA_034641835.2). Classification (NCBI taxonomy): domain Eukaryota; kingdom Viridiplantae; phylum Streptophyta; class Pinopsida; order Pinales; family Pinaceae; genus Pinus; species Pinus albicaulis. The sequence goes on from CM076580.1 coordinate 66,214,956, forward strand.
GTAGGTTTGGAAATCTGACCCAAACTGGTGCTGAGGTTATGACTGTTGTTGAGGGATCGAATGATGGGTTCCATGGTTTCATGAATAGGCCTGATTTTTGCCAAAACCAAGGGCTGGAATCTAAAATGCATTGTCTGCTTTCATATTTTTCAAAATCTACTATAAAGAAACCCTTAGCACACAGGTAGATATTAATTTCATCAGAAATGAGAGGCTTCCATACCTCTGAGATCTAACTATGGAGAACTGTCAGCCATGGCAAAAAGCCATTAAACCGACAGATTAAGGCACTTTCAGAAAACTTCAAGGCCTCATCCAATGAGGCCTTGACCACCTGCATAGTGGGAGCTGGGGTTTCACTGACAATATGGGTAGGAGCTTGACTCTCAGAGGCGGAAAAAACTGGATTGACAATTATATTTGCAAAGCTAGGATCCATACTACAAAAGAGATGCTATCGAACCCTGTGGAAGAGATGTGAAACCCGTTCGATGAAGAGAAGCAGACCCCAAACTAATTTACTGCGAGACCACAGAACCATATGTTAGTTTGCGGGTAAGAAAATGCGAGACCCATTCGATGCTGCACTCTCCCAGACCCTAGTTATATTACTGCAAAGCCGTAGAAGAGATGTGAAACGTCACAGAAGAGATGTACCAAAAACTGAGATTTACCACAGAGGAGATTTACTCGTCGCAGAAGGAGATGCGAAAAAGTTTGAAAAATGCTTTCTCGTTGCCGGCCAATTTGCAAACTGTAACACCGCAGACTCGATGTTATATATATATATATATATATATAGATATAGATATATATAATTATTTTTTTATTTTTTTTAACATATAGATAGAAAATATGGATCATTTATTTATGGTTAGTTGACTTATTTTGAAATCAAAATAGTACCTACAAGATCTACGTAGTAAAAAAGATATGAATATGCTAAGCCGCTCATTGCGGGGCCTAATTGGGGTGAACTTGTCATTTAATATTTCACAATATTTCTTAATTTAAATAAAATATAAAATAAATATAAAAAATATAGAAAATAATGATGTATCATATCCATCTATTATCCACAAGCATACAAATTTGTCTAAAAAAAAATCTTTATTTACAAACCAAACTCTAAGCCTCAATTGAATATCTATATCATATTTTAGAGAAAAATAACATAACGATGTTAGAAAAACATCATGTTTTTTTAAGTAATACAATTTTTTCATGAATCAAAGTTAAACATTTCGAAATACAATTTCATAAATAGTGTAAATTCATCCTTTCACTTGATAATGTCGAAATTTGTACAAATATCTCTTAAAAAAAATTAGTAGTGATAATATGTTTATTTTTCATGTTTCTATTGTAATTAAAATGTCATAATTTGGTAGTATTATCTTGCACTAGCCCTCATGTACCATGTAAGATTGTGATTACTTGGGTAAATAATTTGTCCAAAATTTGATTGATTATATCAATGATAGGTTTATATATTTTCTACTGTTCAATGCAACAAAATTGTTTAGTCCTAAAAAATCTTTATAGTGATAAAATTTCTATTTTTCAAATTTCCATTACAATTAACCTCTCACAATTTTGTGGCATTAATTTGAACTAGCCCTCATGTACTATGTAATATTGTGATCATTTTGGATAAAGCATTTATTTTTATTGAATAATTCATCTTCTCCAATTCTGATGTCTAAGGAAGTTGAATTGAACTCTTTCCATAGAGGGACTGTATCCCATAATGTTTTGACTGCTGAATGGGACAGTCATGGGGGGGGGGGGGGGTTTCCTTTGTCCATCCCTAGTGGTCGGAGGATTAAAAACGGGCAAAAGGAGAGTCAGTCTGAGTTGGGTTCTTCAAATACTGAACCTGAGTCCTCCCTACTGCCGTGTCATCCTAGCTCTGTACTCGGGCTTGAAGTATTGGTGGTTGACCCTCATCTACCGGAATCAGTGTCTCCCTATGGAAGAATGGAGGAACCTAATTCTCCAAAGAACTCAATAGGGAGTGATATTAAAGCCCTGTTAGAGGGGAAGGAATCTATCCTGTTTCCATTAATAGTGGATAAGGGTTTTCAGGTTTCTCCCAAGATCATAATTAGTCCCTCGTCGCATTATAATGTTACCACTAGGAGAGGTAAGAACATTCTGAAGAGGAAGAAGAAGACGGTGTCGGTATCTGAATTGGTTGACATCTTTCTTGGCAGTCAGTTTAGGGATGTTCCTATTTCACTAGCAATAATCCGGGTCCTTAAAGCATTGAACCCAAATTTTGTGTCGTCGTTATGAAGCTAGTCTCTTTAAATTTAAGGGGACTGGGGGGACAGGAAAATTTTTTATATGTTAAGAATTTCTTTCATTTATGCAATCCTACTTTCATTTTTATTCAGGAGACCATGCATTCGACTGATTGTTCTATCTTATATTTTCATGCTATCTATCCAGATTGGCATATGGTAGCTACTGATGTGGAGGGTCACTCTGGAGGGCTGGTGGCTCTTTGGGATCCTAACTGGGCTTCCTTGAGAGATTTTAGCTTCTTTGGAGGTATCATTCTATCGGGACAGTACAGGGGTTTCTCCGGAAATATAAATCTCATTAATTTCTATGCCCCATATTTAGACAGGTTAAGCTTCTGACAGAAAATGGATGAGAGTGGAGTTTTGATGATTCAAAATTTGTTGATAGCAGGGGACTTAAATTGTGTACTAAATGATGATGAGATCTAGGGCTCTCATGGTAGCAAGGACCATTTGGGGGAATCCATCAAGAATATATTAAAGGATGCAGGGACCAGTGACATTAAATTTGAATAAAACTGCCTCACATGGTTAAATGGGAGGAAAGGGGAGGATTTTATTGGAAAATTGTTGGATAGATTTGTGATTAGCAATGGATTGAGAACACATTTGGATAAGATGGGGGCAAATGTTGAGGATTTGATGGTGTCGGATCATAGACCGATCACACTACAGTGGATCTTTGAGCAAAGAAAAGGAGGTATTCCTTTTAAGTTCAATAGAACTTGGCTGGGTATTGAATCATTTAACGAGATGATAAAGAATTACCTTAGATCAAATAAAAGACCAGATGGGATGCCTTCTATGTATTACTTACCTATGATGCTAAGGAATCTAAAAAGGTTGGTCAAATCATGGAAATGGAGATATAAAAAGAATATGAAAGACGGAATTATTGAAATCAGGAGGGAGAGATCAAAAATTTTAAAGGATATCGGGGGGGGAAGTCAATCAGCGAACTATTGGGAAAAGCTGAAGATATTGGAAGAAGAATACAGGAAATATCTTTTAGAGGAAGAACAGGAATGGAGACTTAAGAGTAGAGCTACTTGGCTTCAATGTGGAGACAAGAACACAAAATTTTTTCACAAAATGGCAAATGGGAGAAGAGGCGCAAATGCAATCTGGGAGATGGATTACAATGGAGAACCGGTTTTCTCGAAAGAGGAGATTAAGAAGACAACAATTGATTATTACAGCGAGCTTTATAAAAAGCAGGACTTCAAAGATATTTCCCTCCAAATTAATTATATAGAGGCGTTCCTAGTCATGTTTGATCAGAATGATCTGCTCAGTTGAAGAAGAGAGTATGTTTAGACAAGATAAAAAACATTTTAAAATATTTTGCGGTCGATAAGAGTCTGGGACCGAATGGATGGACCCCGAAATTTTTCCTGCATTTCTTTGATGATTTCTCTGTTGACTTATCGAAGATGGTGGATGAAGTTAAACTATCTGGGACTATGTCGGGAGAAATTAATTCTACTTTCCTTGTGTTGATTCCCAAAAAAAAGGGGAAGATTTCCTTTGAGGATTTTCGGCCCATATCCCTTTGCAACACTCTTTATAAGATCAACTCTAAGATTATGGCAGACCACATGAAGGGTGTCCTTTCGAAATTTATTTCGCAAAAACAGGCGAGTTTTCTGAAAGATAGGAGTATCCATGAAGCTGTGGCTATAACTCAAGAAGTAATTCACTCCATGCATACTAAGATATTGAAGGGGGTTGTCATGAAAATTGACCTCAATAAGGCATATGATAGGGTTGACTGGACTTTCTTGAGATTAATCCTTTTTAAAATAGGAATGGACAGGGAAATGGTGGCATGGATAATTGCATGTATTACGAGAACCTCAATGGCGATATTACTCAATGGATCAACATCGGAGTTATTTAGGTCAGAAATGGGGCTTAGGCAAGGCTGTGCATTGTCCCCCCTTCTCTTTATCTTGATAATGGATGCTTTAAGCTTAAAAATCAATACAGCGAAGATAACAGGGAAGTTTCAAGGAGTGAGTGTGTGCTGGGAGAAGATAGTAACACATAGTTTATTTGTAGATGATGTGTTAATCTTCGGGGAAAAGGAGACGAAAAATTGGGAAGAGCTGAAAAAAAAATACTTTCTGGTTTCTTCGAGGTATCAGGAATGTTGGTCAGTAGAGGAAAGTCCTGTATCTATTACACGAATGAAGAGGATGAGAAACTCAATGAGCTGGGTCATCTCTTTAATTTCAAAATAGCTCAACTATGTAATGGGATGACTTACTTAGGTTTCAGACTGAAATCGACGAGATACACGGTGACTGACTGGAAATGGTTACCTCAGAAATATAAGAAAAATATTAACATTTGGTCATTGTGTTGGTTGTCAAGAGCAGGCAGGCTTATATTAGCCCAAGTTGTCTTGCAACAGTTTACTATATATTGGGCACATATATATGTGATTCCAAAACAAATTTTAGAAGAGATATATAGATTAATGGCGAGATTCATATGGAGTGGAGGAAGTGAAAGAAAATCATTCCACCTGGCTAGGATGGAGTGTATAACTAAGCCAAAGGAGAAGGGTGGTTGGGGGCTGTTGGAGTTGGATACATTTGGGAAATCTCTGATCTTCAAATCCATTTGGAGTGTCATAGCTAAGGAAGTTCTATGGGTGGAGATAATTAGATCAAAATACATTGGTACAAAGAATCAGGAAGAGATTCTCATAACGGTTTGGAAAGATTCGAAATGTCGGTCTGAGATTTGGAGGGGTTTTAGTAGATGTTGGTATTTGTTCAGTGAAAACTTAGCATGGACATTTGGTAATGGAAATAAGATCATGATCGGAAGGAGTCAGATTTTCGGGTTGGGACATTCGTCTATGTTAAAGCAGGAAATTATGGGACAAATAAACCAGAGGGGTTTATTTTACATGGGACAGATGATAAAGGAATGGGATCAGGGGATTCCATTATGGAAGAGCCACAGAGAGATGGTAATTGCTGAGAATAACAAAGAGGAATGGAACCAATATATTTACTCACTTAAACATCTTGGCTTGAGGAAGAAAGTGACCAGTGACCAATTAACCTGGGGAGGGACGACACCGGAATGAAAGATTATTTTAAGGAGGTCTATTCGATCTTGATTACTAAAAGACTGGTATTGGAACCCGACTGCTGGTTTAAAAAATTGTGGAAGATTCTGGTTCAAATAAAAATGATAATTCTGGTATGGCTGATATGGAAAAATAGAAATCTAACATGGGAAAAGCTGCAAAAGAGAGGTTGGCAGGAACCGGGTAGATGCTCATTATGTAATAATCATGAAGAAGATAATAATCATATGTTTTATGGTTGCTCTTTTGTCAAGGAGGTTTTACAGTCTTTGTGTACTCATTTATAGTTACAAGATCCGGAATATAGTAACACTGAAGATTGTTTCAGGTGGTGGACAAGAAAGGGGAAAAAGCTGTGTGCGATCCCTATATTGTTGCACTAGTTTATATGGAAAGCTAGACATAGGTTAATATTTGAAGGAAGATCCACTTCTCCCCTGGATATATGTACTGTGGTTTATAGTTCGATGGATAATTTGCAAGTAGCCAACATCCCGACTAGGGATTTGTCAATTAGGATGAGACCGGTGGAAAAGATCTATCCGGCTGGATTCTTTGATGGGGCATCACAAGGCCAATCTTGTGCCTATGGTGTGTGGTTAATACTTTCGCCTGACTGTCATTATAAACTTTTCTGGAATGGAGGCAGAGGTACCAATATGCGAGCAGAAATTATTGCACTGTGGGGTCTTCTTTGGTTTGCTTCACATTTATACACGGTGGAGTTGTGCGTTTTGGGTGACTCGAAGGTCATCATTGATTATCTGAACAAAGGGACAAATTACAATCTTGGAGCTCTTTCACATTGGATAGACAGGATTAAAAGTTTAAAGAGATCCTTTACTTCGATCACTTTCAGTCATGTGTACAGGGAGAAAAACATTGAAGCAGATCGGCTATCAAAAAGATGACTAAATGGGAGATTTGGGGAGATGTTTTATGAGCTTTACAATAATTCTGGTATTAGGGTGGAAGGCAAGGTTATTTTTAGTTAAAGTTTTTTTCTCTTCTTTGTTTTTCGCTGAAAAGCGGATATATTGCCTACCTATATTTTGAATATTGTATGAATTATGTAATTTTTTTCATAGAATAGCTGTTGAAAGACTGTAAACTGAAAGGCTCAATTGCAAGTTACTCTAGTTTTTGGGAAGATCTTGATTTTAGTAAGTAGCATTTTAAATTTTGTAAGAAGCGGATTGTGGATAAGGAATTTTGTTAAAATTTCTGAACTGTGACCTGGTACACTATATAAATCAAGAGTATTTTTCCGGTTGAAAAAAAAATAACCATAATATATTCATAGATTTTCTGATATTCAACCCAACAAAATTATTTAGTCCTACTTTCTTAGTTTGTAGATGAGAATAAAAGAGACTCTCAAATGAAAGTAAACAATAGTTGACAAGTCTCCCTTAAAATTTTGATACTGAGCACTCAACAATAATTTATATAGAAAAAAATGGTCAAATGGAAAGTTTCATACAATAATTTATATAGAAAAAAATGGTCAAATGGAAAGTTTCATTATTAATCTACATTGTGCATATTGCATAGCAACAATGTGGAGCATAATCTCATTGATGTGCTCTTACCCGAATTTAATCAAATAGTCTCAAAGTGTTCTTACTCTTGGTGATACCATTGATAATTATGAAAAAGAATTCTCTAGTTCTGAGCAAGGATTATCTAAGTTCAATCATATAAAAATTGATGATAGATCTAGATTTTGTTTTAATAAGACAAGAATAAAACCAATTTAAAAAGTGAATTTCTTAAACAAATAGATCTTAATAGATATTTTAATAAAGAGCTATAAAGATAGAGGAAATGATAATAAAAAAAAAAAAATTAATGTTTTCTCTTCTATCTCTGCCGACCTCTACCCTATGGGTTTGGTAAACGAAATAATTGTTACAATATTGATCATGGACTTGCGTTAAGACTCGATAATTGTGTTACGATCAAGATAATTGTTACAATATTACTAATATACTTGTATCTCGTGCATGTCATAAAGTAATAATACTATTGTCATGCAAAAATAAATAAATAAAACCAAAATTTACACAATTACAAATGATAAAATGACAACTATTAATATGTGTTCAGCCTTAATGGCCTATTCTGATCGAAAGGCCCAAGTATGTCCTTAACTTAAATAAAGCTCCATAGTTCCAAGTTCCAACAAATGATAGAATAAGTGAATGGTCAATTAAATAGACGTACTGCTATGAAGAACAGACTACATTATTGGCACAGTAGAAACACCATTCTAAATAATGCAAGTAGTAGGTAGAATACATTTGAACACTTGTCGCTGATCGGCCCTTTATTTAGAATTTTCTTTCCTCATCGACGAGGAGGAGGACCGTCTCCCGGACACAACCAACAGCAAAACAGATAGTAAAAACTGCATCAGATGCCCATCATTTCTCTTAGTATCACGTCCAAATCAATAAACCAAAATCAAACAACCAAGAAAGCAAGAAAACATGATTAAATTTCCATAGTTTCAACATAAGAAAATGGCCAACTAAGAATACAGATTTACCATGCATCACAACCAAAAGGCCCCCAGCCGCCGCCGCCGCCGCCACCAGGACCAGGAGGGGGAGGATCAGGACCGCCCCCACCTCCAGGGTCTGGATGTGGACCTCCAGGGCCTCCTTGAGAATCCATCTTCAAATTTTTATCACAATCACGATAATAATTACTTTCTTGACACTATTTAGATCTCCGCTCTATCAGTTCTGTGTGCAGAATCGTCGTTTGAATGAGTTTATATAGATCTCTAGGGGCGCCCATGGTGACGAGTTTTACACGGTAAAAGGATGTAACACGACAGTTAATTGCAGCCTTGCACGGTAAGAAATATGGGCATAGTGCACGTATTCTTTCTATACAGATAAAAAACAGGGTACTTGTGTGGAGAAGACCTACCATTCAAGAACCATTCCCTTTTCTTCTCACGGTTGTTTTCAAGGTTCGGTATTGAGTTTTAGATATGTTCTTGTGGTTTGATGATGTCAAGAAAAGCTGAAGTAGGTTTGAATTGTTTTTTATAATAGAAATAGATTCAGTATTATTCTTGGAGCACTCCAAATTTTGTTTAATAATTATAGTTTAGATTTTCAAAAATTTATTATAACCTTTCAAAAAATTTCATTATTTTCTAAATTAATTTGCTACTATTTTTTAAGGAAGTAGGTTACTAACCCTTCCTGAAGTGCATTTATACAACACTCTGGAAGTAATGAATAGTTGTTTGAGTACAGTTTGGTCTGTCGCTTATTTTAATGGCAAGCGAGGTCGGAATGAGAAAGAAGAAGGCAATCCTTGTGGGCAACGTCCTACGAGGTGGTTAAGGAGTTGGTAAACAGAATAGATTCATTTTAGTCCAGGTGTATTAAGACTTCACAAGAATCGAATTTAATATATTACAGGTTTCTTCTAAGTCATGAAAAAAATCAGTCCAGGTGTATTAAGACTTCACAAGAATCGAATTTAATATATTACAGGTTTCTTCTAAGTCATGAAAAAAAAAAAAAATTGATCTTTTACAACATTTATGGAGATTTAGGATTGGGTTAATTGCATTATGTGTTTATATATATATAAATTTTATAATTTTTTTATTTTTTAATTAAAATGTATTTTTGGTTATTAATATATTTTTAAATATATAATTTGTTTTATCACTATCATATATATAATTTAGAAAGGAAAAATAACAACTATCATATCTAACTACCCAAACTAAAGTTAATTAACATACATATATATATTATGATATATATTTTTATAATTATGTAAGTGTTTTCTCTTTTAAGAGATTATATGATCAAAACTAGAGAGGTAGAGTATGTATGTCTTCATAAACTTAGTAGTCAAATCGATAAGTGATAGGTCTTTTATCCCACAAACAAAAAAGTCGTATACACCAATTTGATGTCTGAATTAGAGTAACCTTAAAATTAGATTTTATATATATATATATATATATATATATATATATATATATATATATATATATAATTTAAAATATTTTATTTTATTTCTTCTCTAAATTGAATTTTCAAATATCTCATATCAATTTTATATTAATAATGTAATCGATTATATTAAATGTTTTTTTTACTTTCAATTCTTTTTTCTCATGTATATCAAATTGATATAAAATTATTTTATTTAAGTTGGATACTGAAATATTGTATTATGGTCAAATTATTTTTTTAACACTTTCATTGCAATTATTTTTGAGTACTTTATTTCATTATATAAAGTCCATATAAAATTATCTTAATTGATATGGATATGGAAATTTTTATTATGCCATAAGGCGTCACAATTTGAAAACAACTCCCCTACTTGCCACTATGTCCATGTTTGAGCCATTGGATGAAATGTTAGACGATTGCCATTAGATAAAGTAAATATTTTTATATATGTTTTTTATAATGTTGTTTTTGGTATTTTTAATAAGTTAGATTGAATTTAGGTTTAAATAAAATAATAAAATAAAATAATGATAAACTATAAATACAGCCCATGGTATTGACCCATGGTATTCATGTGGAATGTAGTTTCTTTATAGGGGGAACTAAGATGTCCTAAATCAATCTTAACTCTGAATCTAAACTAATTATTTAATAAAATTATTTTTAAATGTTTATAACCATTATTCTTTTAAAATTTTAATTAATAAAATGTATCTAAATTTTCATACATCCAAATATACATAGTTTTTCTTGTTCTGTAATATAAAAATTTTATTTATAATAAAATTTATATTATAAAATTAAACTCCACAAAAACCAATTAGTTTATATTACATGAATATAAAACAATATAAAAAAGGAAAATAACTATTTATATATTTAAATATTACATTTTTGTGCTAATATAGGTTGCACGTCATGTTTATCATTTTGACTATGTCAAATTACACAAAATTAAAAACAAAAGTAAATTAAATAAAAAGATTGACATAATGTAATGAACATTTTAACTAGGTCAAAATACAATAAAAAATTAAAATAATAAAATAAAATAATGATAAACTATAGATATAACCCATGGTATTGACTCATGGTATTCATGTGGAATGTAGTTTTTTTAGAGGGGAACTAAGATGGCCTAAATCAATCTCAACTCCGGATCTAAACTAATTATTTAATAAAATCATTTTTAAATGTTTATAACCATTATTCTTTTAAAATTTTACTTAATAAAATGTATCTAAATTTTCATACATCTAAATATACATTATTTTTGTTACAACTATTTTATTATTGCAAAAACACATGGTTTTTTTTTGTTATATATTATTTATGTTACAAATGTTTTATAATTCATGAGTATTATTTCTTAATATATAAAAAATTAAATTAATAATGAAATTTTTTAAAATATGTGATCTTTTTTAAATTTCCAAATTATTTCAGATGATATGATTCATCTTTAGCAATAATGATAAATATTCATAACTCCTATTTCTTAAATAACACTAAATTTACCTTTAAAGGGTTTGGTAACGATTGTTTGTATCAAATTCAAGGATACAAAAAAAAGGAGACATGGTGAAGAGAAGCTTCCAACCTTACAACAAGCCCTAAAAAGGCATAACGATGAATGTATGGAACCCATTTTCCCTCATACACATTAGAAGTGCAATGCAAAATCTTGGAATTTGGAAAATGTCATGAAGCTTATCTCATGTTCCATTCATTTATATGTGAAGTATATGGAAGAAGAAAAGCAGGACAATCAATACTTATCAAGAATGTATGATTCTTTAGAAGGAAACGACGTTGACAAGGCTATGGAGGACCAAATAGAAAAATTAAAAATAAAAATAAAAAGAGGACTCTTCAGAAAATGGGTTACTCAAGGATTTTGGAATCCAAACGAGCTACATTAACTCAGTGATTCAAGCAAGTGCTCAAAAAGAGATTGACAATAGTGATATAGAGTCAATTTACTCATAAAGAAGAGAAAGCTAGAATTATAACCCGAGATAGAGTTATGGGAAGAGAAACATTCCAATTGTAAGGAGGAGTCAAAGTTACTGATGCAGGAGCATCTAGCTCGGAAGAGGCAGAGACTGGTTAACTGTCTGGGTGACTGACATGTGGTTATGAACAGGTGGTGGAACCTGTGGTTTCTTTTTATTATTTAAGTTATTTTCATTTACTGTTAAGTTACACAAGGACAATCAGATTAGGAACATAAACTTTTCTGTAGTTAATTAATTAGCTAGCTGTTTACTTTTTGTTTACAAGAAAAAGGAACTGGCAAAATAAGTTAGGTGCATTCGGTTGACAGTTTCAACTGAATCTTGAAAACTGAATCTCAATTGTAATATTTAAACAACCGTGAAAACATGTGAGGGGTTCGATTTCTTCCCTCATGATAACAGAGAAAAATAGATAAACTGAAGAACAAGAATTGCAACCAGAAATTATCTGTCTGCCAAGACCTGTAGACTACTTTAGTTATTTTTCTTTATACTGAGAAATTACGGTGTGGAATTTCTAGTCCGAATGATATGTAACAGCCATGCGTGTGATAATAAAAATGATACATATGAGAATTGAAATCTATTGAATGTAGGACAGCATGTAAAAAGAAACAGAGACTTTCTTTTGTCTTGTATTACGTATTAACAGGAACGGAGTAACGGAGCCGAGGCCTACAGCCATACAACATACGAAATAATTTGCCATTCGACACAGCAAGGAAAACCAGAAGGTGCATTCTATTAAAAACCAGGTGAGTCCATATCGCACTGAAGCAATTATAAATTTTCTTTCACAATACTAAGAACAGCATTCTTGCATAATTTATAAAAGAACAGAGTTCATCTAGAGTATACAAGCAGGAAGGACGAGCATATTACATAACCCGAGTTAGGGTTTGAAAAACTAGAGAAACAACCCATTTGCAAACAAAGAAACCTACGACCATCTAAACTATAGTGACTTTCCATTCCTGTGAAAGACTGCAGCCTATAGGCGGCAACGAAACAACATTATCAACAGACAGGAACTCTGATAACAGGATCTGTTACAGGACTGAAGGAGAAGGCAACCCTACCGGAGGGTTCAGAGTTCAGCAAGAACGAGCCGGGGTTCCGACCGACGGAGGAAACCTGCACAGGAACAAAACAATAAGAGTTAGCAACTATTGACAGGAGTTGATTGATAAAGGAACGAATAACTTGGAACAGTTAGAGTGGTGTAGCTAAGAGGAACTCACCGAGAAGCTGGGTAAGACGAGGAAAACCAGGGTTTCGATAAGCCTTGATTCCTGCTCACAAAGGGGCAACGAAGGTTAGAATGGAGGAGAAAAGCGGCGAGGTTTGAAACTGGAGGAGAAGAATACCTTTTCGTTCTCCGTTGTTCGCAAATTCGGAAAGGAAAGATCGGAATGGGCGTGCCTGTAGATGGAATCGACAGTTGGTCGAAGTTAGCCATAAAAACCCTACCAAAGAACAGAAGTGCATAGCTAGAGGCGTTTGAAACAAAAAGAAACCTGAAGGTTGTCATCAGGAGAAAGTAACCACACAGAAAACGTGACTGTGAGCACTGACACAGAGAAATGAAATAGGATAGAAGCCGACGACCGAAACGGAAAACCAAAAGTTGAATACACAGGAAAGAGCTTACCATTGCCGGAGGAAATGCGCGAGATTGCACAGACAATTTCGCCGATTCAGAAAACCAGTGACAAGTTCTAAAACCCCCCCTCCGCATTGTCGGTCGACAGAGCAAAACAAAGAACGCCAGAGCAGAAGTTACAAGCAGGGAAAGAGCACACAACCCGGAGCGCAATGAATACACCAGGCCTCGAATGGAGGAATGTTTAATGTGAGTCAGTTGCCGCGGAAACCAAAGGTCGGATGTACATCCACCTTATTAAAAGCTGTTGACGTGTAACAGAACCACGAGCCCAAGCACAGTTGGAACCCACACAGCGGAGTTGGCAACCCCTGTGGACATATGTTTAATATATGGTTGTTTTAAATTGAATTATATTGTGTTGTGTTAAGTTATCCGAAGGTCCTTTTTATAGGCTTTCATCATTTTGGTATCGGAGCAGAGTTGCAGGGAACAGGAAAAAATGGAAATTGGTGTTCTCTCCCCCAGAACTTTGGACGAAGCATACCAGTTTGCTTTGAAGGTAGAAGAAAAAATAAACAGGAAGCAGAATGCCAGAAGAGGAGGTGGATCTGGCAGAGTAAAGGGAAATACCTTTGGCCGGGGTAGAGGTACAGGTTCCAGTGAAGAAGGTAGTGGTTCTAAGTCTGCAGGAACAGCAGAAAAGGACAACAGCACTAGAGGGGGACGACCAGCCCAGCGAGGGCGAGGAAATGGTCGGGGCAGAGGGACTGTCCAGTGCTATCGGTGCCACAAGTGGGGGCACAAATCATATGAATGTCCTGAAGGTGAACCAACAGGTGGAAGAGGAGCTTATGTTGCCCAGCCGGAGGAGGCGGAGATACCGCCACAGGAAGTAGAGAATGCACCAGAAACCGGAGAAGCCTTGGTGCTGAATAAAGTATTGTTAAAACCATCAAAGGAGGTGGCGGACCCGGATCAACGAAAGGCCTTGTTCCGGACAGTTTGCAAGTCACATGGGAAGTGCTGCAAGCTGATTGTTGACAGCGGGAGTACGGATAATTTGGTGGCCACAGAAATGGTAGAGAAGCTGGGATTGAAAAAGCTGAAACATCCCACTCCTTACAAAGTGTCGTGGTTACAGAAGGGACATCAACTATTGGTTGATGAACAGTGCGAGGTGGAGTTCCAGATTGGCAAGTATAAGGACAAGATTGTCTGTGATGTTATGCCAATGGATGTCTGTCATATCCTACTAGGAAGGCCCTGGCAGTTTGACAGGAAGGTAATTCATGATGGAAAGACCAACTGTTATAAGTTTGTTAAAGATGGAATCAAGCATACACTTGTGCCCATTAAAGAGGAAGGTACAGCAGAAGCCAGTGGGGTAAAAGCACTACTGCTGGGAGGAAAAGAGTTCTTAAAACAGATAGAAAACAGTGATGTGAATTTCGCTGTTGTGAGGAGACCAAGAACAGTGGTACTGCACACTAAGATTTCGGATTTACCAGAAGAGATACAAAAGATGTTACAGGAATTTGGAGATATTGTAGTGGATGATCTTCCGGACGAACTACCTCCCAAGAGAGACATCAGTCACTGTATTGATTTTATACCAGGGGCTAGTTTACCGAACAAAGCAGCTTATCGTATGAGCCCGAAAGATCATGAGGAAATCCGGAAACAGGTGCAGGAGTTGCTTGATAAAGGGCTGATCAGAGAGAGCATGAGTCCTTGTGCAGTCCCGACGGTGTTAGCCCCTAAAAAAGGTGGTGAATGGCGGATGTGTACAGATTCGAGAGCCATCAACAAGATTACGATTAGGTACAGGTTTCCATTACCGAGGATGGATGACATGATGGACTGTTTGAGTGGAGCAGCCTATTTTTCGAAGATTGATTTGAAGAGTGGCTATCACCAGATTCGAATCCGGGAGGGGGATGAGTGGAAGACAGCTTTCAAGACAAATGAAGGGATGTATGAGTGGCTGGTGATGCCATTCGGGTTAAGCAACGCTCCCAGTACGTTCATGCGCCTGATGAATGAAGTACTGAAGGAGTTTATAGGGAAATTTGTGATTGTCTATTTAGACGATATACTAATTTTTAGCAAAACGAAGGAGGAACATTTTCGGCATGTTCGAAGTGTCTTGAGAAGTTTACAGCAGAACAAGATGCTGATTAACCTGAAAAAGTGTACCTTCTTTCAGAAAGAACTAGTTTATTTGGGGTTTGTGATTGCAGAAAATGAATTGAAGATGGATCCGGAAAAGATTGCAGCGATCATAAGCTGGCCATCTCCGAAGAGTTTGTTCGAAGTTCGAAGTTTTCATGGTTTAGCAAGCTTTTATATGAAGTTTATCAGAAATTTCAGTGGGATCTGTGCACCTATGTTGGACACAATCAAGAAGGCAAATCAGCCTTTTTGCTGGACTGAAGCAGCAGAAAGAAGTTTTCAAACTTTGAAGAAAAAGATCACTGAGAGGCCGGTTTTGAGGTTGCCGGATTTCAACAAACTTTTTCAAGTTCGTTGTGATGCCAGCGGTACAGCCATTGGAGCAGTACTTAGTCAGGAGGACAGACCGGTAGCTTATTTCAGTGAGAAATTGAATGACAGCAGGCAGAAGTATTCGTCTTATGACAAGGAATTTTATGCGGTTGTTCAAGCCTTGAAGCACTGGAGGCACTATTTGTTAGGAAATGAATTTGTATTGTTTTCTGACAATTCTGCTTTGCAGTATGTTATGCAGCAACACAAGTTGAACCACAAACATGCAGAGTGGGTGGAGTATATGCAGAGTTTCACCTTTGTGTTGAAACATATCAGCGGACAGTCCAACAAGGTGGCAGATGCGTTAAGCAGAAGAGTTTTACTCTTGCAGGAGAGCATGGTGCAGGTGCTGGGTTTTGAGCACTTGAGAGATCTGTATCAATCAGATGCAGAGTTTAAGGAGGCCTATGAGGCTTGTCAAAATCCCCTGTTAAGGAATAGTAGTCTGTGGTTGGATTACAATCTACATGAGGGATTACTGTTTAAGGGAGGACAGTTGTGTATTCCCGATTGTTCAATGAGGGAAAACATTGTCAGGGAGAAGCATAGTGGGGGTCTAGCCGGACATTTCGGTATAGACAAAACAGTTTCACAGGATGAGCATTTTTATTTCTGGCCGAAATTGCGACGTGACGTACAGAGGTACGTGAGCAGGTGCAAAACGTGTCAATTGGCGAAGGGCCACAGCCAGAATGTAGGCCTTTATATGCCACTGCCCATCCCAAGCAGACCATGGGATTCAGTCAGCTTGGACTTTGTCTTGGGGTTACCAAAAACCCAGCGAGGTTTCGATTCAGTGATGGTGGTGGTAGATCGGTTTTCAAAAATGGCACATTTTATACCTTGCAGGAAAACCAGTGACGCTACTCACATAGCACACTTGTTTTTCACAGAGATTGTTTGATTGCATGGTCTACCGAAGTCCATCGTTTCCGACAGGGATGTAAGGTTCACCGGACATTTTTGGCGAACCCTGTGGAAGAAGTTGGACACGCAGTTGCAGTTCAGCTCCGCTTACCACCCACAGACTGATGGGCAAACTGAAGTGGTGAACAGGAGCTTGGGAAACCTGCTGCGGAGCTTAATAGGCGAAAATTCACGGATGTGGGACCGCGTACTTGCTCAGGCGGAGTTCGCATACAACGATTCTCCGAATCGCAGCACGGGTTACAGTCCCTTCCAGATTTTGTATGGCATGCATCCTCGCGGAGTGCATGAGTTACGAGATCTGGGAAAACTCGAAAAACGTAGTGCTGACGGGGAAGACTTTGCCCAAGCAATGAGCGACTTACATGAACAGGTAAAGTTGAAGCTACAGGACAGCAGTCAAAAATACAAGCAGCGAGCTGATTCAAGAAGACGGGAAGTTCAGTTTAATGTTGGGGATGAATTCCTCGCGCATTTGCGCAAGGAACGTTTTCCAAAACGGGAATATAATAAGCTGAAATAAAAAAAAATTGGACCCTGTAAAATCATTCGCAAGTTTTCTGCAAATGCATATGAACTGCAGTTGCCACCAGGTATAGGAATCTCGCCAATATTTAACGTGGCAGATCTATTTCCTTATGTGGCTGATCCTAAAGATGACACAACAGTGAGTCCAACACGGGACACAGAATACGATGGAAGTTCTTGGATGAGACAGATGCCCTTGGCACAGCCCCTTGAGATCGAGAGTATTCTCGACACAGAGGTAGCCAGACGCACACGTAGGAAGGAATATCTGTGATATTTGGTCAAGTGGAAGAACCGTCCAATTAAGGACAGTTCGTGGCTTGACGCGACACAGATTCAGAAAGCAGGTTTTTCAGTCGAGGATCTCATGAAGCGGAGCCATGACTTTTTGCCACCCCGGGAGCCTGATGCAGGAGCATCTAGCTCGGAAGAGGCAGAGACTGGTTAACTGTCTGGGTGACTGACATGTGGTTATGAATAGGTGGTGGAACCTGTGGTTTCTTTTTATTATTTAAGTTATTTTCATTTACTGTTAAGTTACACAAGGACAATCAGATTAGGAACATAAACTTTTCTGTAGTTAATTAATTAGCTAGCTGTTTACTTTTTGTTTACAAGAAAAAGGAACTGGCAAAATAAGTTAGGTGCATTCGGTTGACAGTTTCAACTGAATCTTGAAAACTGAATCTCAATTGTAATATTTAAACAACCGTGCAAACATGTGAGGGGTTCGATTTCTTCCCTCATGATAACAGAGAAAAATAGATAAACTGAAGAACAAGAATTGCAACCAGAAATTATCTGCCTGCCAAGACCTGTAGACTACTTTAGTTATTTTTCTTTATACTGAGAAATTACGGTGTGGAATTTCTAGTCCGAATGATATGTAACAGCCATGCGTGTGATAATAAAAATGATACATATGAGAATTGAAATCTATTGAATGTAGGACAGCATGTAAAAAGAAACAGAGACTTTCTTTTGTCTTGTATTACGTATTAACAGGAACGGAGTAACGGAGCCGAGGCCTACAGCCATACAACATACGAAATAATTTGCCATTCGACACAGCAAGGAAAACCAGAAGGTGCATTCTATTAAAAACCAGGTGAGTCCATATCGCATTGAAGCAATTATAAATTTTCTTTCACAATACTAAGAACAGCATTCTTGCATAATTTATAAAAGAACAGAGTTCATCCAGAGTATACAAGCAGGAAGGACGAGCATATTACATAACCCGAGTTAGGGTTTTAAAAACTAGAGAAACAACCCATTTGCAAACAAAGAAACCTACGACCATCTAAACTATAGTGACTTTCCATTCCTGTGAAAGACTGCAGCCTATAGGCGGCAACGAAACAACATTATCAACAGACAGGAACTCTGATAACAAGATCAGTTACAGGACTGAAGGAGAAGGCAACCCTACCGGAGGGTTCGGAGTTCAGCAAGAACGAGCCGGGGTTCCGACCGACGGAGGAAACCTGCACAGGAACAAAACAATAAGAGTTAGCAACTATTGACAGGAGTTGATTGATAAAGGAACGAATAACTTGGAACAGTTAGAGTGGTGTAGCTAAGAGGAACTCACCGAGAAGCTGGGTAAGACGAGGAAAACCAGGGTTTCGATAAGCCTTGATTCCTGCTCACAAAGGGGCAACGAAGGTTAGAATGGAGGAGAAAAGCGGCGAGGTTTGAAACTGGAGGAGAAGAATACCTGTTCGTTCTCCGTTGTTCGCAAAGTCGGAAAGGAAAGCTCGGAATGGGCGTGCCTGTAGATGGAATCGACAATTGGTCGAAGTTAGCCATAAAAACCCTACCAAAGAACAGAAGTGCATAGCTAGAGGCGTTTGAAACAAAAAGAAACCTGAAGGTTGTCATCAGGAGAAAGTAACCACACAGAAAACGTGACTGTGAGCACTGACACAGAGAAATGAAATAGGATAGAAGCCGATGACCGAAACGAAAAACCAAAAGTTGAATACACAGGAGAGAGCTTACCATTGCCGGAGGAAATGCGCGAGATTGCACAGACAATTTCGCCGATTCAGAAAACCAGTGACAAGTTCTAAAACCCCCCCTCCGCATTGTCGGTCGACAGAGCAAAACAAAGAACGCCAGAGCAGAAGTTACAAGCAGGGAAAGAGCACACAACCCGGAGCGCAATGAATACACCAGGCCTCGAATGGAGGAATGTTTAATGTGAGTCAGTTGCCGCGGAAACCAAAGGTCGGATGTACATCCACCTTATTAAAAGTTGTTGACGTGTAACAGAACCACGAGCCCAAGCACAGTTGGAACCCACACAGCGGAGTTGGCAACCCCCGTGGACATATGTTTAATATATGGTTGTTTTAAATTGAATTATATTGTGTTTTGTTAAGTTATCCGAAGGTCCTTTTTATAGGCTTTCGTCAGTTACATGTGTAGTAGTTCACTTAACATAATTCTCCACCGCTTATTCTAGAGGAGAAA
This sequence comes from Pinus albicaulis, assembly GCA_034641835.2. Lineage (NCBI taxonomy): Eukaryota > Viridiplantae > Streptophyta > Pinopsida > Pinales > Pinaceae > Pinus > Pinus albicaulis. The sequence goes on from CM076580.1 coordinate 66,234,473, forward strand.
GTTCCTACTACCTCATCAATTAAAGAAGGCCCACATGAGAAAATCAGAAGAGATTCCTCAATGTTATTTTCATTTGACATTCAATCACTCTACTCTTTTTTTTCTAGTAGACTCTTTACCTCTGCCTTTAAATTCAATGAATCAGAAAATACTAGACAAAAGACACTTACGTATTGCAATCAGTTGAAAAAAAAGCTATCTCTAAAGGGTCACTTGGGGAGGAATCTATTATTTAAAAGATCGGGAAAATAATTTCATTCCAAAATAAAAATGTACTATCACAAGGGAAGGGAGTTATTACATTTAAAATTTGTTCTCATTCTTGTCACTACAACATTTGATTGTTTCTTTTTATTTGATGGAAAAATAAATGATCTTTATAACGCACTAAAGTATTGAATTATGATCCTTAAAGAAGTCGCTAGATTCCTTGATTATGAGTTGGATTTTTCTTCTTATTTTTGGGTCTTCATGATGTTTGTTATTCTGACTGAGGTGAAAAGTTCCAAAGAAGTGGAATATTGGTCATTCAAAGAGGAATTATGGAAATACGGTTGTAGATAATTTATTAAATAAATTATCTAAACTAAGATTAATTAATCATCCCCAAGGGTTAAAAAGGGCCCAAATGTCTCTTATCCATAAAATTGATGATTAAGATAACTCCATGCTCTATTTTAAAATGACAGGTGAAGGTGGACTTACCATACTTAAGCTTCTTAGTAGTCTCTTATGAAGTATAGCATGTCATAGTGATATGTTTTTATTCCATTAAATAATTCTAGCTGTAGAGCAGAGTCTGATTTCTAGGAGTATTATCAGAGGAATTCAATGTTGAGAATGTGATCGAAGAAAATAATTTTGTGGAAGGGTGAAGTCTGCCCAACTTGGTCATAAAAACCAAGTGCATCCTTCATGCAGAACCAAAAATAAACATGCATATTTTGTCATATAGAGGTCTTGAATACTTTGGCCAAAATGTCTCATCCATTATGAAAAAACACATCTTACATTCAATTAATAACAAAGAAGTTGTTCTACATCAATTACCCAATATGGATATTTTGATTTGAGGTCTAGTAAACATAATTCTCCACCCCTTATTCTGGAGGATCAATTGGAGTCGAGAAAGTTCCCACTACTTCTTCTTTCTTGTATGTTATTCTTTCCTATACCACAACCTTACGGCGTTTCCTTTGCAAAATGTGGTGCAATTGCTAGTTTATGGTTAAAATCATTTACGCGATAAGGCATTCTTCTTTTAAAAAAATTATTCTAGTTGCCACAGTGTCTTTGTCTGGGCCATTAGATCAAATGTGAGACGATTGAAATGTTTTAGGCCATTAAATATACCACCTCATTCATTTATGCTCTAACTACCTAACTAACTCACCAAAGCCTACTTCCATTTAGCTATGAAATAGGATATGACCTTTGAAGTGTCTTTGTTCTGGTTCCAACTATGAGAGCTTTGCAGGTACTTTCTCACAAACTAAAAGTTAACACTATTGTTTTTGTGATCATACCCTGTCTTGAAGATTTGGTATTTGAGACTCTGGTTTACCAGTGACATGAAACACTCACGATAAGGGTTTTGAATTGACTTATCGGACCTTCTTGTGTTGCAATATGGCTCCAAATGAACAACCCTAGGCCTTTTGTAGTATTCAACGTTCTGTATTATTTCTCTACTATGCAACTGTATACTATGACTCTTGGTCAAAAGAAGGAAATCCACGCTCACTATCGACACTGGGTAAGTGGTTAAATAGAATCAAGTCCTGCATATCTCTTTTTCTAATTTTAACTCATACGATGAAGGATTTAACTTAATATGTGTTGCTTTGTTGTAGGGTTCAAAGGATATGCCAACTCTAGTGGTCGAATCCACCCCTGTTCGGTAATGGAAGAGATTCAACATTCCCCACTTTGGTTTATTTTCATTTACAGTAACAGGTATTTAAATCCCCTTCTCGGTTAGCAACAAGGGTTTAAATTTTGTGACCGGGTTCTTATATATGATGGTTTTAGGTTTTGAAAGCATAAGAATCATTACAACCATAAGATTTATACCGACTCTGTAATTTTATTATCAACATAATCAATTTGAATTTTTGAACTTAGTGGGTCGAATTTGTAAGGGTTATTTAATCTTTGTTTTTCATTCCCATGAGTAATATGTTTAGTTCCATGGTCCTTTTCTCACGTAGTCACAGTCGAGGGTTTTAACCCATATGCTCAGATATTCTGAAAAGTTCAATGTATTTTTTCGATTGGCTGTTGTTAATCCAGAATGTGAAGTTATGAATTTATTTAAATAAATTACTATTCTTCCTCTTTTCGTTGTCTTGGATTGTTCGGTTGGCTAGTTATTACTATGTTTTCTTCGAATCAACCTATTTCCCAAGACCGTTCCCCTAGTGACCATACTTTGTTCTTGCTTGGGGACTAACCATGCGCAGTTTCAGTTAATGTATTTAGTGATTTGAAATTAAGAACCCTCCAAGTTCATCACGGTGTTTGCAGGCATACATGTATGTTATTTTAATTCTATTCTGATAGGTATTAATACTGTAGCAATTCTTTACAAAAATGGTTAAAATGGACTACTTATATGAATTTGGGTGGACCGATGATTTTGTTTTATACATATTGGTTATTTATATCTGCCACGTTATTTCCTTTGTTAATTTGTAAACGATTAAATTTCCTGTCATATAGTTGTAATGAGAAGAACTACCTCATGTGATAGTGTGTGCAGTCATGAGCCCTAAGATCATTTTGTTAGACGATTCAAATAATATGATCCATTGGATTATCATATCCATGTATTTATTGAACTCCACTGCGCTTTAGGTGTCGTTGATTTATTGAACCCTGTTGTGGTTGCACGAATTGAGAGACATATGAAGGCATGTGTGGTCACTGAGCTCCCCTTATTTTACTAACTGTCCTCTCATTTTCAGGTGGAAACCTTAGGGTTGTGTATAGGCTTGGAGTTTTGAACCTGAACTCCTTTTATTGGAACACTTTTTCACAAGCAGTAAGCCACAACCTAACAACAATTTAATCATAATGATGATAACAAAGTGAATTTATATGGTGCCTCCATTGAAAATATTAATTGAAATTTGCAGAAAATAGAATGAAGGATGGAAACTAATGTTAGTTTCTTTTGGGTATTAATTAAAAAATATAAATAAATGGATTTAACACATTGTTGGAAATTATTGGTTTTTTTATGGTATTACATATAAAATCTTATATTTAATTTTTAATGTATAATATTTTTAACTTTTTACAAAATTTATTTGTTAATATGCGAATGTTGACTAACATATGTTAATATGTGAATGATGACTAACAATAATCTGCCTTAAGCTACTTTTACATCTTGTTTATTGTCTATTGCATGAGAATAAAGTAATATTCCATAGACAAAATGTAAATTCAATAAACCAATCATTAACTTATTGAGTAATACCAAATATTTACCATAACCAAAAACAAATCTAATCCAAAATACAGTATAAAAATAAATCTGGAAAATTTTGACATGTCTTGGTTTTCATTCATATAAAACAAGCCCCAAGTTGCACTAGCTTGTTCAGTGGTGAACATGGTAACAATTCTAGGTGTTTACATAATTTTGTACAAATAGGGAGCCAAATTTTTGATGTTCAATGTGTGTTAGAAAGGACATTTTTAATCAAAAAACCATGTATCTCAATGGTTGAGCAATTTCAAAAAACCGTATAGCTCAATGGTAGAGAAACTTCGTGTGATTTTCATTCCAATAATGCATTCATTGGTCGCCAATTGTTATTATTTTGCAAGGTTTTGATGTGGATCACCTTTGAGTGTTTTGGAAATGAATAAATGTTTTTCTACAAAATAATACATATTGTTTTGTGATTTTCATTCCGAGAATGCATTTATTGGTTTCAAATTGTTATTATTTTGCAAGGTTTTGACATGGATCACCTCAGTGTTTCGGAAATGGAATTTTAATATCAAATGTTTCCTTCTAAATGGCTAAATTTAAAAAACCAATTACTTCTATCTTCTATGCTACTCTTTCCTATGCTCTTGCCTTATGGTGTTTCTTTTTCAACATGTGGTTCAATTGCTAGTTATTTTATTATTAATGTGTTTTAGACATCTTCATCGTCATATCAATAACACTGCATGTGAACTCAATGAAAAAAATTATATATGTTTCATATTGTTTTTAATATATATATATATATATATATATATATATATATATATATATATATATATATATATATATATATATATATATATATATATATATATATATATATATATATATATATATATATATATATATATATATATATATATAATTTTGTTTTCATTATATTTAATATTTTTTTTTTGTATTTAATGAATATTTTAATTCTATTTCAAAACAAAATATGTCAACTCTACATCAAGCATGGAAGAAATTACACAACTCCATCATATTTTAGAAGATTTGCAGTAGTAATAATATATTTTTAAAATATTTGTAGTAGTATTAATATTTCAAAAGTTCAAATTTATTTCAAATGTACCTTTGTCTTTTTTTTATTAGTTTCAATTAAATTGGTTAACTAAAAAAATCATATAAGTATGAGTTATGGTTTTTTTGTCATATTGTATTAGTCAGTCATATTGTTGTATAAAAACATATTTATACATTGAGAATCGCCATGGTTATTAATCTTTTTATATGTTTTCTTAAATCTATATATGTTTAAGTTAGATATTAATTCTTTTATAATAATAATAAAGAAGTTATAATTTTGTTAATTTTATGGTTTTTTAACCTTTCAATGTATACCCAATCAATATATGTGGTTGTTTTAGCAAATATCAAACATTGTCATAGAATACCCCTCTTAACATAATAAATAAAATGTAATTATTTAAATAAAAAAAATCAAATATAAATTATTCTTTTATTAATAAAACTTTTTCAATTATCAAAATCAAGTGATATAAATAGTGAGGTATTTATTAATTTAATATTTGTATGTTTTTAATATTACAATTTGATTGATCAAAATAGTAAAGGTAAGGTATTGTTACATGTGAATGAATTTTATATTATAATGAAAATTTATTTATATTTTAAATTTTAGTATTTATGCATATGGGTGTGTTTATTTTAAAATAAGACTTCTAAATTTCGCATTTAACCTATTTTAAATTGTAGGTTTTAATGTCCTCTAGTTCACCAAATGATTAATATCAAGAGAAAAATGTATTAAAAATAAAGAATATTGTCAATTAAAAAAAGGGAAAAAAGAAAAAGAAATGATATATTTAGAATCTACGCAACCAACTCTATATGTGAATGTAGTTTCATGGACAATATATTTTTCTATTTTATAGAAAAATAACATCAAACATGTGTGTGTGTGTGTTCTCAAAAATTGATGTATTCGTGTATTTAAAACCCACCCAAACCACCAGGTTCATGATCCCAAATCTATATCCAAAGAAATCAACTCACTATCCTACTAGAATTTTTTGACGATGCTGGAAATCTGTCAACCAAGGGGGTCTCTCTAATATGAAGCCCCAATTAGACCTAACATTGTATACAGTAGGATCCCCAAATGTAAATATGACCAGTTTCCATTACTTTTAGGACTCTTCCTTGGCTACAATTAGTGACATAAGAGATTATACAAAAAATCTTTGAAATAAGCAAATGTATATAAGGTGCTTTGATGGCTAGGAAAGAAAGAGCGAGCCACTAGAAAGAAAGTAATAGTACTATCATAAAATTGACACACGAGAGCATAAGAGGATCATTAGTTAACCTGCAAAGTAGTTCAAAAGGCAACAATGATTATAAAATAAAGTAACAATGCACATTCAACAAGATACATACCAAAGCCAAAAAAAATAGTTCATTTTCATTAGTATGTGTTAACATAAACATACAACGTAAATAATGAAATAATAATCTCACAATGATTCACAACATATGCATGAAAGTTAGCCAATTGTATTAAGTGAAAGTTCCAAGATATACAATTATAATGCTCACACACTAGTCCCAATAGTGGAACATTAAGTCACTACTTTCTCCTCCAAAGAAATATCTTCTCTCCTATGCCAAGCTAAATAATCCAAGGTGAAAAGTTCGATGTCCAAAGTCCTTTATCTTGAGATATAAGAATGTATTTATAACAAATGACACCACTCTTCACCTCCTATGTGACTCTTTACCTCCCTCATGACTCTTGAACTTCTATTATGACTTTTCAAATTCCTATATGACCTTTGAACTTCTAATGACTCTAGAATGTTTTTTTGACTTTTAATATTCCATGTGGGACTCTTGGTATTCCACACATTTTACATTCTTAAAAATACAATAATTACATTCCAAAAATTATGTGGCAAGATATATTGACACATATGACTTTGTGATGACACTTGGATAATCCATGACTTGACATTGATGACACTGAACTTAATTTTGATGTGTCGAGGACAATAATTTCTTCTAGCTTCCATATTTATATCCTCTTCATGATGTATCTTTTTCGGGGCTCCATCTTAACTCTCCAAAGGGTATAAACGAGTGTTGGAACCTTCAAAGTTAGCATGATTTTTTGTCATTCTGTTATGGTCTAGGATTTCTTCACGTCTTCATTATAGTTCTTATGGTTCTTATTCTACGCAAGTGCTCTCTTGTGGCCTAATCTTGATGAAATCCCTTGTATATTCATGATAAGTCTTACATGTGTTTCATATTATTAATCCTCCTAGGGTTTGGATGATATGAATTATTCATTATGATTTTGACCTTCAATCTTTTGTCATGATCCAGTGTCCCTTCATCCTCTCCCTTGATAGTCTCTTTGTCTCTTCAGCTTCAAAAGTGTGCTCTTGCATGATATCCTTGGAATTCACCTTGATAATCACCCTATCATGTCAAGATACAATACTTGGAGATGAAATTCAGTCGACAAAATGATATTAGTCAAGAACCATCCTAGTTTATGTTATTATTCATGCAATTCACTCATTGATCCAGGACAAAGTGCAATACTGAGGAGGTGGCTTAGGGACTACGCAGTACGTAGTTTTAGGAGGCAGTGGTGAGGGTCTAGTCACTGTGACTGCGAAGTGCATAGTAACTAAGGGACAGGAAGAAAAAAAATTATTATTTAGGGAATCAGTGAGGAAAAGGAGAAGGCTTTCTCACTATTATTACATAGTGCATAGTTTTGGAAGGAAAGATATAAAGGACTACATAGTTGAGAAACTTAGTGAGACAGTGAGATAGGATTCCTCACTGTGATTTCACAATGAAAAGTGGTTGAGGGACTAGAAGACAAAACTGCACAGTTGAGGGAGAAAATGATGTAGTGATTCAGGCTTGCCCACTATGGTTCAGGGAAGACTGATCCACGTTATTGTGAATTTGCGTAGGTCAAGGAGACAATGAGGCCATACTATTGACTGAGAGTGTATAGTGTGTATTGGAAGGCTCACTGGGAGAGAGGATTGCACATTTTTTAGGGACAAGAGGTGGGTATTGTGCATTGTGATTGTGCATTGTGCAATCCTTGAATGTATTTATTGTGAACTACAGAGTTCTAATAGGTACAGGTGATTCACTATGAGATAAGAATGTGTAATGCGCAGTTGGAAGGGGCAGAAAACTTGGTTGAACATTGAGCAAGTTACAAATATAGTGAAACCTAGAAAATGGCTAAGTGTGGCATCAATGAGCTAAGAGAGAACAAAATAGCTCTAAAATGATGATACCACACATGGATAACATCAAAACATGCCATAAAACTAAAAATCCACGTGCATATCTTGAAGCAACAACAAAGAAACAATTATTTCTAAGTGCAATAGTTTAAATATCACTTGTGACACTTAGAATACAAGTTACAACAACAATGTTTACTATGACCAAAAAGTGTAATAAGTTGTGGGAGAGTGCCTAGCACATGTTTTTATGATTTATGTGATCAAATAATACAAAAGAGTGCAATAGAGTTACCTCTAGTACTGTTCTACGGTGAAACACATGCACAAATGAAAACAGTCAAGAGTGACACTTGTGACAGTAAGACAGAGTGAAAACAAAATTTTAAAAAACTAAAGAAAGTTAAAGTGACACATGTTATAGTGAAGAGGGAGAAAATTTTCCACTCGTAAAAGTGAAAGAAAGAAAAAATGATAGTCTCAAAAGTGAAAATGATACTTATGAAAGCAAAAGATCGCAAAAGCGATAGCTGGGAAAACTCACTTCGATGATGGTACACTCGCAATTGATAGTGAGAGGGATATCAACTTGGGATTGCACACTGAATATCCACAAGAACTGTGCAGTCTCTGTCTCCAAGAACTACACAATCATTATCACCAAATACTACAATGGTATTGTATTTTAGGACTGTGAAATGATAATCCATGAATCATTGCACAATTACTACCATTGCGCAATGTGCAATCATTATTATCGGGATTTTTAAAATGATTATCATCGAAGATTGCACAATTTTTACCTATCTAGGGTGAAAACTGACTACTATGCTTACTTAAAAGAGAGTACTTTTAAATGCATCAAATTTTAAGCATGTGTAAGTAAGTGGTTTCAACAGTTAGAATCTGAGAATAAGCTTAAAAACTTAGCAAATGATTAACCAATCATGAAGAAACTAAGAGAAACCAAGGAATGACAGATCATAAAATCACAAGTGGGGTCAAAAATTCAAGTGTAAACAAAATTTTGGAGGGTGTTTGTCCCAACGACAACACTTGGTGATACACTGTTAGAAAACAATATTCTCTGGTTAGGTCTATCTTTATGCACAAAATCTAACATTTTAGGAAGCATTGATTCATTGTGTGGATCAATTTGGTGTCCCATTTGATTCGGTTATAGATATAGCCTCCTTTATTCCCTATCTCTATTAAACACATTTACAAATATTTTTATATCACAATTTTCTAGTCTAGGAGAAGGGTAATATGTTCTCACAAGTTTGAAAAGATCAAAATCTTAGTTTTCATATTTTTTTTTTCTTCATTACCAACATGCCCACTCCATACCTTGATGGAGTCACTGTAGGAATGCAACATTTCTTCGCTGGCAACAAGCCTATTCTGTATCTCAAAAAAGCTATCTTATTCACCTCTCTATGTAGGATGTCTCTCTCTTCTTTCATGACTTATTTTATTATCATTATGCTCATTGGAATTTTATCAGAATTAACATCTTTAGGGAGGAAGAGGGATCCTGATTTATTGAGAGCAAGAGAGGTTGTTCCTTAAGATAAAATTTTATACATCTGTAATTAATATGGTCACCATTAGTTTTCCCCTTTCTCTTCTCTACTTGATTGGATTGGTATGCAAAACACCATTCATTTATAATACCGAATGGATATCATAAAATAGATACGTGCATCATGGTTCTACTTATGGATTTCTATTTGAATGAATCATATTTTCTGTTAAGACATCATTGAATTTAAAATATCTATAGGACGAAACAAAGAAGAGGAAGAAAAAATAGCCAAGAGTTTCTCTTCATCACAATTTCATTTTCATAAATTTGTGACATTTTTCTCTTGAGCCATAAAAAATCATGTTTCATGCACAATATTATTGAAAAAAACCCAAAATAAATGACATGACAAAACAAGAAAGAAAAAGTAAAAAAAGGAAAAAAAAAATAAAGGCAACATACAAGACGGGAAGAAAATGAAAATGCAAATGAAAAACTAGATGCGAAACAAAATCCAAGGTGAATGAAATGTAAAAGAATGCTAAAATGAAACCAGGCCTAATCCTAATCTAACCATCTAGAACGTCAAGGTTAGGTATAGTGATATTTCTAACGTATCCACTGAAACTTCTACTGACTTGCAAATAGAAATATATGAGTGATTAAAAAAATCTAAAGAAATGACTAAAAATTAAAATATGATCGCAAATAATTTACACAAAAGATAGAAGGTCTTTGATAAATGAAAAAATAGGTGCCATGAAAACTAACCTTAACCATCCGGCATCCTTACATTTTAGGTTAGAACAGCATGCATACAAACCTTGAAATCTTCTTTCGAACATACATTAATTCATGTTATCATCCTTAACAAACATCAAGATAGATCAAAGCTTAATATTAGTGTAAGAGCTTGCTAAGTAAGATTTGTCCATCCAATCATTGATTCAATCATGAAATACAAAAAAAATATTTTGAAAGCCCTGAAATCATTGAGAAAATGAATTTTCAATTAATGGCATGGAACCAAGGGGAGAATATTGTAAGGAAAATTAAATCTGATCATATTTAGAAGGCTTGCGAAGATCATGAAGGCTTGACATAACCATAAGAAATAAGTGAGTTTCTTCAACTACTTGACAAGTATATGGAAGATGAAATGATGAATCATATGAATTTATGGCCTTGATGGAATCAAAAAATGTAAAATGATTATCATTAGATAAACCAATGGGAGTATGATTAGTTTAAAGAAAGGCGTTGAGGCTAACATTATGATCATATGGGCCAGTTGAGGCATTAGATTCTCCATTATTCAAGCATGGAGATGGATCAATTTGAGAAGGTTTTAGAATCCTTCTCCTCACATGTTGAATATGAAAAATCACTACCTTATATCTAATTAGTGGAATTAAATATGAATTCTAGTATAGAAAATATGGGAAACCAATTAGGATACAATGGATCATGTTTTGAATCAAAATCAACCTATGTATCAACATGAGACATTAATTTATCAAGAAGAGGAATTTAATCCACCAAATAACTCAAGAATCCAGTAATGTTCAAGAGGATATCTCGTGCCATAATGAAAATTATTAGCATTAAAATATTCATAAGAAAGACAAGGAGAGATTATTTACAGGAGCATTTAATATATGTGTATCCTTCAATTGATGAGAAACTTTGTCATAACAATTAAAAGAATAAGCTTCATAAATCTGTGTGTCCATGGAATATGTGCATTCCAATCCTAAGTTCAATGAAAGAGGTTCACGTGATGATAAATCAACAAAATCCTCTATCCAATCAGAAACCCAAACTTGAAATTAGAAAATTTGTCTCAGAAAAGCCTGAAATTTTAAAAGAATGAGGCTACATCTAGTGAAACAAAATGGAGAAGATAATTTTTTGATAAAATATAGATCTGACATATTTTTATAACCTCATCAGGATCATGAGAACCTGACATAACCATCAATGAGAGTTGAAGTTCCTTGACTCACTAACAAGTCTCGTAAGATTGGAATTTTGGATAGTTACATTTTGAGAGTTGAGTAAGATTTTGCATTGCATGTGGACTTCTAACATTAGTTATTTCAAAAATATCACTAAAATCAAAATGGTATCCATCTACATCACTTGTCTGATTATATTTTTCTACCTCAGAAAACAGATTACTCAAGCCATAAGGTTCTTCTAATTGGACATTTAAGGATGTATATATTAGAGGAAATTCATGAGAAATCTAAATTATGGGATTATCCTGATGCAATACTAGAATTTGCAAAGCAGTGGATGGATGGTTGATGTTTTTATTACTTTCCTATTATTCATAAATTATCTCACTATATTGTTTTTATTTACAATTCAACTCATCTAATTTTGAATTCAAAAAGCATGGAATATTTCCATCTTAGGTTAATCATTAATAATATTAGTAAGGCACAAGAGATAGTGAGTTAAATAAGAAGTGTCCATAAGAGAATAACCTTTTATCAGGTCATATTCTATATTTAAAGCTTTCAAATCAAAGCCTTCGTAAGAAACCAAGAAATTGGTTGATGTACCTTGGAATCCATCACCATGTACAGTATCGAGATCATTGTTATTAGGATGATGATTTTCCAAGGCTTTATAATGCTTAAACATCTTGATTTCATTTGATTTGATATTGAGCTCACTAGATTCTAAATTATCCAAGAATGAAGGAGCATCATCTTGACATGGATTATTTTGAAAGAGAGAAGAGACACTAATATTATCTTCACGCTCTTATCCCCCTACCTATATAATGTGACCATCTTGTACCTAATCACAATTTGCACCAGCAAATTGAAAATTGAAAATATTGGTGTAGAAGGTTGATCAAGCGTATCAACGTATAAAGGGTTGACATGACATGTAGATGATAGAGGATGATAGGTGTCCCATGAAGAAATAATACCTTCAATCAAACCATGTTCAATATTAATTTTATGCATGTAAATGACATTTGGAGTGAAAGGACCAATATTCACCTATTGTTTCATGGGATTAGAATAAAATTCTTAATTTCCCTAGATGATACCTTTATCATGCTAATGAAATATAGGTGGGATAAATGAATCAATAATTCGATTTTCAGATTTCCGAACACCAACATCAAAAGGAGGAGAGGGGATAAAAGGAGTGGATGATTCCTCCTCTAAGATTATAGATGTGTCATGATTTGGGAGATCACTATTAACTAAGGATTCAGGTTCATGTTGCTTCATGGATATTTGAACCAAATGCTAAAACTTATCCCTGAAGAAATCCCAATCCACGCCTTCTTCGGGAAATTCATAACATAGGTGAAGAAATCTATTAGGAAAATCCTCTATTGATTCATCAGGCTCTATTCTAGTTAGATTAATTCTTTTAGAAAGATTTCAGTAATTATAATTGTAAAAGGATTGATTAAGCTCTTGAAGAGTTGTTCAAAAGAAAGAAAAAAAGTAGATGGTAAGGCATGACACCATTGTTTAACTCGACCTTCAAGGGTGAGGTTGAACAATATATAGGAAACATATTCACAAGTAATTTTATGAGAGTAAAAAAACTTAAGAAATTAGATGTGTGTTGAGTTATGGATACTTTACCCTTGCCATCAAATTTTATCTGAGACAAGTTGTAAGTGAAATTATAATTTGGGTCTACTAGAAAAACATCCTGGGAGTATGATTTTGGAATAAGCCATTCAAGAGAAGATATTTAAAACAAACTTAATGGGATTAGCCTGTCATTTGACCCTCCTTCTAGTGCCAACTGTTGACGGTGTTGGAAATTCATCAACCAAGGGGGTCTCCCTGATATGAAGTCCCAATTAGACATAACATTGTTTGGAGTAGAAGCCCCAATTGGAAATATGACCAATTGTCATTACTCTTAGGAATATGCCTTGGATGTAATTATTAACATAAAAAACTATAAAAATAATCTTTGAAACAAACAAATAAGTTGACACTATGAGTCATAAAATTGAAATATATATAAGGTGCTTTCATGATTAGGAAAGAGAGAGTGAGCCTACTTAATAAAAATAATAGTACTATCCTAAAATAGACACACGAGAGCATAAGACGATCATTAGTTAACTTGAAAATTAGTTCGCAAGAAAAAAATGATCATAAAATCAATTAGCAATGCACATTCAACAAGATACATGCCTAATCCAGAAAAATAGTTCATTTTCATTAGTATGTGTTAATATAAACATACACCGTAAACAATGAAACAATAGTCTAACAATAATTCACTATTTATGCATGAAAGTGTATCGGCTCTAAGAGCTTCATATATTAATTGAAATTCCCAAGATATATAATTACAATGCTGAAACACTAGTCCCAATAGTGGAACATTAAGTCATTACTTGCTCCTCCAAATAAATATCTTCTCTCCTATGCCAAGCTAAAGAAGCCAAGGTGAAAAGTTCAAAGTCCAAATTCCTTTCTCTTGACCTATGAGCATATATTTATAACAAATTACGTGACTCTTCACCTCCTATGAGACTCTTCACCTCCCTCATGATTCTTAAGCTTTTATTATGACTTTTAAAATTCCTATATGACCTTTGAAATTTGATTGACTCTAGATCTTTCTTGTGAATTTTTATATTCCATGTGGTACTCTTAGTCTTCCACACATTTTACATGCATTCATTCTTTAAAATACAATAATTACATTCCAAAAATTATGTGGCAAGATACATTGACACATATGACTTTGTGATGACACTTGGATAAGCCATGACTTGGCATCGATGACACTGAACTTCATTTTGATGTGTCTGGGCTAAGCATTTCTTTTAGCTTCCATATTTATAGCCTCTTCGTGATGGATATTTTTCGAGACTCCATATTCACCCTCCAAGGTGTCTAAATGAGTGTTGGAACCTTCCAAGTTAGCATGATTTTTTTTCATTCTATTATGGTCTAGGATTTATTCAAGTTTTCATAATGGTTCTTTCAATGCTTATTCATAAGTGCTCTCTTGTGGCCTCTTCTTGATTACCTCCCTTGTATCTTCATGGTAAGTATTACATGTGTTTCATATTCATCCTCCCATGGATTGGATGATATGAAGTACTGATTGTGATTTTTACCTTCAATATTTTGTCATGATCGAGTGTCCCTTCATCTCCTTGCTTGATAGTCTCTTTGTCTCTTCAGCTTCACAAGTGTGTTATTACATGATCTCCTTGGAATTCACCTTGAGAATCATCATATCCTATCAGGATACAATACCTGGAGATGAAATTCACTCATGACAAGAAGATATTAGTCTGGAACATCTTAGTCTATCTTATTCTTCATGCAATTCACTGATTTATCCAGGACAAAGTGCAATATTGAGGAAGAGGCTTAGGGATTGCGCAATACACAATTTTAGGAGGTATCGGTGAGGGTATAGTCACTTTGAATGCGTAGTGGAGAGTAACTGAGGGACAAGGAAGAATAATTTTATAGTTTTGGGAATTAGTGAGGTAAGGGAGAAGGATTTCTCACTATGATTACGTAGTGTTTAGTTCTGGAAGGAAATATATAAAGGAATGCATAGTTGAGAAATTAGTGAGATAGTGAGAAAGGCTTCCTTGCGGTGATTGCACAATTCAAAGTGGTTGAGGGACTGGATGAAAAAATTGCACAGTTAAGGGAGACAATTATGTAGTGAGGCATGCTTTCTCACTGTGATTTCACAATGGACATTTCAGGGAAGATTGATCCAGGTTATTCCAAATTTATGTAGATCAACGAGAAAGTGAGGCCTGACTATTCACTGAGAGTGAAAAGTTTGCAATGGAAGACTCACTGGGAGAGATGATTGCACATTTTTTAGGGACAAGAAGTAGAGACTGTGCATTGTGATTTTTCATTGTGCAATCCTTGTAGGAAGTGATTGTGAAGTGTGTAGTTCTAAGAGGCAAGGGTTATTCACTGTGAGATAAGACTACGCAATGCACAATTCCAAGGGGCAGAAAGCTTCGTTTAAGATTGAGCAAGTTACAAAGACAATGAAACCTCTGAAAATGGCTAAGTGTGGGATCAAAGAGATAAAAGAGAACAAAAAAGCTATAAAATGATGATCCCACACCAATATAACATCAACACATTCCACAAAACTCAAAATACATGTGCATACATTGAAGTGATAGGAAAGAAACAGTTATTTCTAAGTGCAACAATTGAAACATCACTTGCAACACTTAGAATACAAGTTACAACATGAGTGTAGACTGTGAGAAGAAAGTGCACTAAGCTATGGGAGAGTGCCTAGCACATATTCTTATGATTTATGTGATCAAATAATACAGAAGAATGTGTTAGAGCTACCTTTAGTAGTGTGCTATGGTGAGACACATGCAAAATTTAAAACAATCAAGAGAGACACTTGCGACAGTAAGAAAGTGTGAAAATAACACTTACAAAAGATAAAGAAAGTTAAAGTGAAACATGCTATACTGAATAGGAAGAAAAAGTGCCACTAGTAAAAGTGAAAGCAAGAAAAAACGATAGTCTCAAAAGTGAAAAAAACACTTAAGAAAGAAAAAAAGCGCAAAAGATATAGTTGAGAAAACTCATGTGGATGATGCTACACTTGCAACTGATAGTGGGAGGGCTATCAACTCGGAATTGCACATTGACTGTCCACGAGAACAGTGTAATTTTTTTCTCTAGGAACTGCACAATAATTATCACTAAAGACTACAAAAGCACTTCCTTTTAGGACTCTGTAGTCATAATCCACAAAGAACTGTGTAGTCACTGCCCTTGGGCACTACGCAATCATTATTATCAAGATTTTTGAAATGACTATCATCCAGGAGTGCATAGTGTTTACCTGTCGAGGGTGAAAATTGACTACTATTCTTGCTTGAAAGAGGAGCACTTGTAAATGCATTAAAGGTTAAGCATGTGTAAGAAAGTGGTTTCAACAGTTAGAATCTATGTATAAGACTTAAAATATTAGTTGCCAAAAATAGAAATTGTGTGGTTTCCCCTGAATCTAACCAAGGAGGTGTTGGATGACCAATAGGATTGTAGGGTCCTCCCATCAACATGTTCCCAACAGGATATGCAGGACTCGTCGGATAATAATTTCCTAGCAGTGGTGGTGTAGGGATGTAAGGTGGTTGTCCATAAGGGTTGTTAAATTGTGGGACAAAGGGTTGGTTTCCCCTAAGATAATAGTTCCCTCATTTTCCCAATTGAGTTTTGGGAAGGGTTTCCCAAATATATGCAACATTATTCACTTGTGGAATATTGTTGGCCGCATAATTTACATTTGGTATAGATCCTACACCAAAGGGTTGACCACTAAGAGGAATTTAATTAACAATGGATGGACCTGCTTGCCCCATAGATTGGAGGGGTACCAAAGTGCCCCCTGACACATATGCATTGGTAAAACTGCCCCATGGGATCGATACTAAGGGGTTTGAACTCAACAAGGGATTCCAACCAAAAAGGGTTACTGAAAGGAACAGTGATAGCCACGCTAGTAGAAGCGGTAACCAGCAGTCTGGGAGAAAACACGAAAGGAGTGGAGGCCAGAAGGTTCATAACTCCACTCACATGATGTGTAACCAAGTTTCTGGGACCAGGCATATTCTGGCTAGTAGGGTGTCCTGACAACTATGAAGAACTGACAACTAGCAGGGGAGGTGGATGTGGAACTGAGTTGGCCACCAAAGAAAAAGACCCATTCATCATCAGTTGAACATTGGATGTGGGTGTAGCCAAAGACATCACAAGTACTAGTGCTACCCGAAGCAACAAAGGCCCAAGAGGTTCAGTGAGAGGAGGATGATAAGGAGGTACAACTCCTTCCATGAAAGGATCCTCAAGAAATATATTATCCTGAGAAGTGACATGTAAAACAGGGTTTGACATTGTAGATTGTTCTTCTAAAGAAGAAATTTGGGTCACCGAGAATCAACAAATCCTCCATACTTAATGGAGGAAGACCTCTTTTCCACCTAGAAATACAATGAGGATCGAAGGACACCACGATGACCAATAAATTTTATTAGAAAATTAAAGTGGTGTATTATTTAGTCTCAATGATAATCAAACTAGCACCTAAAAAATAAAAAACTCTAAAAGTCAATCAACAAGCATCCAAAGGGGAAAGACCCTATCTAAGAACTATTTTTTAATGGATATGACACCTAGTATCACAATAGAAAATAGAGAGAGTTGTTCATATGTACAGTTACAGGTACTCTTGAGCTTTTCCCGAACTTCAAATAATGGGGCCAAGTACTCTCATGAAGATGAGCACCCTCTCAAAAACCAAAGATAGAGTAGGTCCGTATGTGTCAGGTACTAGGGCAGCCCACCCACCCCAGTCACCTTGTGTTCATCCCTAAATTATGGCCACTATGGATACCTCAAACCATAGACACTATCGAGGGGATCACAGTCGTGGAAAACATGTTGTATGGGCATAACACCTAGATCCCCGATCTAGTTTTGACATCCCCGAAGGGAACCCCAATACACAGAATTCCCATTGGATATGTGATCGAAGACGAGGTACCTTCTCGCACACACCTATTTTGTCTTGTGTTTAACTCCTTTATGAAGGGATCGATCCCAGATAGTATGAGTGTAGCATGATTTTCACTCTTTAATTACGCTAGTCTCAAGTTTTACAATCTTGGGCAGTTTTCTCACACTGCCTAACCCAAGATCCTAGCCTAAACTAATCTTTGTGTAATCTTAGAAAAGAGTTATTGATTGATTTACTAAGAACTTATTTTTAGTGTATTTGCATTTAAGTCTTAGGAAGTGGATTGGACATATGGAATTTATGTGACTCTGACACAAACCATGTAGAAAAATATTTTCAGTTATGTTCGATGAAAGAGTTATCTACAAGGATAAATTCATTTATAAATCCATGCAGCAGAACACATCCAACAATTCAGTTCAACCTATGAAAGAAACAGATACCAATTCTCTATAACAACTAACTAACCCAATATATTTACAGATGAAATCAACTATATCAGAAAAACTAAAAATAACAAAAAAACAAACTTTTTTCTCTCTTTCAGAAAGCAAATGCAGCTAAGCTAACTTTCAAAAATGAAAAGCTGGTATGTTGACAAGAAACCAAGCATAGTGTTTCAGTTTCATGAACCAATAACTGACAAACATCAACCTAACAGCCAAGGAAATCATAGCAGGGGGTGAAATAACAATGTTTTGGCTGGATAACGCTCTCCAGCAGAGCATACAGTGTGTTAATAGCTTGACTAATGCACTGTGCACAAACAGGAACATTGTTAAAATGCTATGGGGTGCACAAGCAGGGCACGTTACAGAGGTTATATTGCAGAATAAGGTCAACCAAGGCCTGATCTGAAAACTATGAGTAACTAAGATGTTTCTGGAGCACACATAATGGTCAGAAAGGGATGTGAGAGGAATGAGAAATCATAGAAGGAGAGAATCAAGAGTTTGGAATCAAAATTGGGAACTAACGATTAGTCCCCAGTAGAGTCACCAATTCTTCTTAAGTGTAAAATTCATGGGTGGTAGCTGATGTAAGTTCCCTCTCGGGCCTTCCCAGGACCCAAGGCAAACAGTCATATTAGCTGCACCATTCACAAAGACAACATATACATGTTCATACAAGTAATTGATTAACAAGATAAAGTAGATCAAGATTACCTCAATGCATAGTGAAGATCTGCTGGAGAGCTTAAGATAGTGTGGTGGGAGCCCGCCTCACTAGCTCCAAGATTGGATCCTGCAATAAAACAAATAAACTCGTCATCTTCACCATATTATCAAGCTAAAGCAATCAAAGACAAGCATATAACTGAACATGAAATAATATGATTCTAAGCCACTTGCAACATATATCCTAAAAAATAGTCAAATAGATGCAATCATGAGGCACCAAGTGGGAAAAATAGAGGAAGTTCTATATATTAAATGAAGGAGGATTACAACCATCTTCTTGATCAATCCTCCCTTGGTCCTTCAACTCCAAACTCTTTCTCTTCAATCTCCCTAGTGTGACAATGCTTGAGAAACTAGTTCTCAATGAACTATGCAAAGAATAAGAGCTCACACTAGCAAAAGTTCATTCCTCACACCTTCAACCAATAGGCCTTTGACAATGAACCCTTGCCTCCAATTTATAGGAATTTGGGAGGACAATCCTTGCCATTCTTATCCATTAGTTTGAATAAGGAAAAATCCATGATTTTTACATGCTTGTATTTATTTTTCCCTCTTTGGATGACTTAGTTGGGTTTAGTAATGTCTATTCAGAGGACTGAACCACACGTTGCCATCTTTTTAGACTGAATTTTTGAGAAAAAGCCAAAAATTTCAGTTATTTAACTCGAAATACTCCCCTCAAACTTTATGGAACATGGGTAACACTTCCCTTTAGGAAAAACAGGGCATTAACCTAGGCATTAACGCTTCCTGCAAGAATTTAGGTGTTATAGCTCAACCTACCTATTTATGGGGTGCGTTACCATGGCAAAATAGGTCTCTGTCTTATGTCATTTCTTCCATCAATGTGTCCTTCTCCTCTAAGCTGCAGAGGAGGTAATTTTACTGTATAACAACTTCCACCCCATTTACATAAAACTCATGATGTTTTTCATGTATTTATTATACGAAAATATGTTTTTGATGAATCTCACAAACTGGATTGGAGGGAATCGTAGGTCTCGGATGTGGGAACCGTAATGGTTGAACCATTATTCATATTGGACCATATGATTAGATAGCTCAAACATCGCATGGTGGACCAGGTTAAGTTCCAGTGGGACAATTATAGCCCAGGATTTTCTACTTGGGAGGATGTAGAGACTATGTGTCGTGACTACCCCTCACTTTTTGAGAATTTGTGATGCCCATTTAGATTAGATAGCTACCTATGCTAAGGCTCTATTTTTAGTTTCATGTTGTTTTATTTATGAACGCTATGTAATATTGATGCATTTTAGTTGTAAAAATGAAACTTCTTATATAAATAATTTGATGGAATAGGTATTATTGATTAAAATATTTGATGTATGATTTACCTGATGTACGAGCATTTAATAATAAAATATTTGATGTATGATTTACTTACTCAGTTATGATATATCTAGTGTATCACTTATCAAAGTTATTATTGTTTGATGTATGTCTTAAGGAGATATAATTTATTTAATTAATCACTTATTAAAATTATGGTTTATCTAATGTAAGATTTATTTCCAGTATATTGTTATGAAATACAAAATTGTCTCATGGATAATAGACTTAATAAAATGATGATTAGGATCACTTATCTATATATATTTTGCTGTTATGTATATGCATGAATTATTAGTAACCTACATATTGGAAAGAAATATTGATAAAAAATATCTACACTTCTGATGAAGGAATGTTGAGACATCCAATGACGAATGGTATGATGTACATTGTTCTATTACATTATGTACCTACTTTATATGCACTATTATGACATGGATAAAGTGTAAATGACAGGTGACATGACTTCCAGACTAGATTATGTGATGACAAGTATCCAACCAGTGCCATAGTGTGGTCCATATTAGGGTGTTGACCTTAGTTTTGAGGACGGGGGGAGGCATTTCCCATCGTGTAACCTCCAAGCCTAGAATCGTGGGAGGGTGTGATGGACACACTCCCCTAGATGTGTGATGATGATTTCTAGTTTCCTTCTTGGAAAATTAGGTCGATATAGGTGAAATTTCTTCCATATTTGTTTTATCAGTGGTTAGATCGGCATAGTTGATTCCATAATATATTGCAACAGAGGATGGATAGGATGGGAGAAGAAGTAGGTTAAGAAGGATATGAGGCTATAGGTTATTTTGAAACTCTTAATGGGAATTGGTATAATTGCTTGACTTACTTAATTTGACTACTATATCTCTGTCTATTTTTTTATGTCTTATTTTCAAATTCATTTAAAACTCCTTGTGTCATTTTCACTCTAACTTCGTGACGAATGTTTTTGAAGGAGGGGTTTATGTAATGCCCTACTTGATCCTATAAAGCTAATTTTTATTAGTGTTTAATTAACCTACAGATAGTGACTTACAATTATTAAGTGATATTGGTATATACCTACACTTGTGAATCTGTAATTTTATTTTACTAATTTGACTTTTATTATTTGTTATTATTCTATTCTCAATGTGTTTTATCAAATATATTTTTGGATAAGATATGATCTTCTCCAATTTATTTCTAAATTAAATATTCATACTTCTATTCTTAAGGGGTCTTCTCAAATCTAATTTTTGATAAGATATGGTTTTCTCCAATTTATTTCTAAATCAAATATAAATTTCTATTTCCAACGTGTCTTCTAAAATCTACTTTTGGATAAGATATGGTTTTCTCCAATTTATTTCTAAATTAAATATCCCTATTTAAATTCTCAAGGTGTCATCTAAAATCTACTTTTGGATAAGATATGGTAAGTAAAGTCGAGGATATTAAATTAAAAGGATGAGGGGGTAGTCATGGCATTAATGGTATGTGGTTGAGGTAGATGAGATAAAGAGACATAAAGGTAAGGAGGATGAGAGGAGAAGGGGGAGGAAGATGCTTGTTCTTTATTTTGGCATTAAAATATTTTATTTTGGGGAGGAGGAATGTGATGAGAGGATAAGGGAGAGAATGGAGAGAAAGATAAGAGAAATCAAACTTGGATCTATTAGGGACTATTGGTTTTAACTTGGACACACTACAAGTGGTTTAACTTGGGCTCGAGGGCTAGGAAACTTGTGGAGGTTCCCTGGGCTAGGAAATCATTCCTAGTTGAATGGGAGGTAAATTCAATTGGGTAGCCCAACATGAGCATCTCAACAAGGTCAAGAGCATCCCAACCAAGCTAATTATAAAATTCTTCTTCCATTTGTTGATTACTTATGTAAATTTCTACAATAAAATTTCTTATTTTTTTAGTATGTTGTAAATAAATTTTACTTGCATATTATAAAATAATAAATGTTGAGCTATAAATAGGCTATTTTCCTTCTTATTGTGTTTAAATTAAATGGTAAATTTGGTTTAGTTAGAACATCTATATTAGGTCCTCACATGTATTTTATGAAAACCCATAGCTCATGTGCTAGTTTTTCTTTAAATGAATAAGGAAAGTTGAAGTGTGTTTCTTTGAAAAAGAATGTGGGCCTATGCAAAGGGAATAATAGTTAATGTGACATAATTGATATCTATATGCTTCTAATAATATGTATGGGTAGACCCACGAAGTTGGGTTACACTTTTGTGAGAATCGGGGGCAGAAAAAAATTTCTTAACAATTCAGCCGAACTTTTATAACAATTCGGCTAAACTGTTATAGAGTTCGGCTGAACTCATTATATCATTTACATTGACGACGTACTGACAGCGTGGGAAAATACATTTTTGGCCGGATATTGGAAAACCAGCAATATAAGTTTGACCGAACTCTTAAAATAGTTTGACCGAACTTTAGTTTATAAATACTCCAGCCCAGAGTTGCTAACGGGTTTCGGGATTATTACCGTCTGCACCTGTTGTGATCGTGTTTTGTCTGCGCCTATCGTGATCGTGTTTTGTTTGCATTTGATGTGCTTTTCGGGCCTACGTCTACGTCTACGTCTCTGGTCTTGGCAGAGCCTTGTTGTTCGGCTTCAGCTCCTAATTTCGAATTTCCAGGTTGGCACCACCTGCTTTCAATTGTTGTCTTTGCTGTAAATTTTATGACTGCATTTTGTGTGGCAATTGACTATAATTCTATGACTGTAAATTCTATGACTGCTTTCAATTACTGTCATTGTTGTCATGACTATAAATTATGACTGTAAATTATGCTGTCAATTTTTTCGTCTGCGTCTGTTGTGTGTTTCAGGCTTGCATCTGCATCTGAGGCTTATCTCTGTGATTAATATTGAAATTCACATCTTGAATCTTATTAGCGTCTGCATCTGTTGTGATCGTGTTTCGTCTGCGTCTGATGTGTGTTTTTGGCCTGCGTCTATGTCTACGTCTCTGGTCTTGGCAGAGTCTTTCTATTTAGCCTCGACTCCGAATTTCGAATTTCCAGGTTGGCACCACCTTCTTTCAATTGTTGTCTTTGCCATAAATTTTATGACTGCATTTTCTGTGGCAATTGACTGTAATTCTATGACTGTAAATTATATGATTGTTGTCATTGTTGTCATGAATGTAAATTATGACTGTAAATTATGTTGTCAATTGTTTCATTTTCGTCTGTTGTGTGTTCCGGGCTTGTTTCTACGTCTGTGTTTATACTGAGGTTTATCTCTATGATTAATATTGAAATTCACATCTTGAATTTGATCCAAATTTTTCACTTTGAGATATAGCGTCAATCCTTCTTCTTCAATTTTTCTTTAAGACTGAACTAGCTCACTATGATATTAGCCCAGAAGTTTCCATCTCCATGTTAGTTTAAATGACATGATATTCAAGAACCTTTTACTGAGTATATGTATAAGTGGATTTCCAAACTTTCTTTTGATCATGACCTTATATTCGATACAATGTTGGGAAATCCATAGGTTTGGCAGTTAAATTATTTCTCATATTATGACATTATGTTGCATTGTATTCATTATTATTATTTGTTCTTAAAATTTATCTTTTCTTATCATCAAGACTAATACAAATCAAAAAATAAAAGAGGACACAAGATGTAAGCATGATGCCAAGGATAACTCTTCCATTTTCATGACACCAAAACATTCTCTGTGATAACTCTTGACTGTATTAGCACTGATTTTTGTAGCACTGAGTTCATTGAATGAGATAACACTAAAATATTCTCTTAGCCAAGCTCTTTCTGTGGTGGTAGTGAAACATAAATAGCACCAATATTGTGGCTTTAATTAAATTCAATTACACTGAATAGCATCAAAATTGTATAACACCAAAACTATCCTTTGAAGAAATAGAAACTTCATCTGAATTGCATCTTTGTATTTAGCCTGAAATTTAGTCCTTTTGTAATTGTACCGAAGCCTAAAGTCACCCATATAAACATGTAATTAGGCTGAACCTATCTCTATAATTTTAGTACAAAATTCTATGTTGGTAATGCAAAAACCTCAGCTAGGTATACATATTATTTTTCCATAGTAAATGAGCCAACATGACTTAGTGAAGAGTTGTGTCTCCATATAGGACGACTTGAATATTTTTATTTGACACTAACATGTATATTTTGAGAGAGGCTGACTTGAAGGTTGGCTTTGAAGAAGATTTGTTGAGGAGATCAAGGATGATGACCTTGCAGAATAAAATGGCTTGATGGAGGAGTCCAATAAATTTACTTTGGCTCAATACTAATTACATTATTTAAAAGCCCAAAATTGTTCAATTTAAATCTGTAATGACTAACCTAGAATTCCACAATGGGTTCCTTAATCTAAATATTACCCAAGCATGAAACCCATGCCTTAATAAGTCATTTAATAATTATAAATTCTTTTTGAAAAATATATTAATAATGAAGACTGAACCTAGCTACATTCTTCAACATCTAAGAGACACAATTGTATTGTGATATTTTCAGTCCATCCTTCTAGAAAAATCCCTTTTAATGAAGCACATATATCGATAGTGAACCACTAATATTTGTTCACCAACAACTATTCCATTTTGGACTTATATATCTCAAAACTATGCTCATTTAATTCATGCATCTATATATTTAAACTACTTAACTATTTTATTTCACCATAGGAATCAATTCGATATATCTCCCATTTTAATGGGGTCTATCACATTTCAATAAAAACACATTAGCCATAAAAGTTTCCCATTGAAACCAAAAGTAATTTGATACAAAACATAGGTTTTAACCTTGTATAGTTAATTGTTTCAAATAGATTATTAATAAAATGAAAAATATTCAATGTAAATCACATGCATTAACATATAATTTACTCGAGAAACCAAAAACGAGAAGATCATTTTTTTATTAGTATATTAATTTTTAGACCATCAGACACACACACACACACATATGTATGTATGTAAATATGTATATATCCCACGACAATTATAAAATACCAATCCATTACCTTGGATCAGATAAAGCTTTAGTTCTTTAACTGAAACTGTAGAACCATCGGGTAAACTACCATGCACTAGAAAAATGCTAAAAGAAAAAACCATGTGATGAAAACCATCATAAAGGGAGAATTTTTTTCCCAAAAACGTTTTTTTGGGGCACTACCCCTGAACACCTGTGTGTGGGGGATTTTTTGTCTCTATGAAACCCTAAATTTGGGGTCCTTTCCTCCCATTTTATTCCCACCACTATGCTTAGAAACATATATAGTGCATGGGGGTATTCACATAAAGAATATAACACATACCAAACATCCAATAATTCTCCTTAATGTGACTTTCAATGTTGTAATGGTTACAATTATCTCTACTACCCTTGCATGGATGTGTAGTGGCTATTTTATTCTTATCCTTCCCCCAGTTCTTATTCCCCTCCTTCAAAGCTTCTTGGTGCTATTTTTTCTTCAAACCACTTAAGTACCCTTTATTTTGGTCTATGGTTTCTAGATAATGTGAGTATACACATGGCTCATATATTATCCTTAGCTTGGAAAGAATCACTCATTTTTGTAGATGGTTAAATAGACCCCACATATACTTAAGAAGTACATTTTGGCTCTTGGGAAATATATCCAACAATATGACCATATTTTTTAGCTTAGTACACTCTTATACACCCTTATGTCTATGTAAAGTAGTGTGAGTGATTCCACGGCTCCTCTACACACTTCATAGGGTATAATTCGGAGTTGATGAGTGTTCTTAAGTCCTCCCACCTAGTGTTTGGCATATCAACTTACAACCTATGTGTTTCCATATCACTTTATGACTAGGTCATAGCACAACCCTCTAGCTTTAGTCTAGCAAATGATATATTTTTTCTTTGTCTATATGATAAATGCTAAAAACAAATTGTAATTTATGCAACCAATGTTTATTTTTTGGTGCATTGATCTCACCTTTGTATGACTTTATGTTCAATTTCACTTATTTTGGACTTATTAGCATCTGTTTCTGTTGTGATTGTGTTTCATATGCGTCTGTTGTGTGTTTTGGGCATGTGTCTATGTCTCTGGTCTTGGAAGAGTCTTGTTGTTCGGCCTCGGCTCTGAATTTCGAATTTCCAAGTTGGCACCACCTGCTTTCAATTGTTGTCTTTGTTGTAAATTCTATAAACATATAAGTAGATTTCCTGATATGATTTCATTTTGTGTGGTTGTGTTCCAGTCCAATAAGTGATTGTGTTTTGTCTGCGTCTAGTATACTAAGTCTCACTAATGGATTTCCTTAAACTATTTTCATTTTCGTCCATCCTCACTTAAGTTTTATCTGTTTCAAAATCATGATTGACTTCAAATAAAACAACCTTTAGAAATGATTTGAAATGTCTAGCCCTTCGAGAATACCAAGTAAAACCAACAAACAACTCCACATCTTGAAAACCATGCTATTCATAAAATCCATTCTTTCAGTACCTTGAAATATACAGGGAAAGGAAGATAATAGCATTTCAGGTAGGGAAGATAAATATGTCATAATAGAACTCTGATATATAAGCACAGTCTTCAATTCCATTGTTTTGTAGGTAAATTACTATCTTCACATTAAAGCATTTTATAAGGTTAATCTAAAACTAAAAGCTTTCTCCCATTAATTAAAGGCAAACTTTAGGGCCTAAAAACTGAACCTAAAGTGGTTGAACTTCCATAAGATTTTAGTCTGTCTGTTTCAAGTGTTAACTTCTACAAGGTTCTATAGGCAAAGTCTGTAAAGGGACAGGTAGTGTTAACTTCTACAAGTTCTATAGGCAAAGTCTGTAAAGGGCCAGGTAGCCTCTGGATCTCATCTTTTATGAAAGGTGACATATCCAGTAAATGCCCCTACAGTAAATCTCTGGAATAGATCTAAATAGAAGTTCTTCATTTTAATATCCATAATCCACAACCACTTTAAGGAAAATCATGTACATGTCATTTCTCCCATAAACTCTTAAGGCAAACTTTAAAGCATGTGCAATTGGCTTTCTCCCCTTAACTTTAAAGCATGTATCATTTCTCAAGGCTTTCTCCCATTAATTCAAGGCAAACTTTGAGGCCTAAAAACTGAAAGTAGTTGAACTTCCATAGGATAGAATCCCCCAAACTCAAATGGAGTAAAATGTAAAATGTTAAAAGTGGAGTGTTTTATGATGTAATGGATCTTAATAATCTAGATTGACATGGATGTATTGAACTCCCATAGGATAGGATCCCCCAACTCAAGATGAGTAAAATGTAAAATGTTAAAAGTGGAGTGTTTTATGATGTAATGGATCTTAATAATCTAGAGTGACATGGATGTATTTTATTAATGTACCTAAATTTACACCTTCCATGTTTCTTTATTCTTGTAAAATTTTAAAAGTGGAGTGTTTTAGGATGTAATTGATATAAATAATCTATATTGTGTTAAATATAAGGTAATGGATCTTAATAATCTAGATTGACATGGCTGTATTTTATTAATGTACATAAATTTACACCCTCCATGTTGCTTTATTCTTGTAAAATGTTAAAAGTGGAGTGTATTAATGTACCTAAATTAACACCTTCCATGTTGCTTTGTTCTTTTAAAATGTTAAAAGTGGAGTGTTTTATGATGTAATGGATATAAATAATCTAGATTAACATGGCTACAGTGATATGATGATAGTGTAGGTTGATGTTGAAGTTGCAAAATTCTTGTACATATCAATTATTATAGATTATTAAACAATTTTATAAGTGCTAAATCATACTTCTTATTAAGAACATAACTAATTTATGATGATAGTGTAGGTTGATGTTGAAGTTGTAAAATTCTTGTACATATCAAGGATGAATGATAGTATAAGCCAAAAACTATATTATTATAAATTATTAAACAATTTGATAAGTGCTAAATCATACTTCTTATTAAGGACATAATTAATTTTCAATAATGGAACTCTGATATATAATCACAGTCTTCAATTCCATTGCTTTGTAGGTAAAGTACTATATTCACATTAAAGCATTTTATAAGGTTACTCTAAAACTAAAGGCTTTCTCCCATTAATTAAAGGCAAACTTTAAAGCCTAAAAACTGAACCTAAAGTGGCTAAACTTCCATAGGATTTTAGTCTGTCTGTTGAGTGTTAACTTCTACAAGTTTCTATAGGCAGAGTCTGTAAAGGGCTAGGTAGTGTTAACTTCTATAAGTTCTAAAGGCAGAGTCTGTAAAGGGCCAAGTAGCCTCTGGATCTCATATATTCTTAAAGGTGACATATCCAGCAAATTCCCCTATAGTTAATCTATAGAATAGATCTAAATATAAGTTCTTCATTTTAATATCCATCAACCACAACCAATTTAAGGCAAACTATGTACATGTGTCATTTCTCCCATACATGTGTCATTTCTCCCATAAATTCTTAGGAAAAGTTTTTAAAGCATGTGTCATGTTGGCTTTCTCCCATTAAATTTAAAGCATGTTTTTAGTAAGTGCATAAAATAATTTTGCAAACCATGTAAATGTCATTTCTCCCACAAACTAAAGGCTTTCTCCCATTAAGTCAAGGAAAACTTTAAGGCCTAAAAATTGAACCTAAAATGGCTGAACTCTCATAGGATTTTGAACTTCCATAGGATTTTATTCTATCTATTGAGTGTTAACTTATACAAGTTATAAAGACAGAGTCTGTAAAGGACCAGGTAGCCTTTGGATCTCATCTTTTCTCAAAGGTGACATATCCATTAAATTTCCCTACAGTCAAACTCTATAACAGAAATAAAAGTTCTTCATTTTAATATCCATAAACCACTACCACTCTAAGGCAAACCTTGTATATGTGTCATTTCTCCCTTCTCCCATAAAATTTTAGGCAAACTATAAGGCATGTGTCATTTCTATTTCATTTCTCCCACAAACTCATAAAGGTGTGACTTTTGACATAACTTCATCAACCACCACAACTAGTTGTTTTAGTAAGTGCATAAAATAATTTTTCAAACCATGTAAATGTCATTTCTCCCACAAACTAACGGATTTCTCCCATTAATTCAAGGAAAAATTTAAGGCCTAAAAACTGAACCTAAAGTGTTTGAACTCTCATAGGATAATATCCCCCAAACTCAAGGCTTTCCCCCATTAATTCAAGGCAAACTTTAAGGCTAAAAACTGAACCTAAAGTGGATGAACTTCCATAGGATTTTAGTTTTTTGGTTGAGTATTAACTTCTACAAGTTCTAAATAAGTCTGTAAAGGGCTAGGTAGCATCTGGATCTCATCCTTTCTTAAGGCATGTAAAGGGCCAGGTAGCCTCTGGATCTCATCCTTCTTAAGGAATGTCATTTCTATATGTGATTTCTGCCATAAATTTTAAGGAAAAATTTCATGCAAACATTGCATGAACCATGTATATGTGTCATAAATCTCCCTTAAACTCTAGGCAATGCAATATTTAACGCATCTCATTTCTAGATGTGAATTCTACCATGAAATTTAAATCAAACTTTAAGATAAACCATGCACATGTCATTTATCTCATGCACATGTGTCATTTCTCCCATGCATTTGCAATAAAAGTCAATTTAATATATTTTTATTGAATTTGTTTTTTTCAAGGATAAAAACCCCTACTAAATATGGTTGAAAAATGGACATTATGCATAGATGTTTCTTGTTATCCCAATCTAGGGAAAGCAGTGATTACATATGTTCTTTCAAATATTGCGACTAGCAAAGTCCTCCAAAGGAAAATGAATATACCGGGAAGAACAACAAACAACGAGGCATATTATGTTGCATTGATAGAAGGCTTGGGAATAGCTATGGAGTATGGATCAAATGGAATTGTAGTTTTCACCAATTTTGAAGTGAAAGGCGTGTACCAAGTTAAGAAGGAGAGGCTAAAATAACTGCATGGAATAGCAAACAATATTGTTAGCCAATTTCAATTTTTTAGTATAAGACATTGTACAAATGTGAATAAGATGTCTGTTGATCTATTGCGTGGGGCAATGCCAATTCATGATTCATCTATCAAATATGAATTATAATTATACGGGACAATGCCAATGCTAGATTCATCTCTCAAAGATGAATTATTTTTGAGACGCTCTTCTTCAAAAATTCAAGATTCATATCTCAAAGATGAATTAGTTTTGAGATGCTCTTCTTCAAAAATTCAAGATTCATCTCTCAAAGATGAATTAGTGTTGAGACGCTCTCCTTCAAAATTTATTGATGGACATTGTAACATATCTTGGATATGTGTGTGTTTTGTACTTATAAATGCATCTTTTTTAATGACCATGTGTTTTTTTCAATTATATACCAAGTGTGCTCCCACCACACCATGTAAAGCGCAACTTGGTGAACTTCACATTTGCAACAAGTGAACTTCACGTTTTTATAAAATTAAAATGCGGGGACTTCAAGAAATTTTTGTTTAAATGGAGTTTCACGCTTCTTTTTTAATGACCATGTGTTTTTTTCAATTTTATACCAAGTGTGCTCCCACCATGTAAAGCGCAATTTGGTGAACTTAACATTTTTATAATTTTTTTTCTTAAATTGAGTTTCACACATCAATTAGTGCTTTGAAAGTTGTGTTTTACATAATTTGTGTACACTAATTACATTAATTTTCTAAAATTTATTTTGAATTTATTTTAAATAGTAATTTAAAAAAATAATTGTAAATGTCCACTGTAGATATATATATCATGGATGATGAACAACGAAGATCAACAAAATCTCATATATCTACGAGAGAGGGGGATCAGGGATCGAGGGATTTTCATGGTATTTAAATATAATCTTAAATCTCCATACATATACATTCATGTGCGTACATATGGAATTGATTTTTTTATCAATTTTGTGAGTTAAATTAGTTGTTAATAAGTTTTATTTTTTATTTATTAGGAGCTAACAGGAGAAGGGTGTCTAATCCATCATCAATGGAGCATGCCCATGGTTCACGCAATCGTAGTATGGTTCACACAATTTAATTAATGAATATGTGTACATGTATTTATATGTATGAATGTATTTTTGAATTGATTATAAATTCATATTTTTTATGAAGCCTCTCTCTCGTCTCGCGAGGTTGGTGGTGGTTCACATTCCCTTGGGCCATCAATAATTGTTGGTGGATTGCATGAAGGTGGTGATATGTATTACCCCAGAGGCCAATCAACGGATGGTCGTGTTGGCTTGAAACCAATCGGTGGTCGTTCTAGTTCTCAGCGGGGTCGTTCTGGTTCTCAACAGTCTCAGGGTGGGCAAGATGCTGACCAACCACATCGAGGTGGCCATTAATTTGAATATTATTTTCATTAAATTTGTACAAATTTTTTTACATGTGTTTTTTTAATATACAAAATTTTATATATTGATGCAGAGGCTGAAAATGTTGCTCCAAACGTTGCTTAAAAAATACATAGGGCATAACACGTCATTCAAGAAGAAGGTTGTCCACCAACCACGACTTATCCGTATGACATTTCCGATATACCTTGGGAAACAAACATGCAGCAATGCACCTTAGAAATGTGTCAACATCTTCATGCAAAATTGAAGAGAGATCTCGTGGCTTTGACTCTACCTGCTGAGAGTCAACAAAGCTTAGAAATAGTTACACGCTCTTTAAGCGAACTAGTATATGTGTACCTAAATCTTGGGCCAACCACTGATACTTTTGTAGAAGTGATGAGAAAAAGAAAGGAAATAGTGGGTCCTGATAAATGGGAGGTTGTTAAACAAAGAGTTACAATAGAAATGGCCAAGTCTATGTTTAATTTCAAAGAAGTGCCAAAAAGAAAGATGTTGAAGGTGAAATATTTCAACCACCCTCATATAGCTCACTATTTGTATGATAGACACCTTGCAGCCTATGGAAGACTCCCATGAAACGACAAGGTTCCGATTTATTTTGAAAAATTATTTTATGCAGATTTTTTTTTTCAAATGAAACCCAATTACAATGACCTTCCCTCTGAATTTTTTGGTCCTGGGAAAGGTTGATTGTGTGACCGTAGGGGCGCTAGGCATGATGTTGAGTTGCCTCACCCTGAGCCACCATTGGTTAGTCGACCTCTTTGTGTCGAAAATTTGCGGTCATAGATGGATACCACTTCCCAAATTAGTCGAGAAGAAACAGATGCCATCATTGACAGTGTTCATAGTGGATTGGGTGGAGTTGATGTTTGTCTGAATCGATAAAGAGCACGTGAGAAAGCACGTGATAATTTTGTATATTATACAGATGTAGGGATTGACAACATGAGTGTTGAAGATCTCAAAACATATGCAAAGAATTGTCGCAATGGTTGGCAGGACCTAATTGTTCATGAGGAAGAGGGCATGGGAATGGTATGTGTTAATGGTTAGGGTTTAATTATTTTAACATATGTACAATTTGTAACAATTACATATATACATACATTTATTTGTATACATTAATCTAACAAAAATGTGTCATTATATGTTAACACCATTTTCAGTTTTCACACTTGATGAATGAAGAAAATGTTACTATCACGGTCAGATCCTCTAATTCAAACAATCAAGATGGGGCTCACCATCAATCGTACAATCAAGATGGTTCTCACCATCAAGATATGTTGGAAAATGTTAGTGTTTTTAAGTGAACATTATGAGGTACAATTATTTTTTATCTATTATTATATATATTGAAACATGATGAGATATGTTTAAAATAAATAATTGTGCACACATGTACATGTACATATATATAATAAAATGTTTTAACATATTATGATTCCTTCCGATGCTTTTGGGATGTTGGTACCTTCTTCTTCCTTGGGAGATGTGCCAAATCCACCATCACAAGTATGAACAATTTTTCACTTTTAAAATTTATGTTTTTAAGTTATATATTCCACCTCAAAAAGTTCTATTAAAAAATTATATATATCTAGATCTTGAGTTATTTTAATTTGTTTGAATTTTAGGTTTTTGGAGATTTTCTTTCCAAGCCACTCTTAGGAGATGTGCCAAATGCACCAGCACAAGTATTCAATATTTCACGATATATATATATATATGTGTGTGTGTGTGTGTTTAAGTTATAAGTTATAAATGGAAGTTTAAAAGTTTTATTATAAATTGAGATCTTGATCTTGAGTTATTTTATACTTTTAAATTCTTTGAATTTTAGGTTTTTGGAGATTTTCTTTTGAGCCTCTCTTAGGAGATGTGCCAAATCCTGGCCATGTAATATTCAAATTTTCACTTAAGTATATGTGTTTAAGTTATAAGTTATAAATGGAAGTTTAAAAGTTTTATTATAAATTGAGATCTTGATCTTGAGTTATTTTATACTTTTAAATTCTTTGAATTTTAGGTTCCTATAGAGGATTTCTTTTATCCGCGGACACTAGCGATGGAGATAGGAACATCCACACCATTTCAACCATTTGAACAAGTTGTCTAAATTTTTTTTTAATATTATTTAAAATAAGTTTATATATGCATTTTCATTTGAAATTTTTTAATATATATATACTATTGAAGATGTTCCCATGGGGGAAGTTTTAGTAGATGAACAACAAATGGAGAGGGAACCTCATGAGGTATTGCATGATTTTTTTACATTTTTTTTTTTACATGAAGTTCTATATATTCTCACTCAATTCTAAAACATTAAATTTTAATGTTTGTACACATTGTGTATAGGTTCCCCATGCTTCGCATGATAGCTCGAGGATCGTGACTTTGCTGGGAGAGACACTACATCCATCTGTATTTGATGGATGATGCACATGCACTATTTGATGGATGATGCACATGCACATGTGCAACATTATATTTTCAATAGATTTAGTCTTAAATTTACTTTTTTATATATAGTCTTATCTAGATGCAGTCATATATAACTTGATACTTGATACTTATACTTGTGATATCTACAAATTTTGTACATATTTTATGTGAAATACATTTCGTACATGTGAATGTGATATATAATGTTTTTAAAACTTAATTTTTGGATGGTTTAATTAAATTTTTCATGTGAAGTAATGTTACAGTGTTATATAATTTGTTTTATTTTTAAAACTCAAGTTTTGGATGGTTGAACTACATTTGGCATGTGATGTGAAATAATGTTGTGTTATAATTTGTTTTGTTTTTAAAGTGTTATGGTTGAACTACATTTGGCATGTGAAGTAATGTTACTTGATACTAGATTCTTGTGATCTATAATGTTTTTTTTTTTAAACTCAAGTTTTGGATGGTTGAACTACATTTGGCATGTGAAGTAATGTTGTGTTATAATCTGTTTTGTTTTTAAAACTTAAGTTTTGGATGGTTGAACTACATTTGGCATGTGAAGTAATGTTGTGATGTATATTAATTTTTTGTTTTTAAAACTTAAGTTTTGGATGGTTGAACTACATTTGGCATGTGATACAATGTTTTGTTTTTATTGGATAGTTGAACTACAATTGGCATGTGATACAATGTTGTGATATAATGTTTTTGTTTGTAAAACTCAAGTTTTGGATGGTTGAATTACATTTGGCATGTGAAGTAATGTTGTGTTATAATTTGTTTTGTTTTTAAAACTTAATTTTTGGGTGTTTGAACTACATTTGGCATGTGAAGTAATGTTGTGATCTATATTAATGTTTTGTTTTTAAAACTTAAGTTTTGGATGGTTGAACTACATTTGGCATGTGATATAATGTTTTGTTTTTATTGGATAGTTGAACCACAATTGGCATGTGAAGTAATGTTGTGATATAATGTTTTTGTTTTTAAAACTCAAGTTTTAGATGGTTGAACTACATTTGGCATGTGAAGTTGATCCGGATCTTGGGGGGAGGACCCCAAGATCTAAAAAGTTTAAATGGATTTGAAAAGATTTGCAAAATTAGATGCCAAAAAAAAGAGAGAACACAAAGAAAATAAAACCACAAAGAAACTTGTTTTATTAAAACAGAGAATAATTGTAGAAGCTACATTGTGGCGGACAATCTGTCCTTTTACAAAGTGAGGCTTGTTATTTATAGCCTTTTTTTGAGATAGAATACCATAGGTGGATACCATGGGCCAATACCATGGGTAGATACCACTTACAATACCATGGGTAAATCCCATGTGTGAATGAATACCATGGGTGGATACATACCATGGGTCACTTACAATACCATGGGTGAATAAATATCATGGGTGGATGAATACCATGGGTCGATGCCATTTAAAATACCATGGGTAAATTCCATGGGTGGATGGATAACATGGGTAGGTGAATACCATGGGTTGATGCCATTTTCCATTTGGATCATTCCTCCCTCCTTAAGAAGCAATGGTCCCCATTGTGTGAAGTTCCCTCCTGAGAAGCCTTTGTTGAATATGAAGAGCCACTGAAGAGAAGGGTTTTGTGTAGTTAACCCATAACCATGATGAACGAAGATCTGAGGATAGAGATACACTGTAATGCTTGTGACCAACTGTGATATTAACAGTGTGCGGCCTAGCAAATGGACTTCGATGAAGTGCGGGTTTGTGGATGAACCAAAACCATGACAAATGAAGATCCAAGGATAGAGATACCCTGTAATGCTTGTTACCAACTGTGTTACTAATAGTGTGCGGCCTAGCAAATGGACTTCGATGAAAATGATTTTGTGCGGTTGACCCATAACTGCGATGCTGATTGTTGATGAAATAGCAGGTGCCTACATAGCTTGGGGTGGGAGGGAACGTCTCCAAATAACCCAAGTCAAACGCTGCTATGCTGAAACTGATGAATTTGAATCAAGTGCCTACTAAAGCGGGGTGGGAGGGCACATCTCCAAAGGGAACCCGCTCCGAATGCTGCTCCAGATTTAAAATGAGCATAACTCAGTCAATATAACTCAGAATATTTAATATAACCTATTTTTGGAAATGGAATGATCATTCTGCATCTTCTCTTATGTTTGAAACCACTATCTGGAGACTCTAGACTCTCAAATTCGCGCTGGAACTGTCTCGTCGTCACAAAAATTTTGAAAAAATAGTTGATTTTAAATCAACGATAACTCCCACGTCCAGATTCTGATTCGACTAATTTTTTTTTTGAACTTTGGTGATTTTTCAAGAGGAGCTCAGATCTATATCCATCTCTCTGAAATTTTTCACTAAAAACTGCAAAAAATGACAAGAGAGTCGCCGTCCATGAATTGTCGTCAGAAAAATTGCTTCAACATTGTTGATTTTGAATCACCGATATCTCCCTCATCCGAACTCCAATTTGGCCGATTTTTTTTTTTGAATTTGAGTATTTTTTTGCAAAGAATCCAGATCTGGTCTTTTTCTTTGCAAATTTTTCACCAAAAGTTTCAGATCTGATCTAAAAACTTGCCGCCCAAAAAAATTCATGGATTTTGCTGAAGATTGTTGCAAAACATTGAAACTGAAATATTTTTCAAAACCTCATTCCCATGGAGGCATAACCTGAATCTAATACCACTAATCCGGATCTTGGGGGGAGGACCCCAAGATCTAAAAAGTTTAAATGGATTTGAAAAGATCTGCAAAATTAGATGCCAGAAAAAAGAGAGAACACAAAGAAAATAAAACCACAAAGAAACTTGTTTTATTAAAACAAAGAATAACTGTATAAGCTACATTGTGGCGGACAATCTGTCCTTTTACAAAGTGAGGCTTTTTATTTATAGCCTTTTTTTTAGATAGAATACCATAGGTGGATACCATGGGTAGATACCACTTACAATACCATGGGTAAATCCCATGTGTGGATGAATACCATGGGTGGATACATACCATGGGTCACTTACAATACCATGGGTGAATAAATATCATGGGTGGATGAATACCATGGTTCGATGCCATTTACAATACCATGGGTAAATTCCATGGGTGGATGGATAACATGGGTAGGTGAATACCATGGGTTGATGTCATTTTCCATTCGGATCAGAAGTAATGTTGTGTTATAATTTGTTTTGTTTTTAAAACTTAAGTTTTGGATGGTTGAACTACATTTGGCATGTGAAGTAATGTTATGATCTATAATGTTTTGTTAAATTAAAACTGAATTTTTCGATGGTTGATCTACATTTGGCACGTGATGTAATGTTTTGTTTTTATTGGATAGTTGAACTACAATTGGCATGGCATGTGAAGTAATGTCGTGATATAATGTTTTTGTTTTTAAAACTCAATTTTTGGATGGTTGAACTACATTTGGCATGTGATTTGATATTATGTTTTGTTTTTAAAATTCAAGTTGTCGTTTTCCAAACAAAAAAAAAATCACATGAATATATGTACATGTAGAAATGATTTTACACATGTTTGAATATATATGTTAAAACGATTGAAGTACAATACATACATACATACATACAGATACATATACATATACATATACATATACATATACACATATATATATATATAAACAATCATAAGATTATAGGTCTTGTTAGATGTGTCAAACAATCATAAAATTTTAAAAATGCATTCTATAATGTATATATATCTAGTACGTGCAACATTTTTCATCAATGCATGTATAGAAAAGCTACTTTCAGTTAATTCCATTCTAGAACATATATATCCAGTATGTGCAACATTTACAATAAATGCACATAGAAAAGTTACTTTCAGTTAATTGCATTCTAGAACATATATATCCAGTACTTGAACATTTTTCATCAATGCAAATAGAATTTAGCTACTTTCAGTTAATTGCATTCTAGAACATATAAATTCAGTACGTGAAACATTTTTCATCAATGCACATGGTAAAACTACTTTAACAATTAATTGCATTCTAGAACATATATATATCCAATACGTGCAACATTTTTCATCAATGCACATAGAAAAGCTACTTTCAGTTAATTGCCTAGAACATGTATATATCCAGTACGTGCAACATTTTTCATCAATGCACATAGAAAAACTACTTTCAGTTAATTGCATTCTAGAACATATATATCCAGTACTTGCAACATTTTTCATTAATGCACATAGAAAAACTACTTTCAGTTTTAATTGCATTCTATAACACACACACACACACACACACACACACACACACACACACATATCCAATAAATGCAACATTTTTAATCAATGCACGTATAGAAAAGCTACTTTCAGTTGATACTAGTGTGCATGTACGAAAACAATGTACATCTGAAAACACTTGCATAGATAACATAATAAGGCAGCTCAATTTTTAGTTGAGTTCTGGAAGTTCTAAAACATGAGTCAAAATAGAAGAAATTGTTGGGCAGTTCAATCAAAAAAATTCCAATGGAATTCCATCTTCAATGATCCGTTCATGATCAGATTTTGACATTTTCCATTTCTTAATTTTCGTTTTTTTCTTTGATTGAACCTCTATCAACTTTATGCATGCTGCACACACCAAGTGACTATATTGAAAAATTATGACATCAGTTTCATAGTCTTCAAAGTAAAAAAAAATCCCCACTTTGATTAGTTTGTCTGAAAAAATAACCTTTCAGTATAATAGATTCTCTTTCATATGGAAACCCGTGATCATTATAGTTTTCTAATAATTTCATTTTTCGTTCAGTGCAGCGCATCAAATAATATTTCACATTTTCATTGTTGTCAGTTGGTGAAATTACAGCAAAAACATCTCCTGCACAATAAAACAAACTTAACAAACTTATGTATTTAAATTTATTTCTAGATCTCTATCATTTGAAAGCAATTCAAATGTTACCTTCTCTAACAAGATCAGAAACTTGATCACCATCAGATGATATTGTAGTCTCATTTGATTTCATTCCTTCAACATTGCAATGGAAATTTTCCCCTTTGTATTTAGCTCTGTATGTTTCCAATCTTTTACATACATTTTGTTTTCACAAACATCATTGGATTCAGTGTTGTCTATGCAAACATGACAAAAACAAGAATATTTTCTTTTATCCAATGGAAACACATTTGTGGACAACTTTGTATTAATTGAATGCAATTTTCGAGTCCCTTTTATTGTTTCAACGTCATTTCCAATTGATCTATCTACATCTTCGATCCCAATATGCCAAAAAAACCTATATATGGAAAATTCAAAGAAGAATGTAAATAGGATATCAAAATACCATCAAAGATAA
Organism: Pinus albicaulis; assembly: GCA_034641835.2. NCBI lineage: Eukaryota > Viridiplantae > Streptophyta > Pinopsida > Pinales > Pinaceae > Pinus > Pinus albicaulis. The sequence continues at coordinate 66,273,988 of CM076580.1, forward strand.
TCATTGTGATAAATGTACACTGTTTAAAATTAAATATCCAATAAAAATTAAATTTAATGTACCTTCGCACTTCCCTTAATCGGTTAGTCTCATGGCTTAGAGCAGCGATGCACCATTGAACAACTTCTTTATCATCCATACGTTGGCTTGCAGAGGGGTTCATTTGATATCTTCGAAGTGCTCATTTTATGCATGCCCCTGCACCATCATGTTCTCCTTTTCCATGGCCAGTCTCAAAAAAATTCCAACAATGTTTAATGCAAGTTTTCTTATGAAGACAACACAACCAAAAGAATGATCGTGAATATTTGAATTGACTTGCGCATCCATCTGACCATATCCAATGTTCATTGAATTTTATTCCATGACTTTTCAAGGAGTCATAAATCTTTCCAAAATAGTGTTGTACAAAATATGTATCATGTGTACGATCGTCACAGATATAAAAGTGATATTCTTTAATAACATGTTGATTTCCACTAGTGCTTTCAATATGATCGGCATTTTGTTCAGCATGTCTATATAGAATATGGACGAGCATGGAGACTTGGTCAGAATGATAGTATTCACTTTGAATTTCTTTTTGTGGAACAAATGTGTAGTTTTCTGCAAAATCAATTACTGACAAAATGGTCCCTGGTGGAAAAACTTCACGGGATTTTTTGAATTGCAAGTCTTGCCATCGAGCTCTATGGGAATGCTTGGTGTATTTATAAATTTCTGCCTCAAACTTTCTCAAAAAATCTATCACAAAAATTTCTTCTTCTTGTAATTCAATTCTTTTAGCACTATTTGAACCTTGAATCGATGTATGGATATTATTCATATCTCTTCCCATTTCAATTTCATGTTGCACAATGATTGATCATTTATATCAAAGTATGATATTTGTTTCTGAAATTTAGTCAAATTTCCATTATCATCGCATTTTTTGTACCATCCAAACACATTTATTTTTGTAAATAAAATAATTCATTGATTTCTCTTTCGACATAGAATTTGAGATATGAAATCACGGATAGTGAAAAGGACGAGGTGAATCTTTCCAAAATCGTACTACCAAAATTAAGGAATGTGTCATAATATAACTCGAAAATCTCCACATGATAACGACAACAACAAGTGTCGCATACGGTGATAGGGTTTTACATACCATGATTTTTGTTGAACAAAATCACTTATTGAGACATGAATCTCACGATTCTCTTCTTATGAACTTGTTGAACAACTCTATCCTCGAGTGGTTTCCAAGAAATGTTTTTCATGTTCTTCGTATTGATTTCGTGTTATTCTTCTTCACATCACATCCCTTGCATTTGGAGAAACACGTTTAAATTTTTTCTTCCAATATTCATATATATATATATATATATATATACATATATATATATTTTTAACATTTTCTCCCAAGTCTATCTTTGTACTTATAGTTGCCTACAAATAGCTCTCCAACAAGCGAGTTCATCATTTAGCATCTATTTGCAACCAAAATTTCAATGTTTGTAAAAGTTTTTCATGAGGTTCCTAATGATTGTGCCATAGATTTTACCAAGAGATTCTCTTTAGTACTTGATGAAACCAACTTTGCCATATGTATTTCTCTACGTACAACTAAAAAAAATTTTCTCGTCTAGATCTTCTAAATGAATGATATAGCACTATTTATATATTGTATCACATTTTCCTTCATTTTTTTATCTTTTGTTGATTTTTGAATACCCAATAAAAGTCAGTAGCTATGCTTTTTTAATTTCATTAATGATAGGAGACCTTTCAAAATTTGGGCTTGAGCTCGTCACATTTTCCTTTTATGAAGTACGTATCAAAAATGTGTTTAACTTTACGATATCATATAACACGCGCTGCACTCTTTTATCTCCATATGTGTGAGCGTCAAAATTTTATAACATCTCATCATCGACATTGATTTCATCCGTACATATCTGATCGAATAAAAGATTACATAATAAGTTCACATATTCACATATCATAGCTAAAGCAATAAATATGTATAATTTCAATACGATACATGCATGTGTTCATATATATATATATATATATATATATATATATATATATATATATATATACCTTGTGATTCAATTTCTTCACTTGAATTTCTTTCAACATTTTCACCATCTTCAATTATTGGTTCAATATCTCTTTTTCACTTTCTCTTTCAAAATTTTGTATCTCATCATCAATGTTTTTGAGGAATATCTCTCTCTAGTTTCACATTGAAAAAAAAATTCAAATTAGTTCATCAAATAAAAGAAATTAAGCTCGAAATACATTTTACACTAGGAAAATTTTAAATATCAAATTCATAATATTTACATTTACATACATGCTTCAACTTCTAGTTGAGGTTGATTTTCCCTTTCAATATTTGAGAATTCTTCTCTCTTTCTTTTGCGAAATTATCTCCCTTGTTCTCTATGTTCCTCGGGGTCTCTTGTTTGATCATATTTTCTCGCACAATTACCTTCAATTTATGCCATAATAGAGTATGACGTTCAAAAAATTTCCTTCAAAAATTTAGAGCAAAAAAACTCAATTACATCACAAGATTTAATTAAAAACTCATTTTAAAAATTTTACAAAAAATACATACTTCAATCCAAAACACTCCAATTTTAAAAAATCACCCGAAAAAAATGTCATATAAAAATGAAAACCAAGCTTTGAAATATTTCCTTCCAAGCTCCTCAGAAAAAAATTCATTTCTTAAAATTTTAGACAAAAACTCATTTTAAAAAATCATTATAAAAGATTTACTTCAACCCAAAACACGTACTCTAAAAAAAATATCACTTTAAAAAATACCTCCAAAGAATGTATTCATTGAGAAATTAATTCCACAACTTCTTAAAAAATGTCACTTTAAAAAATACTTCAAAAAAGCCTCTAAAAAAATCACTTTAAAAATAGCTCCAAAAAATGTCCTTTGAATATTAAGTCTAAAAAGAGTCCTTTCGAAATTAAGTCAAAAAAAATGTCTTTTGCAAAGTAAGCCCAAAAACCTCTCAAAACAAAATATATCCAAAAAAATATTCTTTGAAAATTAAGCCCAAAACCTATAAAAATAATGAAAATTAAGCCCAAAACTTCTAAAAACAAAATACCTTAAAAGCAAAAAATGTCTTTTGGAAATTAAGCCCAAAAACCTCTAAAAACGAAATACATCCAAAAAAATGTCCTTTGTAAATTAAGCCCAAAACTTCTAAAAAAAATACTTAAAAAAAAAATCAATGAAAATTAAACCCAAAACTTCTAAAAACAAAATAATTTAAAAAAAACAATGAAAATTAAGCCCAAATCCTCTAAAAACAAAGATACCTTCAAAAAAAATGACAGCCTAAAACATCTAAAAAATGCATCACATACCTCTAAGAAATGTCATTTCAATGTACCTCCAAGAAAAATCCTTAAACCCAAAACAATCCTTTGCAAAAATTCCTTTGAATGTACCTCCAAGAAATTCCTTAAACCCAAAACAATCGTTTGAAAAGATGTCCTTTGGATGTACCTCCAAGAAAAGTCCTTAAACCCAAAACAATCCTTTGCAAAATCAAACCAAATGAAGAAATGTGTGAAATTATGAGAAAATAATGAATGCTTTTACGTCAATTTATATTGCTGCGAAATATTTTTTTTGGAGGGGCTTTGTTGTATTTTCCGGCCGACGAAAAGTCAAGTAAATGTTAGGCCGAAATTTTGTGTCATTAGACTTGACGGAATTACGTCGTACAAAAAAATAATCTCGGTCGAACTTTTTTAGAAGTTCGGACTAGACTAACACGTCTGCAATTACGCATAGCCAAGCTTCCGAATGCATATCTTCAACTTCGTTTGGCCTAATTAAACTCCATGAAACATTCTAAATTAACTGTCAAAACCAAGACAAGCATTTTTAGAATTCAATCTACTTCAGTAAATACAACTTTTATGGAATTTCATAAATATTTACTAATTTTAATTAATTTTATAATAAAACTGAATTTTAAACAATTTCGCAGGGTCATTATGATTCGGTGAAATCAATATTTTGTATCTTCCAAAAATACACTGTAGCAAAAAATTTGAAAAAATTATGGTGCATTACATTGGTCCATCGTGTGTAATAGGTAGTTTTTATATTTTTAGTTTATAACTTATATGTTGAGAAATTTCATGTATCGCAAAACATATTTAAAATATGCAGTTTTTTTCATATTGGATCAATTCAAAAATTCTAGTAATTAGGATATGCATCAGTTGGTTTTGTAAATATAATGAAACCGAAGTAGACTCTGTCTAGATTGTTGTAACACATTTTGTTTCTCAAAAACACAAAGTTTCAAAGAATACACCGGTGCGTATTAACATGACTTTCTGATGAATCCTTTGATTGTTAAAAAAACACACTCAAAGAAACGCTAAGTTAACATATCAAATGTGTATAAAAAAATTCCAAAAAATAAGTAATAGAAAGCTAATAAAATTTCTGACAACTTTTATTTTTATTGCAAAATGAAATTCTAAACAAAAAAATTGTTTTGGCTTGCAGAAAGTTGAAGAAGAGAAAAAAAAATTCATTTTTTTCTCAAAAAAGGGCACATTTTCACCCGTTACAACTACAATATTATTAAATAAATCATGTCATAATATTTTGTATATATATGAATAGATGATGAAGCATCACTAATAAATATTGATTATTGGTCGATTAATACTTTATCTAATTATGATGATAAAGTTTGATGACAGCAATGACAAGTGAAGATGGTGACTTATGCAAAGGATAGATTATGTTTAACATTTTTGTAGGTAAGGAATTAATGGTCCATGCAGATTGGAGATGCGACTTGCAGGATGGTCCATCGATGGGAAGAACCAGACCACAAAGATATACAAATTGAAGATTTGTGGGAAAATGATATCATGATGATTGTAATAACTTATAGCTAGTTATGTTTCGTTTAAGATTATTTTTATATGTAAATTTTATGGCAATGGTCAAGGGATGGACTCCCTTATAACCATTGAGTGAGGGGTGACAACCCTCACGAGCGTTTAATAATAAAATTAAACGTTTGCTCGTTTTCACCCTATGGGGTTTCTAGGGTATATCGATGTTCAATGATGTGTTTTATTATTCTTCCATTCTTATGATGTTGGTTTCCTACTTGACATGTCATTTATATTTTCAAGTATGTGATTAACTAATCCAATTAAAGGAATCGTGAAAATGATGCAAAGTTACATTAAAAATTGCATGTTAATATGTTACAACAATGGTTGATAATTGTTATGTAACTTACTATTAATTTACTAAAATTACTCTAATTGCTCTATTTAACGATGAATATTTTATCTAATAGTTAATAAGAAATATGGAATAGTAATTTGGAAAGTTATCCGTGGCTAAATTGTGTAAAAAATTTCTAGTCCTATATGTTTTTATGTCAGGTTAATATCGGGGGATGTTACACAATTTCTACCCAGATTGTGATTTCTTATTATTTATAATACACTTTTGAATGCATAAATAGATTTAGTGCCATAAAAAAACTTGTGACACTCGATATCTACAAATTCAACAACTTGATCTTATGAATTTTAAAAATATTTACCGGATTTTGAACAAAATTAATGAGAAAAATGCTTGGAAAAATGTCAAATTTTCAATTAGTTAGACTAAGTGTGTGCGTGTATATCTATATATGTATCTAACAAATATTTTTCTTTTCTTTTTTTGTGCTAAAATTTGACTATAAAATTTTAGGCAAATTATAATTTCTTGTTTAAATTGCATCTTTTCCTACATAAATAGATTCACCTCGGAAAATTTCAAGAAATTGTCACCTTGCATAGTACACAACTCATAGTTACAATTATAAAAAATCTCAAATTCATCAAGAGCCAAAAAAAAAAAAAAAAAAAAAAAAAAAAAATTAAATCTCTTAATGTGAAAATATCTTTCAAACAGTGAAACTTAAAAAAAACTTGCACCTAATAATATTTCATAAATCTTAAAACTTCATAAATCTAAGATTGATATGAATATATGTGAATGCATATATATATATATGAGAATTTATGTGAATTCATAAAAGATATTATATTTCCTTTTTAATAATAATAATAGATAATGCTCTAAATTATTGGTAAAAAAAAAAAAAAAAAAAAAAAAAAAAACTTTTAAATTAAAATTTATGATTTTTTTAAATAAAATTATTTATTAATTATATGTAATCTTTGCCTCTAAAGTAAAACATCTTATTGCCCATTGCTTTGGACTATGTGTCATTCAATCATGAATTGTGTCCGGGTATGCATTGGACTATGTGTCATTCAATCATGAATTGTGTGGGGAATGTTAAGTTTCAATCATGAATAACAATGCACTCATGTTATGTCTAAGTGCTTGATCCCATTATATCTTGAAATTCTCCGAAATAAAGAAACTCCCAACCGAGGAGATATATATGTACATATCATGGGTAAATAAAGAAACTCCCAAGTCAAAAGATAAGAGATATATATGTATATATTATGGGTCAAATTTCCAACTCAAGAGAGATATATAGATATATATGTGAGTTATGTTTAGTGTGATTTTTTGGTGAAGTTTTTTGGCAGAGTTTTTTGGTCTAATTTCTCTAATATCTAATCGTAATTTATTGAAATCATAAGTTTAATGATTAATACTTATACAATAAAAATGTATGGAAAAACTCCAAAAAATCATATTAAAAACAACTTCTTATATATGTACATATCATGGGTCCCACTGCACGCAGTCATAGGTAGGCTTCAAAATGAGAGGTCGGGAATTTTCGCCGAAGTTGTCTACTGAACCCGTGAAATAGTCCGGACAGTAGAAAATTACGGAATCTAGTCAACTAAAACTCGAAAAATCAGGTACTTGGAGTGTTTAGAATCCATTTTTGATGCTGGAAATGGATTCAACGCTATCAAAAACCCTTAGGGCACTTAAAATATTAAAGGTTAACAACTGTAAACAAGATTATGGGCAAATTTTTGCCAGATTTTCTGAAAATCATTGCCAGATTCTGAGTGAAAATGCCACTTTTTAGACTAAGGGATTTTCCCCCAGTCCTTCTTCCCTTCTTGGCAGTCTTACCAGCCCACTTTGACCAATCCACTTTGAAAGGTTTTTCTCCACTATTACCAGTCCACTTGAAAGTATTTTCTGCTCTATTAGCAAACAGAAACAAAAAAACCCAAATTTGCCCGGTGAATGCAAGGCCATTTTCTGTAGAGAAAGCAATGTAAACCAAAAATTTAAATCATGTGATAGGTCTTCCCAAACTCAGACAAATATTTGCTTGTTTAAACTTTGAACTTGGAATAAAACCCTAAATTGCATTTCACGAGATCAATACACTACAACGGCACGGCTTCACACACATCCCGCATCCACATGCTAATTCTCATTTACAAATTGATTCTAGTTTAATCCAATGTACCATAGCTTAGACCATGCACTACACTCACAAAGTCCCCACTCAACTAAGCTTGGGTTACAACTATTATTTTCCAATTGTCGAGCAAGCAAAACAAACTAGTCATAGTTTTAAAGTTACTTGCACACAAAGGAATGAAATAGTTTGTACGCAGTTGAAAACAACAGTCTGCACGCATTTCAACATCCATTTCATTTATAGTTCTTTGTATTTAGTTGTCATTTAAAAAAAAGTCATAGAATAATTTAGAAATTTTGGTAGAGATTATAAAAAAAATTGGTAAAGTTTTTTGAAAATTTGAGTTATAGTAAATTTCAGTATTTTAAGTGTTTTAAAAAATTTTGATAGTGCTGAATTCATTTCCACTATCAAAAATACAATTCAAACACTCCAATTACCTAATTTTTTAAAAAGAATTTACCAAATTCAAGCAAAAATGTATATTCCAAACTATTATATTGTATCAGTAACCAACTCGCTAGCTAAGTTGCATCCCTCCACAGTTTTGTGCTTCACAAATTTCCACGAAGCACAGCTCCACAACACACAGAGTAACTCCACAATAGCTCCACGCAATAGCTTAGTTATGGGTGTATGCACCGGCGACATGAAAATGAGATACAGACCACCGAAATTACCTTCAATAGTGGACCACGTGCATGTTCTATAAAATTTAGTAACAATTGTTTGGTATAGTCGTAAGTCGGGTCTGGGTCCAAGCGATAGTCTGAGGAGAGAGACCAATCCTAACTCCATAGTAATACTGGTATCGTTTTCAGTCATTGGAGAGCAAGTATTCTACGCTGTTGGGCTTTTGGGAGTTTATAGGAAACTCTCCAAAATTGATTAGAGTTTGAAAAGGTATTTTAGAGATTTTCAGGAGTTTCACTGCAACAATTTTTGACATTTTGGATACCTATTTTGAGCAAAGAAGGTACCATTTGTTTATTTTCTAAGTGATACATCATAGGTCAGGGGCTGGACTACATGGGTTCTGTAAAGCTATAGAGATGTGGAGATGTAGGAAAAGTTTCAACAAAATATAGACAATTTCCAGTCATTCCTTGGCAGCGTCTGTTGCAAATCTTGAAGTTCAACAATTGCAAATAAGTCCTGCTTTTTTGAAGTCTTAACAATAAGATTCAACAAATTACAATGATGGTAAAGAGTAGCTTATTAGTCAATTTCATTTTATAAGTTTCCAAACTTGAATATAATAGTGTTATAAATTTCCAAACTTGAATATAATATAGTGTTGCATGAAATCACATAATAATCAAGTAATAATAGCTCTTTTTTAGTTTAGGAGTTCCCCATGTTTCTTTGCTAGCAAGGAATTTTATTGGCAAATTGTTGATGGATTAATGTTATGATTTTTTCTGGCAGTGATTCAAAGTTTAATCTTTTACATATTTCATTGCAACATGAAATCTGCAGAATGAAATTTAATTGGCAAGTTTTAAATGGAAATAAATAAATTATTTTATTTTTACTTTTAATATATATTAAATTTTAATATATTATACTATTGCCGCTATTAAGTTGATGTTGCCTTTAAATTTTCGCAAAACTTTTAGCCTTTTAGCCGTATCAAATACTTCTTGTTCCCTATACCGAAAGTACTTTGTACAACATAGCCTAACTCCCAACTCGAACATTGTTGCCCGACAAAATATCAAGCAAGCCTCCTCTTCCCCCTCCTGGAGTTGCTCTAATGTTAGAGATAATTGATCAGCTTCCATTGAATCGATTTGTTTTGCAAACTGCAAAGGTTAAAGAGTAGTTCAATTCCAATCCCATGCTTGGACATCCGTGCAACATCATCAGTAAATATGGCAAGAAAAAAAAAATTGACAATAAACGATAAGCATATCAGCATATATCGATGTGTATGACCAACAATGGAAAAAACTCCAAAGGTGTCTCATGACCGGGCAACACAGTTTTTCCTGCTTTCCACCTCAGATTTATCATATTTATTTAAAAATAAACGAGGAAAAAACATATTTTTTTAAAAAAATTAAAAAGAAAACATAGAAAAGAACGTTTATCCAAATAAAAAATTTTAATAATTCTTTCCGCAATAAAACTCCTTAGCTAAGAGTATAATTCTCATTGAATTACATTGTATATAGGACAATTTTATCACATCTGTATCATGTAAAAGAAATTATAATAATACTCTATATCAATGACGATTTTATCTGCATCTGTTTTGAATTCTTAAAAAAAAAAAAAAAAACATTATAGTTATCCCGGTGTACTTTTTGTGGCACTTCTTAACAATTTTTGGACAAGTATCATAATAGATTTTTACAAAATGATATAATTATAAATTTTAGTTATATTACTCATAAAAATGATTTTTTGGATTTTTTGAAATTAAAATTTGATAAAACAATTTAAAATAAAATCTTGATTTGTATTATTTAAATTGATTTTTCGATTTAAGCAATCCGTTGTTGGTGAAGTCGGGGTCACAAGCGGTCGGATTGTGTTAATTGAACATTCAAGGAGTTCAGCCTTTGACTAATGGCCACGCATTTTTTTCCATCCACACTATATCCATTCACTCGTCTATACCAAGCTTCAAACGAGACTGGATTTGCAAATATTAGCTTTACATTGTTTACTAATTAAAATATTGTTTTTATATGTAAATTCATCCCGAAAACCAGACCACGTGAATATGTTTAATCAACCTATCTTAAAAATTGGAATCAATCATTTTAGAAAACTATGAAATTATTATCATTTACAAGTTGAAGAACTCTTTAAATTTAAAAATGCGTTTTTTTTTTAAATGTGAGAGTATTGATATAATTTTTTATCATTGATAAACATAAGTGTATAATAATTATGTTTTTTTTTAGGGTTGTTATATAAATATAAAAAGTTTTTTTGTTATATTGACTCATTTTAAAGGCGTCTATATAATTTGCTGGAATGTGATTTTTATCGAAAAATTTTATACATAATTTATGGATCACAGAAGCCAAATTCCTAATAAAAAAATTTATTGTTATCTTTCTCTTCAATGGTCAATTTTATATACACATTATATTATAAAAATATAAAATATAAAATTAAATTGAAAAATTGAAAAAAATAAAAATGGAAAATGGAAAATGTTTAAATAAATAATATTATATAGCAAATCTTGTAATAATATTTTAGTCTAATTATCCTTTTTGGAATAACGCCTAGTCAGAGTTTCCTATCTATTTAAACTGTGTCCTAGATCAGATTTCTTATCTTGTCCTGATGATGAACCACAATAGCTGGTTCGAAACACGTAGACAAAACCTGTTGGAATGTGATTTTTGCCGAAAGATTTTATACACAATTTTATAGATCACAGAAGCCAAATTCCTAACATTTTGTTTTTTTTTTTTTTTTTGTCATAAATTACTTATACAAAAGTAGAAATTTTCATAAATCTAAAATTCTAATCAAATTTTTAAGATCAAATTAATTGTATTTTTTATGGTTCATTTCAAACATATTTATCTATCCTCTATTAATGTTTAAGATCCTAATATACAACTATATCATTATGTGCATTTTGACAAAACTTGACCATTTAAAATACTTTTCTTATAGTTTTTAAAGGGGTGAACTTGGGTTTTGGGTTATTCACATGTTTTCTCACATCTAAGGAGGACATTCGAATAACCAATAAAAAGTAGTTTTAGATCATAATCCACTTATGGTGGTGGATGAATTCATATTTCAACAAATGAAATTAGCAACAAATTTGTTTATACCTTCAAATGATGCATAATTACAATTTAACAAAATATCTCAATTTACCAATTAGTAAAACCTAAATTGACGATATTGTAAACCTTAACAATAAATTGAATTCAATATTTTTACTTTAATTAAGTGAAATTTGAACTAAGCGGCATAGACTAGCTACTATGGAGCACTTGTTTTTATGACAATTACCATCAAATTATGATTAACGATAAATGGATTTAAATTACAATAATAGATTTCTCTTTCAAGATGGATATGAAGAGTAGGAAAGGAAAATGAAAGACCAAGAGAAAAGAAGAAATTTGGATTAAGAACTATGTAAGATTTGACCTAAGAACATGAAAGTAGGTTTATATTTTGGTTGAGTGTTTATTGTTTCATAAACATACATATGAGGGTGGTTTTTTATTTTTAATAGAGAATTAAATACCATTTAGAGTAATTTTATTTTTAATTATTTTATGTTTAAAAATATATAAGTTAAATTTAATATTGAAGGAATTTTGGAATTTTATACAAGACAATGGCTCTACAAACTAGGGATTTTTTCACTTTTGTTGTTGTGAATCAGGAGTGTGTTCTCCAAGCTTCCCTAGGCATGAGCAGAGGATTGTGATAGCATTAGATTCTAGAGACTTGGATCGACAACCACAACTCATCATCTCTAAAACATGTGGTCAAGAGACGACTAACACACAATGTTATGATAGAAATTTGGCATTGTTATGAGGTCATGACTATGCTACATGAGTGATGTTTTTCTTTGTGGGGGGTATAATTTTTATGTGTATATGGATGCATGGAACGAGTTTATGAGAACTAATCCCAAGTTTTTTTGCATTTTTTGTGTTATGTTCTAGCGCAAGCGGTATTCGATGCCAAAATATTCATATCTTTATGTATTTCTACTCTATGGTCCCCAGATCGGAACTTATCTGTATAAAATAGGGCTTTTTCCCTTTCGCTAGGATGAGAGTAAGGGCCATAAGAATTGTTTCAATCTCATATATCTCCTAGTCGTAGATCCAGCTATGCATACGTATATCTACATTTTTCTTCACTCTTTGAATCATTGTTCCGAGAAAATATGATCAAGATATAACTAGATCAAAGTGTTATGAAAACATTTCTGGAAATAGAGAAGCCTTTTCAATTTTTGGTGAAAACCCTAAATGGAAAATTTGTTCTCCTTAAGGTTTGGGCTATGGATATGGTAAGAGATATGATGATAAATATTCAAGGAATCCTGGGAATACCAATGGATATACAAATCTTGATCTATGAGGGTAAATCATTGCAAGAGATTATGTGACTAAAAGATTATAGCATCAATTGCAACTCATCGAGTATCATAAAATTGAGGCTGGATGGAGGCTCTTTGGGAACAGCTAGCAACCCCAATGGATATTTCTTATACAAGTATGTTGTGAAAAGTAAGGGTGAGACACAAACTTTAGCTGATCAATTTAAAAAGTTTAGCTCTTCCCAAGATGCAATAAAAGGAAAGATGCTTCTTGTTGTTGTCTTAAGCCAAAGAATTATGAGGCCTTATATTGTTGAACATATGTAACACGCTCTAAGTATGGAATTCAATCTTCTAAAGGTTAATGATATTTTTAATTCCCTCTAATCTCGAATTCTTGTATGCTAATTCAATGGGTTTTGGAAAAAATTGGATTATCTACATCAGTGGGTATTCTTTCTGACATTAACTTGTGCTCAAAAGGGTTTTTTATTGTACAATTTGACACATAGAGGGACCTATATTTTGCATTAATTGATGGGCCATGGTTTTGGGGTAGAACAAGCCTTTCTATAAATCCATTGTTTCAAGGATTTGATGCAAACATAATGGTGGTTTCCAAACTATTGGTTTGGGTGAGACTACATAACCTTCCTTTTCCCTTTTAATACCACCAAGTATTATAGGCAATTGGAAATACATTGGCAAGTTTATAAAGGTAGATATAGAAAAACCTGGAAAAAAAAAGTATTTTTTACTTTTTCTAGAAAATGTGTAGAGGAAGACCTTAACAAAGGCTTACCATATCACTTTCATTTGATTCATAACAGTTTTCATTGGACTCAGCCACTAGATTTTGAGAACACAACCTTCATATGTCACATATGTTGTCAAATAGGAAATCTACAAAACTCATGTATGCGGGAAAGGAAATTCGCAAGAACAGAAAGCTTCAAATAGAAAAAAGAAACAACCTAAAAATCCAAAGGTATGGTAGATTCAAGATCCTCAACTCTCAAAAGCAAGGCACGCCAGTAGAGAGGAAGAGTTGGAATTCTTGAAAAAGAAAAATTATAGTGCAACAAGAGGAGGAGCCACCCCCTTAATTGGAGATCGGAGGCGTAAAAAGATCCCACATCTCAGAGAGTTTGAATTCATAAAAATTAGCCTCTCTAAAGGAAAATAAAAATCATTTATCATTTGTAACGGTCACTCCCATCTAGGGATTTTGGAAAAAATTTGAGAAAAAAAAAGAAAGAAAGAGGTACCTAATTTTTCTTTATAACACTTAGAGCCCACATTTTTAATCTAATTTTTGTTTTGATACATCCATTAGCTCGCATGATTTATTTCTTTTAGCATCTTCAAAAATATAATTTTGTTCCTTAAATTAAATTGCGATTTTTCCATGCAAAAAAATGTTAAATATTGAAAAAATTATATGAAAATAATATATTTAAATAACGGTTAATAATTAGGGTATTTTAACTAAAAAATTAAATGGCTTTCTAGGACAGAATTTGATAATACAATTTTGAAAAAAAAAATTTGATTTCTTATTGTTTGTAATGCACTTTTGAATGCAGAAATGGATTTAACACCATAAAAAAAACCCTGGGGAACTCAAAATTTACTTGCAGATTATATAACATAAACATATGGTTCTTAAAATATCTATGGTATTTTGGGTAAAATTGTTGGGAAATAGAGCCATTTCATCTATTAGTTAAATTACAAGATAAATAATAAATTGATAAATTTCTAATATGCAATTTTTATTTTTTGTTTGTGGGATAAATAGTTGATTTCCTTCTAAATTGGGATTTACATAAAGAGATGAATATCTTATGTGGGTATTTCACTAGGAACGCTCTTAGAATATGGTGTCATCGATTTCAAAGGTGTTGTTGGCATTGGGAGAAATTAAAACAAGTATAGACAAAGGTGTTTCCATTATGTGATGTCAAAAGAAGTCCTCATTAAGAAGCCAAGATCATTGGTGTCAAAAGAAGATTGAAAAGCATGTTAATGTCATTGATAAAAGTGTAGAGAGTTTAGACCATGTCTTAATTTATAATATTATCTTAGTGGCTCCTACAAGTGGCTCAGATGGATAAAGCTCTGAAATATATTTCTTGTGGTATATAGAAGTTTGAAAATGTCCTTCTAGATAAGAAGTTATTGGCATTCAAAGCTTAGAGGCCAAGAGTCTAAAATTACAAAGTAAAAGTCGTTGATGGTTTTCTAGTTGGCGCTAATTTAACATTTTGGCCTAATTTGGTGGAGAACTTGGAAGAAGTAGAGTAGTGTTAAACTCCATGCAAGTTTGATAGAAAATGTGTGCCATGCATCCCCTTAAATCCATCAGTGAAATTGTGGGGGCTCAATACCACTAGTGGTTTAGCTGCAGAGGGAGTCCCACATTAAGTGATCATTCTAAAATAGTTGATCAAATATCGACGGTCAATATCTCAGTAGGACCTCTGCCTCATTTTCCATGAAACTAGACTTGGGGTTTTGCGTCAAACCATGGTGGTTAAATGGTCTTGATGGCGTAGTGAAATTACATCAGGAGCCAAAGAATAAACATAGTTCTAGTCAAGGCTTCCATCTTAGGATAGAAATCTCAGAAGAATCTCCTCGGTGATTTTTCTGAGAGACACCTTGAGTTATAATAGAGATCTACAGAGATGAACAAAACAATCAAGGAAAATATCTATTGTAAAAAAATTATTAAAAGAATTTGACAAAAAACTAAGGTTGGGAACCTTTTGTACAAAGACTTGGAGCCTTAACAATGTGTACCTATCCAAACAAGACACATGGTGCATTATCATTGGATGACAAAGGTGATGTGGATGCATAGGTGGAGACATAATGGAAGCATGATTTTAGCATGATGGTGTCCTAATTAGAACATGACACATGGCATGCAGATTCGGCTTTTTTGAGTTTCCAAGTGGGCCAATAATGGGTGACACATGGCACCACTTAGCAAGTGATAAATGACATTCTTGCAGTGGTGGTTAGATAGATCATCTCGATGATTATATGATTGGTTTGTAAGTAAATGCTACAGAAAAATTGATGAGGCTCATCAATATGTACATTATAAGGGTCGTAATGCCATCCTCCAGCCTTAGAACTATCTTTTTCTCACATTTATTTAATTTTTTTGTTATATTATGCTTATTGAGAAGGATAAAAGGTGTTTTTCATAGCATGTGGCCTAATTTGGTTTAATTGCATGGAAATGGAGCATTTTTTAGATATTTTCTAGGCAGCGGCTCGAAGTAGATAGAAATTAAAGAATATAGGGGGTTGTCCACCTCCTTAACTCCCTAAATCAACCCAATATCACATCACTCTCTCTCATCAACTCAAAGGCATTAGCAGCTAAGCCAAAACTAGTGCAAGTGAAATTAATGAAGGACAAGATCCACCATTCTCAAGATGAAGGAGACAATCACCCCTACTTCCTAGGGAGTTGCTAGCAACTACCCTCTTGTATAAATAAATAAGAATAAGATTTCATTAGGATTTGAGTTTTGTTTTCAGCTAGGTATCTTTTGAGCTCAAGAACTTGGCACTGTTATTTTGATTTTCATTTGATTTATTAGACTCTTATTTTATTATAATGATAAGTTGTTTATTGAGTTTAACCTCTGAGTTAGTTCCAGAGAGTTGAGGTGCTTGGGTTTGGGCCCAACCCAGTGGCTTAGGTCCCTCTTGTGTATTTTTATTTCTCTTAACTTCAATTGTTTCTTAGTTTATTGCATTTCAGTAGAGAATAATCTATCAAAACCTATTATTGCAGCATCTACCTCACCTCTCTTGTGGGAGCATGAGTGGAAGGGTTCACAACCACAGTCCAAAAATATTATGTTTATGATTTCTTGGAAAGATATTTGTGTCAGTTGTCTTGTTTTTCATTTTCTTTTTGTAGCTTAGACGTCAATTTAGTGATTAGATAAGAGTTCTAGCATAAATTAAATAGCATTTAAATTCAACTCATATTTTCTATCATAAGTTATTTCATTTTGCCATTGATAAATGGATGTATTCATGTGATTGATTGCAGGGTTGTGTGGATTTACAGGAAAGGGAACCTTTACCACTTCCATCTTTAGTTCCCTCATTTTCTATTATCACCTCCAAATTTTGTACTAAAACTTTGTTTCATAAATCATTTTTCCCAGGTACACCTAGAGCACTCATACTAGTGCAAGATAGGCCTTTGAGAGGCTCTAAGCTTGGCCAGGGGCTTAAACAAAACTTATTCATTTTCTTCAACCTCCATCCACTTCTCCATACCCTCAAGAAATCATTTTCACCTTCAAAACCCTCTCGGCATCCCTCTTGTAGCATCCACCTATAGCAAACTTGCAGGACCACTTTCCTTCATAATTTTTTATCTCCACTGTAACTTTGACTTATTCTAGATGAATGATGACCCCCAAGTATGATTTTATGATCAAGGGAAGCTCTTAGGCCACTCCAAACCTTCCTTTCCTTCACTTTAAAACTTAGTATAGTTATTTTATTTATCATAGATTTGATGCAAGTAGATTACTAATTTACAAGAAAGTGTGAACTAGGTAGATGGTACATGCAATTCTGATTGGTAATTTGATGAATTATGCAAGATAAATTAGTTTCCTTTATGCAAGTACATCTGGTAGTTTGATGAATGTTGAAAGATAAAATATCTTTCTTTCTGCAAGTATTTTAGCCTATGTCTTTTCCTGAATTGATTAGTTAGCATTTACAATTTAAGTCAATTGAATTTCCATTTCATAGTTAGAAGTAATTTTTAATTTTACCTTCATCAGTAAGATTTCATTCTAATTCAGTAGGATGAATGGTCTTTGAGAAATTTTGATCTAATGTCCTAGTTCAGGGTGGCATGAGTAGAATCCCATATATTGTGCATATAGCGTTTTCACCTCTAAGTTTGTACGAACCCCGGGTTAATAAGTAGAGTTGAGGAGCCCTTGGGAGTTGTAGATTTCTTAGTGAAACACCAAGGCTCACTGGTAAGTGACATCATCATGGAAAAGACACATATTCCTCACAAACAACCTCCTCAAAAGAAATAATCTTGAAATAAATTCCTTGGATTTTTTCTGAGAATGCACAAGAGGAAAATTCTGGGAAATAAAGTCTGAGGTATTAGCTCTGAGAGAACGTGCAGATAGGTCATCATGACATAAATTTGATTGGTTAGGCATAAGTATAATGGACCCATACCACATGTAAATCCTGAAGAAAATGTCCCAGAGGAAATCTCCTTGGAGGAAACTCCTCAGAATAAGTGAACTCAGTGGTTATCGAAGGAATGCGACAATGTTTTTGTCGAGAAGAGTTTTCACTATGAAAATAAAAGTCGAGGACTAGTGCTAAGCACCAATACATGGTTTTTTATAGCTTTATAGACTGGCGGTGCATAATTTTTGCAATATTAGTTAAGCCCTCAGGGCTTAGAATTCAGAGAGGAAAAATGGAGGTTATATGCGACGAATCTATGTTAAAGTGTATTGGACCTACAATAATGACTTTTCACATGCATGAGTCGGCAACTTGGAATTTGGTATTATGTGCCATTTTTGGTGAATTGTGCCAAAACAAAAAAGCACCAAATAATGCAAGCATGAAAGAGTTGGTAGCCCGAATTGTGGAATGGACAATTTTGAGAAAAATTTAGCAAATTGGCTAAATTTGGATTTAAATTTTTTTTTAAAAACCTATGCTAAATCCGGTCACTTACTAGAATGGAGGAAAATGACATTTACACTCATTTTCTTATAGACACGGGTAAGGAGAGATTAAATAATTATCGTGCATGTTAAGAGAATATTCCAGAAGTAGAAAAACAAGAATTTAATGAGATCAAAACCTCTTATAAGTGAAATTCAAGTAAAAGATGACTAAAGTTCAAAGAACCAAAAATATAAGTCAAAATTATTTATAGGTAGAATCAATTGTGTAAGATGTGCATTGTTGGGGCAATGAGATGCATAATTTTAGTATGAATAAGGAGTGAATTAGAAATCAAATTTGATATCCGAAAGGTGAAGAATGAAATTTGTGATATTATTTGAATGGTGTGTGCGGAAGAGGTCGGAAATCAGTGAATAATATTTGTTGAAGGTGTCTTAATGGTGGTTGAGGTATTGAGAGAGTTTATTTTAGGTCATTAATTCATGTAAGTAGCAAGGTAGAGTTTTAGAAGAGCATAAAAGAGTTTATCTATGCAAGGAAATCATTAAGGTATAGAAATAAGGAAATTTCGTTTAAAGCAAGAAACTCTTGTCGATTTAAGTTTGAAAATTAATAGTGTGGCTAGAAAGTGGTAGCTTTCGTTCCAGGGGTTTTTATCTCCTTCTAGTATTGACTAGTAAATAAAGCATGGGAAATGGTCCCTTTCAGTGGAAGTTGATAAATGAGTAGGAGAAGTTTTCCCTTTTAGTGGAAGTTGATAAACAAGTAGGGTCAGTAGTCTGTATCAGTGCATGTTGATAAATGATCAGGGGCAGTGGTCCCTTTTAGTGGAAGTGATGAAAAATAAAGGATAGAAGTTCCTTTTAGTGGCAGTTAATAAACCTACAAGTGGAATCTTGTGGGACAGTGATATAATAGCAAGTTGTAGCTTTTGATTTCCAAAGTAATAAAACAAAAAAATTGATGCTTTTATATATATTTTGAACATGTGTATGACAATGATTATGATATTATGTTTTACATGATTGATTTATTGATCCGGGTGAATTTTTCTATCCTTTAAACCAAGATCTTTTACATCGGCCGATGTGTTAGAATTGCATCAAAGCACTAATGAACATAAAATAACATATCTGCATGTTGTAAAGAAGAGGAACATAACAAGAATTAGCAACATAAGACATTGATAAGAGTTCGTCCAGGAGGGACTACGTCTCTGGGCCTCGATGTCAAGATGGTGCGGGTCGTTACATTAAGTGCTGGAAATAGTGCATATGTACATGGATGGTATTTTCTCTGTCATACAAGGAAAATGCCCTCATGCAGGAGTGGCTGGATCTCATCACAAGATGTTCTGCTACAGGAACTCTCACTCACAAAAAGGAAACCTATCAGTATGACAATAACTCACACATAATGACTATGAGTATCTCGCCAGCATGGCAAAAAAGGGATCTCAATCAAACATACATGTGACAATGAGTATCCCGCCAACATGGAAACAAAGGGATCTCAAGCAACATAAAAAAATCCATGATAGAAAATTACATCTCACATCAAGACAAAAATAAGATCCCACATCAACATCTACAAGGATCTATATAGCACAATCCATCTCATAGCAAAGATAAAAATAAGTACATGATCACACTAAATATACCTCACATCCTAGAGCTATCTGAAGAATAGAATGATAAAATGTTGCGATCTGGTTGTACCATCAATCTCGTGGCATCGAATATCCTGAAAAATGACTACTCACACATGGAATGATCACACTTGCAACTCCATTTTGAAAAGTGGCCGAAAATGGAATTTTCATATCGAAAATCTAAATACACCTTCATATTCGTGGCATCAAATAGTGCAAAATTGATATAATTTTTTTCCCATTTGGACACTGGAAAAATTTCGCCCTCCTGCAAGTTGAGCTCAATCATGGTTCCGCTCCCTGTTGTTTGGGCTCATGTTTCTGCACCTGCCTAAAATAAAATATTATTAAATCTTGAAATTGTGCCTTCCTTAACCTGCCTAGTCATCCAAGTCAACCCAAAACTTTTACCAGCTCTAACTTTTGCATACGGTCTTGGTTTGACGAACTATTCACACCGTTGCGATCAGGACGACGAGATCTACGCTCTGGTCCTGGTTCAACATCATTCTGATCACTTTGATTTTTGAGCTTCCACAAGCCCTCTTTGTCCTCTGTGTGTCTCTAGAGCCACCTAGATCATTCCTCCCCATTGAGGAGATTTTGGCCCTCCAAAAGCATCAACAATAATCTGCAACTGATGTGTACAATGTCTGCACCACAACTGTCCTGAAAAAGGTCACCCTTCCATCTCCTTCACCTTTTTTCTTCAGAGGCTTAAGAGATGAGTCAGCACCTACATCCCCTGCAAACCTGTAGTATAATATCCTGCAAATTACATGCTCAAATTGACCAATTGTGACCCAAACATTTCCATACTTGCCACAATTTTATATCACGTACTCGGTGTTCAAGTTTACATCAAATGGAAATCACACCCAACTATCATTACAAGAAAAAAAAAAAACATCATTGTGCATTTCAAAGTGATGGCAAACACATCATCACTTTTACATAAAATAAATGCATCACATGGTTTACCAAATAAGGCCAAAATATCATAGTTGCTTCATAAGTGATGGAAAACACATCATCACTTTTATAGTTAAAAATGAAAAATGTGATTTACAAACATAGCCATGACAATCTAACATATCTAGAAAAATATTTAAAAAAACCATCTCTCACTTATCAAATTGAATGGATCATCTCCCTATGGCACGTTTTCTTCTCGACCAGCTCTTTTGACTGGTTTATGCACCGACGCTTTTTCCTTAAGGTGCTACTCTAGATGGTGCCTCAAAAACGTGGCTTTTTTTATGACCACTTTGCTTGCACTAGCTCCAAAAGGTCTTCTTCCTCTAGACCTTCTTAACAAAAAAAAATTCCTGTTGTGGGGAAGGCTTTCCACACCTCATCCTCCTTTGTGTTTCCATTCTTTTCCAACACTCAGAAATGACATGGTTACGTAAACCACAAAAATGACAAGTTTTCTTATGCCATGATTAGCAGCATTATTATAATCAAAATGGACTCTAGAATAGTGATACTTGTTATACCTTCCCTGGTGGTCTCTGGTGCAATCAAGGTGATGAGATCTTGACTCAGCTCTTTCACTGCAACATGCACTTCCATGGGGTGATGGCGAATTTTTCCCATCAGTCATCTTCCCTAGTGAGTTCAATAATGTTTGTTTTCTTTTGATGTCCATCGAACATCCTTCTTTAGTGTACCCCAAGCTTGCGTAGCGAGGTCTCTACACAACCTCCAATGGCTGAGTTATGCCTTGGCCATGAATTCCAAGTCCTCCTCCTTTGTACCCCATCTTGGTTAGGAGTCTCATGCTGGTTCCTATAATGGGGATCTCCACACTTCCAATAGAAATTATATCAAGTGAAGATGAAACTGAAGGGAAATCAACACATTTTACCTTAGCTGTCGATTTTGAAACAAGTGAAGAGGGCTTCTGTAAGCCTTCATTGCACTTCACTTCCTCCAAGGCCTCTGTCACGGCTTGTAGCTAAAGCTGCAATCGTTGCTTCTCCTCCTTCTCTTCTTGTAGGAGTCTCTTCAATGCATCATGATCTGCTTGAAGACTTTCATCATGGCACTTCAATTCTTCCAATGCCTTTGTCGTGGCTTGCAATTGAATCTGCACTTGTTGTTTGTCCTCCTTTTTCTCCTGTAGGAGTGTCTTTAATTCAGCGTTGTCTGCTACTTGTTTCTCATAATATTCGTACAATATGTATTCTTTCTTAGACACCTTAAGCATGGTCTCATACATGTCTTTGATGTCCTACATTGCTCAACTCGGCGAACATTCACTAGTTCACGACTGCAGTCCAAATCAGCAAGAAGACCGCTCTGATACCACTTGATCTGGGTAAATTTTGCTACCCTTTAAACCAATAACTTTTACTTTGGTTGATGTGTTAGAATTGCATCAAAGCACTAATTAACATAAAATAACATATCTAAATGTTGTAAAGAAGAGGAACATAACAAGAATTAGCAACATAAGACATTGATAACGGAGTTCATCCATGAGGGACTACGTCTCCGAGCCTCGGTGTCAAGATGGTTTAGGCCGCTACATTAAGTGCTGGAAATAATGCAGATGTACATGGATGTTATTTTCTCTATCATACAAGGAAAATTCTCTCACACAGGAGTGGTTGGATCTCATCACGAAATTTTACGCTACAAGAACTCTCATTCACAAAAATGACTCCTATCAGTATGACAATAACTCACACATAATGACTATGAGTATCCTACCATCATGTCAACAAATGGATCTCAATCAAACATACATGTGACAATGAGTATCCTGCCAACATGGCAACAAAGGGATCTCAAACAACATAAAATATCCATGATAGAAAATTACATCTCACATCAAGACAAAAACAATATCCCACATCAACATCTATAGGGATCTATACAGCACAATTCATCTCATAGAAAAGAGACAAGGAAGTACATGATCACACTGCATATACCTCCAATCCTGGAGCTATCTGAAGAATAGGATGATAAACTGTTGCGATTTGGTTGTACCATCAATCTTGTGGCGTCGAATATCCTAAAAATGACTACTCACACATGGAATGCTAACACCTGCAACTCCACTTTGAAAAGTGGCTGAAATGGAATGGTCAGATGGAAAATCTGAATACACCATCAGATTTGTGGTGTCCAATAGTGCAAAATCAATATAAATTTTGTCCCATTTGGACACTGGAAAAATTATGTCCTCCTACAAGTTGAGCTCAATCATGGTTCTACTCCTTGTTGTCTGTGCTCATGGTTCTGCACCTTCCTGCAATAAAATATTATTAAATCTCAAAATTGTGCCTTCCTTAACCTGCCCAGTCATCCAAGTCAACCCAAAACTTTGACCAGCTCTAACTTTCGCATATAGGCTCGGTTTGATGAACTGTTTTCACCGCTGCGATGAGGCCGACGAGATATACGTCCTGGTCTTAGTTCGACAACATTCTTATCACTTTTATTTTTTAGTTTCCATAAGCCCTCTTTGTCATGTGTGTCTCTGGAGCCACCTAGATCAGCTATGATGTTGATTACATGAGTGATCGCTAAAGTGATTTAAAAGTGTAATTTGATAATATTTGCATGATTTTGTCACACTACTGATTCACGCCCCTCTCAATATTTTCCTAGTTTCCATTATTTCTAAAAATTTGCATCAGAGCCACAAGTTCCTTCAAAATCAGTTTTATAGATGGAAGGAAGATCAAGGAACATGGAAAATCAAGATTGGATTACCTCAGGTGGATTTCCATATTTAGATGAGTCAAATTATACAAATTGAAAGGTAAAAATGAGAATTTACTTATAAATCATTGATTTGGATGTATCGCTAGCTATAGTGAATGGAATAAGAGATAATGAGTTTAATGAACAAGCCATGGAGAAAATCTTGAAATGATTGTCTAAGTCAGGTTTTTAGAAAGTAATATGTTGTAAGAATACAAAATAGATATATAATTAGTTCCAATCCATATATGATATGGACATACAAGCTACATGTGATGTCAAGAGCCTTTCTCTAAAGAATGGAGAAATAAAATAAACGAAGAGTATTTAAGATCATGAATCATAAGATGATTTCCATGTATCAAGAGGCCAAGTTGTTGATTAGAAAATAGATAACACCAAGGAGATTCAATCTACAAGTAAGTTGCTTTTGTAGTGTTATTGTAGAACAATAGGTCATTTATCTTAAAGCTACTCAATTGCAAGTTTTTATGAAAGAAAGAGTTGTTCATCTAGTAGTAGTAAAGAACACACTACTTTGATAGCAATAGAAAATCTATAAATTATTCAAGAAGTCAATGGGTGCACCTTTGATAGATAATAAAATAGGATATCTCATGTGTTAGTAGAAGATTTCATAGAGTTAGCAAGAAAACAAAATATTATATAGGCTGCAAGTGAAATAGAATCTGCATTTGAATCTAGCTCCTCTATTGAGTTGGAAGATATTAAATAAAATATTTATTGAAGGAGGAAACACATATGATATTTTGAGGAGATCAAGATGCTTAAAACATCAAATAATAAACTGGAAGATGAGATCATTATATTAAAAGAGACATTATTGAAATATCAGAAGCAAGCAAAAAGTTTTAAAGCCATGGATGAAATTTGAAGCATTCAAATCCCCCCTTAGGTCAAGACAATATTGGAAGGTGAAAGTGACTCAACATCAACATTAAGAACCTTGTTAAAGGAAGACAAAACAACGTTAAATTCACAAAAAATATATCAAAACAACAAACAGATAATTGAGTTACCATAAATAATGAACACAAAGGTAAGGAGACCCTCATATGTTTTTGTTGTGGTAATGTAGGACACTTTTCCTCCAAGTGTCCAAAGAGGGAAAAAAAATGCAGCAACATAAGTAGAAAGCACTATTCCAACAAAATCCACGAGTTTTTCACACCAATTTGAAAAACCATGAACATAGATCCTTTTCTCCTAAAAGTAAAATTATTAGAGGCACAAAATAAAAAAGAGATCGAGTATCAATCCAAGAAATTGGATGATTAAAAGCTTTGGTAAGAAGGATAACTCCTATGCCCCTTTTCTCAATCACATTGAATGCTATAGGTGTGGAAATTATGGTCACAAAGAAACTATATGAAAACATGGAAATAATACACCTTCTTTCTAGAACAAGGAAATCATAGGCATGGATTATTTTGAAGGCCAACAAAGATATAGTTATACGTATAATGAAAAGTCCATAACAGAAGAAGTAAGAATAAAATAGATGTCTGATTTCTGTCTAAAGGACATTAATTTTCTTGAGTTATATAAAAAAATCAACATGTCAGAGTCTAAAATTCCTGTGCTTGATATCTCTTATATAAGTTGCAATAAACAAAGACTCCAATCAATCAAAAGGAGTAGTAGTTCTGCTAGTTCTTCAGTGAAAAAATAAAGCACAAATGGTGAGGAAGAAAATCAATAGGTAATTTGCAGGTTGGTATTAACTGGTGCTAATAAGAGGAATGGTAAATAGTTTGTATGCTCATACTGTGGTAGGAATTCACTCAGTCGAGAAAGAGTACCATATCAACACAGGTTATCAGCCCATGGTGTTTCCCCAGTCAGGATCTAGCATATTCAAGTGTGGAAGAAAAAGGGAGATAATCTACTCAGGGGCAATAGATCCCTTGTTCCTCTTGATTGAAAAGAAGAGGTTGGATTAAAGAGAAGCTAGAAAGTATAGATTAAGGAGAAATAAGAAATATGCCAAGTACTACATATGAAGGTTAAGGAAAGTATGCCCCTTTTTGTTTTTATTTATTTTATAAAGTTGAAAAAGACTAATATTGTTGATTATTATGGTTGATTTCAAAGGACTTAAATAGTATGTTATTTGATGATTTAAAAAAAATTCCAAAACATATTGAGATTATTAGTGTAGGTGGTGATGACAGAATGGAGATGATGATTTTTTTTAATGTTGAAGCTTCCTTTTCTTGTGCAAGTATGTTTACATATTCCTAATGCCAGAGAGGGAGAATAACCACAGGAGTAGTATACTCAAATTAATATTTTGGTTATTAAACTAGTCATTTAACAATTGGTATCAGTTGTTTTCTACTTAATTATAAGTGTGCAAGATATAAATTGATGGTATTGTTACTACATATTAATGTTGTGTGAATGATCATAGTTTATGCTGCAAATATGATGAGTGGTATGATTGTTAGGATGCTTCTATTATCACCAATAAAATTCATTTTTTATTAGGAAGGTCATTTGGCATAGGTTTTATTGTCTTAGTAAATTAATTCATGAAATTGATAAAATTTGGTGAATTAGTTTTAATCCTAAGTTTGAAGAGTCTCACTTGTCATGTCATCATGGTCAAATCCATAAAAATTCACCAAAAATCTCCATACATTGGTTCAAATTTTGGTTTAGTCCACATGTCTATTTTTTCCTGAGTTTGCAATGAAATTAATGGAAAATAGGTTGTTTTCGCTACAGACTCACCAGACCAGTCCGTAGCGAATCTTCCAGAATTATAATGGAAAGTGCTACGCAATAATGTTTGTCTGCACCAATAAAGGAAAGGGTGAGGTGTCGAGTCTTTATAGGTTAGAGATCACTTTGAGGTCACATGATCAATTAGAAGAGTCATGAAACATTCATAATCATAAGTGGTCATTCATCATTTCACTTAACCTCTCTTATTTGTCTTTATCCCTCTCATACTCGAAACTTACCTTTTAAATTCATCTTTGAGAGTTTTTGTCTGTCATATTTCCCTATTACCTTTGATTGTAGTTGTTGTATCATCTTCAGAAAAGTCCAGCTTTATCTACAAGCACCTTGTTGTTCAAAATTCTTCTTTGCAGGTGTCATACCATCAAGGAGGTCAGCACACTATTAATAGAGATGGTCATGTAGAAGAAGACTAATAAAGGGGGCTCAATTATCAGGTATGAGCCCATTGATTTAAAATTTCTCAATGAGGATCCTAGCTTTGTAGCAACTTTCACCAGTGTTGGCTACATGAATTTTTTCCAGAAATTACAAGGTTTTCATGCCCAAGTTTCAAAGGACTTTGAGTGAATTTCGTGGGTACTGCATCAAAGGTGGGTGTGCTAAGTTTTGTGGTGTCCCTTGAAACAATTGCCCAAGCTACATAGATTCTGAGGATGGGAGAAGAGTGGTTCAAAGCCACTAAATCAAAATTATAGAACTGTGATGGATTCATGAAAACTGAACACATTGGAGTGGATATGACATATGGGATCCCAAGGAGTTTCCTTAAAGAAAAATACTCCAAACTACTGCTTGTAATTCAAAAATACTTCACATGTGAAGGGAGGTTCCATATGATTTATCAGTATCATTTTAGACTCTTGCTACATTTCACTGGTAAGCAGCCTCTTGACCTTCCATTTTTCTTATTTAGAAGCCTAGGCAAGATGTCAGACAAAGTTCAATCTAGGCCAGAAGGTAGTGAAACTTATTTTTTCATCATGGATTGATCAAGCTACTAGTTTTGGAGGAGTTGAAAAAGTTGAATAGAGACGGTGCCACATTCTTGTTTCTCAGTGGTTAGAATTAGATGCATTAACACCTAAGAAGACACCTAAATCAAAAGCCACTCCTTCAAGAAAAAATGATAAACCTATAGTTGAAGCAGAAGGTGTAAATGAGGAGGAAATGGATCCCATTGTAGAGCCCGTGGAGATTGAACTAGAGCATGCATAGGAAATAGAAATGCCTCAACCTACACCTGCAAGTAACAAGACAAAGCCCAGCAAGAGGAGACATGGAAGGATAACAAGAATCCAAACACTGGGGAAATGTAACTTTGAGGAAATTCTACAAGCCATATACATATAAGAGACTCCATTGGTCAAATTTGTGGATATCAAAGGAAAAAAGAAGAAAAATAAGGGTCTCATTGCCAAGAAACTTGACTTCTCAGGAGAAGATGCAGTTTTTGTATTCCAACCAAGAAAACCACTCACCAGGTTTAAAATTACCAAAGGTTTCATGGCTAATAAAAATATTGAAGTGACAGAAAAAGGAAAACAACCTATGGCAGAGGACATCATTTACTTATCTCCACCAAAGGAAGAAATCATTATGTAGAGGAAAGTTATTGAAAAAACTAAAGTACAGCTTTTAAACGAGTAATTAAGAGAAGCCAAGGAGGAAGTTATTGAAACCAAGTTGGAATTGGACGAAGCCAAGCTATAAATAAAAATGGTGGAGGAGTTCAAAGAAAAGTTCAATGAACAAATCAATCACTATGATGAGGCTTTAACCAATGCAAAGAAATTGATGAAAAGAACCCTTCCTCTATGCAGGGTAATGAAACATACAAGAAAATGGAATATTTGGTTGCGGGCAGAGAGAAAGAAACTTAAAATTCAAGTGAAAGAGTTAGAAGATCAGATGGAGATGATACAATCAGAGCTCAAGAGAAAAGGTTTAAAAATAACAATCATAAATGAACATGTGGAAACTGAAGCCTCTGCTACCAAGGGTGAAGCTTCTAAAGCTTGAAAAGTGGATAAATTATCTTTTTGATATTTTTTTTATCGTTTCAGATCATCACTTATAGAGACATGGGCAAATTTTGAAGAAGAAATGCACAATTTTCAACTCTATTGTTAATTAAAAAAGTTTGTAGCGTGTCTCAGGCTTGAAGCCCATAAAACACTACGAACTCGTTGTAGATTATTTTTGGCTATAAATCACAGGTTTTATCTTGATGGAGGCAGGTAAAGGCTTATGTTTTGATATTTTGATCCATTAAACAACCTCAGATCAGAAAAGGGAGCAGATATTTTGCAAAGATGGTCTAAGTCAAAGATGCTACAAACTTTCGCTGCAGACTTGTCTAAAGCCCCCTGTTTCTGCAGCGAATAAGATTTTGGTGATTTTTCAAGTTTTGATGGTAATTTTGAGAGAGCCAACCATGTGAAAAGGTCAGGGGTCATCAGGTGAATTTTTTGATGAAGAAGTACTCTTCGACAAGGCCTTTCGGTTTGCCTGCTCATCATGGAGGCATTCATCAAAAATTATGGCACCACCTCCTAAAAATTTAGAAGACAACTCTCCTGAATTAGTGGGAGTAATTATTTTTTGGTCATGGTCAGTGCCACCTCAGCCACATGACCTTTTCGATGTAAATATGTAGTTTTAAAGCTTGTTGATGTAATAAATAGGTTTAAGAGTCCTATTAGGTTTCTAAGTCCTAAAAATAGTAGTTGTCAGTTTTATCTCCTTGTAATATGATTTTGGTTAAGATTAGGCATCAAGAGAAGCATTCAAAGGTTCAGCCTTGTTCAATGTAAAGATGCCTAATCCTATTAATAAGAAGATTATTTAAAGAAGAGAGGGATGATTGATGTTTAATACAGACCTACTATTGTAAAAAAAAATCATCAGTAATATACAGTGGCAGCTTGCTTCTCTTCACCTGAGATTCATTGATGTTCTCATGAGAATTTGCCTTACGTATTCTCTAATTTTATCTTCAATATTATGATGTTTAATTACTTATAATTCATGTATTACATTCTATAACTTCATTAAAACACTTAAACTATTGTGAATGTTATCTTTTCATCAGAACATCTATATGTCTCAGCTTCCACAAGAGCAGTTCACATGTCATTGAGTTCTTTACACTGACTCCATATGCCCAATGGTAGTGATTTCTCCACATCTTTCACCTGCATAAAAACACACTTAAAACGGTATTTCAAAGTTAGCCATCTGTTTAAATTCATTTGCATAAAATCATATTTATCTTTGAGAGAGCCCTCTCAAGCTGGAAATGCTAAGGTCCAACTAAAAGTAGGTTTGAAATAGTTACTCTTGGTTGATTTTTGAAGCATCCCATCAGTATCAATTTAGTGATAACAGCTTCCAAACTATTATATTAGTAATTGGCATCATCCATCAAATTTATGGATAGAACAAATATTGGTGAAAATAGCATGGTCACAGGGGTAGAATACTCAATCAACAATTGATAACAGTGGCATCAATTAATAAATTGGTATCATTGGTCTCAAAGGTATTAACAATTGGTATCAAGTATCAATTGGTATTAACTATCCTTAGAGTTTTGTCAGAGTCAGTTTGAGTGTGGTTGAGAAAGTTTTGATTGATATGATACTAATATTTATGTTGGGTCAAATTTATGTGGTGATTTTAACTCCATTAGAATTCTGTCAAGTAAAATATATGATGAGTTGTTGGTCTAGGCATGCAATGGTGAGGGTCCCTTTATGATTTTCATATAAGAAATTTTAAGTGTTTTACTTTGTTTTTTATCATATGGCAAGTTTATGGTGTCATTCATGCATAGGATAGATTGTTGTTGTTTCTAGAGGTTATGTGCATGATTCCATAAAATAGAAGCACAAATATGAATGTAAGCCCACCTAGACTTAGAATAGAAAGCATGTTTTTTTATAGTGCAATTGTACATGTATAAGTTGTTTTACCAAGAGATCCCTCTTGACTACTTCAGGTAGACATTGGGAGTGATTACTCTCTCTTATTTCAACTAAATCTTCTCCACATGATAGAAAGGAATTTGCTTAGAATAGATCAAATATACCTGAATTTTTCCACATATGAAGATGCATTTGAGAGGTCCATGGGATCATAATGATAGGGGGATATTAGTTAAAGGGAGAGTATCTTTGCCATTGATGTTTTTTTTTACTGGTTAATCAATGTATTTATTTTAAAGGGAAAGGGGGGAGGAGAACAAGCATGTGCATATACAGAAATTCAACATCTCAATCAAAGTGTTGATAATTTCTGAAGTAAAGTTTGTGAAGAGTTTTCATTTCCCATTGATGTCAAATTGTGAGAGATATTTGTAACATGGGGAGAAATGGACAAACATTACAAACTAGGTAGAGAAAAATTTTTGCATGGTGATCAAATTTTTCCATCAATGAAGCTCTTCTATTTAGTGACCATGTTTAGTGTTGTCATCAATGACAAAGGGGGAGATTGTTAGAGAATGTTGTCATTGATTTCAATCAGTGATGTGTTCTCATTAATGCCAAAGGTGTTGTTAGGAATCCGTAATTTTAGCAGATTGGTGAGACTAAAACTGAAGAAACAACATTATTTCAACCACTTTGGGATTCTAGGATCTAGCCATCCTTGAATCCGGAGATGGATCTCTCCAATAAGTGTAAATATGGGTTTATCTTTAAGGTTTTGGGTAATGATATTAGGCTAGTTATGAAGGCCGAGGGTTTTGTTTTGTTTTTGGATGGTTGAGCATGACTATTATTTGAGTGGAAAGTTCCAAATGCAAAGAGTTTCAAAGGTGTGAAGTTGCAAGCAAATAGAACAAGCTTTGGCCAGAAAGATAGATAATTGCAGGTTTTAGTCCATTGGGCTATGGAGTCATAATAGGGTTTAATTGAAACAGCAAGGGGCAAGAGTGGTCCACGGGGCAAGTCATCTATGTCTAAGGATCTCTTTAAAGTTTGATTTTATGGGATGAAGTGTTACAAAAAGAGGGGATTTAAACAAATGAAGAACAAAGAGAGCAGCCCAAGATCAGGTAAGTACTTCTAAACTAACCTGCTTTGACATACACTTAAGAAAGACATAAAAGCAATCTAAGATCAAGAAAGTACTTCTAAACTAGCCTGCTTTTGATGCACTTTCAATAGAAAACATTTTAAAACAAAGGGAAACTTGAAGGCAACTGTTGGAGAAGAAACTGGCGGGCTGGGCTCACCACAAATCCTCTCCTAGCTCTGCTTTAATTGGTAACTTTCAAGACAAACACAAAGATAACAAAGAATGGTCTAAGATCTAGTAAGTACTTTCAAACTAGCCATCTTTTAACACATTCCAAGGGAAACTTTCAAATAGTCTTTGGGGATAAAACTAGGACCAAGGCTCACCATATCTTCCTTAGTTCATCTCTACTTAACATAAACTAAAAATAACATTCAGGAATAATATTTAGCAAAATAGGAGGACGAGGGAACGCCAGCATTCCTACTGCTTGAACTGAATTAAATCATTCCTAAATAATACAAATTTGGAAGAAAACATTCAGATAAAGATTTTCAGTCAAAGAAGGGTACTGATATACAGTAAATCCTAACTCTATGCATGTTGTTCTTTATAAGAGAAGATGGAAAAAGTGAAAACAGAAACAAAATAATGAGTTACAATGAGAAAAACATCACCGTCGACATAGACCAGGATCCCATAAATTAGCTTGTATTGATGCTCCAAACTAGTTACAGCTTTAAGTCCAATGCTTTAGTTTAGCAATCATCTACAATTCCCAGACTAACTAATCTATCACAAGCAGAGCTTCAAGAGCCAGTGAACACTATTTACAAGTAGAAATCTCAGACTCAAGTATATTTCAAAGCTCTGCAACCAACCATTTCTCATCTTCTACAGAATTATTTACAGAAGAATGAGGAGGTGAGATCTGATAAAAGATCTCCCAGGGTAATTAATACAGACTAATGACTTCTCAGCCTTTAAGGGGCTCGATGAAGAAGCTTACATACGTGTCCTCTGTATTAAATTTTTTACAATTAAGATTAAAGCTCCGTGGGAGCTTTTATTGACTTTTAGGCTCTGTGTCATGTAATAGTAACTCTGCTGGTATTTTTGTCATTAATTTCCCTTAGCAAAATTAAATCTTTGGTTGTGCTGAGGAAAATATCTTTGTTTGATCAATAACTTCGGCCTCTGTTGGAATGCTTTGAGGCACAGGTGGATTTGTGGTAGCTGAGAGCAATCAATTGGCCTCTGATGTGGTGGTGGAGGCCTTTCTATCTGATAAACACTTATGATTTTCTTTAATTGTGTTTCAATTTGGAGGATTAGGCTTTTGATAGTCAATCTTAGCCATGATCCCCCAAATAGTCTTCGATCTTCTGTTCTGCTATGTTCCGTCTTAGACACTGATACTCTTTTAATTTGATTAAATAACATTGTGTCTTGTTGATGTGCAGGCCGTGTAGGGCTCACAAGGCATCAATGCCCATGAAGCATCGACGAGACGTGGAGTTTGAACCCTACGAATGGTTTCCTTTTATGAATCAAAGGCACGGGAATCGTCATCCCCAGCCTTCAGATTTTTCTTCAATATAATGAAAAAACCATTAATCACCTACAAAACACAAACTAATTAAGAAATCCTGCGATTATTTGGTTTTACTGCTTCAGAGGGTGTGGGGAGGAGCGTGGCTATTGGATGGAAACATCCAACAGTCGAGATTAGTTAAGAGAAGGTTAAGAAGGAGAGAAGAGGGAAGAATAAGTCAAAACCGTCGATTGCGCAATGATCAACGGTGGTGAATAAATAGAGAATCGACGATCGGAGGGGGGCAAAGTAAAGTAATTAGACGCACGCGATGGAAAACCCCGATGCGATTAGATGAAAACCGTCGATCTGCAGATTAGATCGACGATGGGAGATGCGTCGGGAGATCACAATCGGCGGGGAGAGAGTAAGGGTGCAATAGAAATCTCTGATGCGATTGTGCGATCGAGGAAGGCCAATGCGATTGTGTGATCGAGGATATAATGCGCAGGGCTAATCGCATCGGAGGTGTTTATGTAACAAAATATTTGGGTTGATCGTGAATGCTCCAATGCGATAAGCGCTTGACTGGGTTAGCACCTAGTTTGTAGGGCGTGGGCATGTGGGGGAAGTGGTTTAGGATTTTGGCTCGAGGGGCTTAAACCCATAGTCAAAAACACATATTTTTTATGGAATTTTTCAAAACTTTTGATAGATTTGGGGGTTTCGGTATAGTTCAAAAATGAGTTTTAAACTATGGAAAATGATTTTCATGAATGGAAGAAGGGGAATCATGAAAAATAGAGGATTTTTATGGAGGAAAAGGGGAGAAAAATGGAGGTTAGTTTTTCAAGTGAGGAAAGGGAAAAAAGGTGATTTTGCAGCAGTTTCTTCTCATGAAATCAGCATAATTTCTGAGTATAAAATGGGAACAGCAATGAAGATTTTAGACAAGGGCATGAGGCCTTCAAGAGTCTTCAAGAGATAACATTTTTTAGCAATAAAACTTGTTTCTTAAAGGCTCCAAAAATGATTTAGCCAGCATTTGATATAACAAATTTTATAGCTGGCTAACAGTGGCTCCACTTGGGGATGGTGCCTTCTTGAAAGCATCAAGAACTTCAGACTTGCATTCTCTGGGAGGCTGATCTGTGCCTCATCCATTGGGTTGCCTTTCTTTCTTGAATGATCTTCTTTGCTCTGAAATATATTAGCAACCATGAAAAAAAATGGATATTTCATCAACACAAGCTTTCTACCTACCCAATCCTACTGATCTAACATTTTTTCTTCATTAGAGTGCACTTGGATTGGCAAACTCTTTACACAACATTTTATTCTTTTGAAAGCATAAAATCTAATCTATTTCTACTTCTTATTTCTCCATGAACTCATATTAAACAGTTGATTCCATATGCTTCTCTACCTAATCTACTAATCTGTTGGGATTAGACTTTCCAACAAATTTTATTCACTAATTTCTAAAACAGAAATTTAAAAGCATACAAGTCATGATTGAATAGTCTAACTTGATGCTAATCTATGGCATAAAAAACAAGCTGCACATAGACATTATTTTGCAAAAAATTAAATCAAAATGGAAGGCTTAAGATTTGAAAGTTCAAAGCACTTCCTTCATCCCCTTTTTTTTTTTTTTTTTTTTACAGCTCTGTTTTGACTTTTGTTTGAGCTGTTTTTCCTTTGTTTTTTTTGTTTTGATTTTGATCTGATTAGAACCAAATTTACCTCTGTTTTGACTCAAAATTTAAAATAGATTGGATTTAATTCTTGCTTGGAAACTTAGGTTCATATTTTGAGCATGTTTGAACCTTTAATTTATTAGCCTAATTTACCTACTGATAAGCCAAGATTAAACA
The DNA here is from genome assembly GCA_034641835.2 of Pinus albicaulis. Lineage (NCBI taxonomy): Eukaryota > Viridiplantae > Streptophyta > Pinopsida > Pinales > Pinaceae > Pinus > Pinus albicaulis. The sequence continues at coordinate 66,308,762 of CM076580.1, forward strand.
GTTTGGCAAATCGAATTCACTAATCCTATCAGCAGTAAATTTAAAACTAATTAGTCAAGATTAGGTTGTTTGACTAACTAGAAGTGTGTTCTTCAGGAGTGGAATTTTAAGCTTGCACACTTTCAGAATTTGTTTCTCTTTTTTGGTATGGGGCTATACCTTTCTTATTTTCACAATCTGCCCTCTTTTATTTCTTTCATTGTTTTTGTATTTTTGATTTTTTGATTTTTCTTCAAAGCAGAAAACAACGACTAGCTACATGTTATTGACATTCCTATCTAACCTATTCTAACATGGAGTATTTACATCTTCATATGATACAAAAGTGCCAATGTAGCCAGCTGAGATATGTCAAAAAGAAGAAGAAACTCTGGTTTCTTGTTCGAGGTATCCATAGTACATTTTGAAGATTAATCTTCAAAATCAAGACTATCACAGGAGGTGACAGCTTTTCATGTCTCTGGTTCTTGCAAAGGATCCATGCTTGATAATTTGAGCTAGTTGGGAATTCCACACACTCTTCCATAGGATCAACAAAGAAAAGATGAAGATTCTCTTCTTTTTGGCCCTCCATGTCTGGTAGATTGTCTGCTTCCAAGGCTTCAGCTTTGAGGAGTATATCTTCAGAAAGTTGCTTGGAAGCATCATCATTCTTAACAAAAAAGGAAAAATATTCTTCTTGAGAAGATGGTATATCCTCATTAGGACAGCCTTCTATCTGTTTCTCTCCCTCTTCTTCATCATCATCTGAACTGGAGGACTCATCATATTTGGCAGTGTTGTCCTCTTTTAGCCCTGGTATGCTTGGATTCAGTGGGTTGAACTCTGTGAAGAGATTATTATATTCTTGATTAGGGGTGTATTCAATGGTTTCCTCTTGCTCAAAAATTTCTTCATTGCTCTTCTCTTCACCTTATGAGTTGAAAGGCTGCTGATTCCCAATTATGTGAAAGCCATTTATGATGGATCGAAATGGATGATTACGGCTTTCAAGATGACGATGGTGAAACTCATAAAACCAATCAAATGTTGGTTTCCCTGCATGATTAGTTTCTACTTGGAAATCACCATCATCATCAGACTGATTAAAGTTCGAAAATTTATCAGAATAAACATTTTCATCAGTCAAACTATTTGGATATCAGTTTCCTTTTCTTCTAGCTGATCTACAATTTTATTTCTTGTATCAAGACAACAAGATGGAGTATGTAGATGAGTAGAAGCGTTTGGTTCAAATGAAGGTTTGGATGCTGGCTATTTTTTCAGTACTAGATCAATCTCTTTCTCTGTCAAGAGAGAAGGAGTTTCCTTTTTTCTTAGAACATAGGTACAGCAGTCCTCTTTGTCTTGTGTTGGCTAATTTTGAGGCTTGATGTCTTCTTGAGCCTCTTCTAGTGAAACTTCACTTGTGTCACTAAAATTTTTTGCATTTAGGTCATGAAGTTCTCTTATCAGCATGGTACAAGACATAGGCAAGCAATCAAGTTTTTCTTGACAACCTTCTTCATTGCTTTCTTTGTAAGTTTGCTCATCATCTTTTATAAAGCGTTGATCATAATAAATGTCTTGGTCAGAGTCTTGGTCTTTAGGTGATTGGGCTTGTGTTTGATCAAGGGAATGCCTAGCTTGCTCTAGATCATCAACATTCATAATAGCCATCAACCTATCCATTCTCTTCCCAAGCATGTACATCATCTTTTCCATCATGATTAGAAATTTTTCTTGATTATTTTCTTCATATTCATCATACATGTCTTGTAGTGGCAGAGGTTTTGTTTGCTTAGGGAAAAGCATTTGTTCTTCTTGATAACCAATATTCATATTGGCTATAAACCTATCCACTCTTTTTCCAAGCATGTACATTAATTTTTCCATCATGAGCATATGTTTGTCTTTTGGATCTATATCTAAATCCATGTTTGTAAATCAGAAAAGAGGTCACTGTGTCTGGTCAACCAGTTCAGAGTCTTCTACCAATGGAGTCATTTTGTCTTTTGGGAGTTTCAGAGTGTGGAGTCGCCAGGTGGAAAAAAAATTTAGCTCCTAAGGAGGTAAAAGGTTTAATGGTCTACCGTCATGTTTATTAAATACCAATCTAAAATATTTTTGGGTTTTTTTGAGTTTCTGTGGTTGTATGGAAAACTAAAGAGTCTATAAAAGCTAGCCAAGCAACTATGAACTCAAAAATTCCCCAGCGGAGTCGCCAGAAATGTTAGGAATCCATAATTTTAGTAGATTGGTGAGACTAAAACTGTAGAAACAACATTATTTCAACCACTTTGGGATTCGAGGATCTAGCCCTCCTGAATCCAAAGAGGGATCTATCCAATAAGTGTAAAGATGGATTTATCTTTGAAGTTTTGGGTAATGATATTAGGCTAGTTATGAAGGCCGAGGGTTTTGTTTTGTTTTTGGATGGCTGAGCATGACTATTATTTGAGTGGAAAGTTCCAAATGCAAGGAGTTTCAAAGGTGTGAAGTTGCAAGAAAATAGAACAAGCTTTGGCTAGAAAGATAGATAATTGCAGGTTTTAGTCCATTGGGCTATGGAGTCATAATAGGGTTTAATTGAAACAGCAAGGGGCAAGAGTGGTCCACGGGGAAAGTCATCTATGTCTAAGGATCTCTTTAAAGTTTGATTTTATGGGATAAAGTGTTACAAAAAGAAGGGGATTTAAACAAATGAAGAACAAAGAGCAGCCTAAGATCAGGTAAGTACTTCTAAACTAGCTTGCTTTTGACATACACTTAAGAAAGACATAAAAGTAATCTAAGATCAAGTAAGTAATTCTAAACTAGCCTGCTTTTGATGCACTTTTAATAGAAAACATTTTAAAACAAAGGGAAACTTGAAGGCAACTTTTGGAGAAGAAACTAGCAGGTCGGGCTCACCACAAATCCTCTCCTAGCTCTGCTTTACTTGGTAACTTTCAAGACAAACACAAAGATAACAAAGAATGGTCTAAGATCTAGTAAGTACTTTCAAACTAGCCAGCTTTTAACACATTCCGAGGGAAACTTTCAGACAGTCTTTGGGGATAAAACTAGGACCAGGGCTCACCATATCTTCCTTAGTTCATATCTACTTAACATAAACTGAAAATAACATTCAGGAATAATATTTAGCAAAACAAGAGGACGAGGGAACGCCAGCATTCCTACTGCTTGAACTGAATTAAATCATTCCTAAATAATACAAATTTGGAAGAAAACATTCAGATAAATATTTTCAGTCAGAGAAGGGTACTAATATACAGTAAATCCTAACTCTATGCATGTTGTTCTTTATAAGAGAAGATGGACAAAGTGAAAACAGAAACAAAATAACGAGTTACAATGAGAAAAACATCACCATCAACATAGACCAGGATCTCATAAATCAGCTTGTATTGATGCTCCAAACCAGTTACAGATTTAAGTCTAATGCTATAGTTTAGCAATCATCTACACTTCCCAGACTAACTAATCTATCACAAGCAGAGCTTCAAGAGCCAGTGAACACTATTTACAAGTAGAAATCTCAGGCTCAAGTATATTTCAAAGTTCTGCAACCAACCATTTCTCATCTTCTATAGAAGTATTTATAGAAGAATGAGGAGGTGAGATCTGATAAAAGATCTCCCAGGGTAATTAATACAGACTAATGACTTCTCGGCCTTTGAGGAGCTCGATGAAGAAGCTTACATACGTGTCCTCTGTATTAAATGTTTTACAATTAAGATTAAAGCTCGGTGGGAGCTTTTATTGACTTTTAGGCTCTATGTCACGTGATAGTAACTCTGCTGGTATTTTTGTCATTAAGTTCCCTTAGCAGATTTAAATCTTTGGCTGCGCTGAGGCAAATATCTTCATTTGATCAATAACTTCAGCCTCTGTTGGAATGCTTTGAGGCACAGGTGGCTTTGTGGTAGCTGAGAGCAATCAATTGGCCTCTGATGTGGCGGTGGAGGCCTTTCTGTCTAATAAACACTTATGATTTTCTTTAATTGTGTTTCAATTTGGAGGATTAGGATTTTGATAATCAATCTTAGCTGTGATCCCCCAAATATTCTTCGATCTTCTGTTCTGCTATGTTCCGTCTTAGACATTGATACTCTTTTAATTTGATTAAATAACACTGTGTCTTGTTGATGTGCAGGCCGCGCAGGGCTCACAAGGCATCAATGCCCATGAAGCATCGACGAGACGTGGAGTTTGAACCCTGCGAATGGTTTCCTTTTATAAATCAAAGGCACGGGAATCGTCATCCCCGGCCTTCGGCTTTTTCTTCAATATAATGAAAAAACCATTAATCGCCTACAAAACACAAACTAATTAAGAAATCCTACGATTATTGGGTTTTACTGCTTCAGAGGGTGTGGGGAGGAGCGTGGTCATTGGATGGCAACATCCAACGGTCGAGATTAGTTAAGAGAAGGTTAAGAAGGAGAGCAGAGGGAAGAATAATTCAGAACCGTCGATCTCACAATGATCAACGGTGGTGAATAAATCGGGAATCGGCGATCGGAGGGGGGAAAAGTAAAGTAATTAGATGCACCTGATGGAAAACCCCGATGCGATTAGACGAAAACCGTCGATCTGCAGATCAGATCGACGGTGGGAGATGCGTCGGGAGATTGCAATCGGCGGGGAGAGAGTAAGGGTGCAATAGAAATCGCCGATGCAATTGTGCGATCGGGGAAGGCCAATGCGATTGTGCGATCGGGGATATAATGCACAGGGCTAATTGCATCGGAGGTGTTTATGTAAAAAAATATTTGGGCTGATCATGAATGCTCCAATGCGATAAGCACTCGACTGGGTTAGCACCTTTTTTGTAGGGCGTGGGCATGTGGGGGAAGTGGTTTAGGATTTTGGCCCGGGGGGCTTAAACCCATAGTCAAAAACACATATTTTTTATGGAATTTTTCAAAACTTTTGATAGATTTGGGGGTTTCGGTATAGTTCAAAAATGAGTTTTAAACTATGGAAAATTATTTTCATGAATGGAAGAAGGGGAATCATGAAAAATAGAGGATTTTTATGGAGGAAAATGGAAGCAAAATGGAGGTTATTTTTTCAAGTGAGGAAAGGAAAAAAAGGTGATTTTGCAGTAGTTTCTTCTCATGAAATTAGCAGAATTTCTGAGTATAAAATGGGAACAGCAGTGAAGATTTTAGACAAGGGCATGAGGCCTTCAAGAGTCTTCAAGAGATAACATTTTTTAGCAATAAAATTTGTTTCTTGAAGGCTCCAAAAATGATTTAGCCAGCATTTTATATAACAAATTTTATAGCTGGCTAATAGGTGTTATTGGCATTGGGATAATTGTGTACAGGTATTCACAAAGGTGTTTTAATTTGATGATTTCAAAAGAATTTCTTTTTAAGTAGCCAAGATCATTGGAGTCACAAGAAGATTGACAACCATGTCAAAAGAATTGATAAAGGTGTAGAGAATTTGGATCCTATTTTAGGTCATAATCTCAGTGGATCTTGAAAGTGTCCCAGATGGATATAGCTTCGAAAGAGATTTCCAGTGGCATATAGAAGTTTACAAACTTCATTATAGATCAAAATTTATTTCCAGTCAAAGCTCAGAGGCGAAGAGTCTAAAATTTAAAATTCATGTTGTTGATGGTTTTCTAATTGGCACTAGTTTGCAATTTTGGCCTAAGTTGGTGGAGCACTTAGAAAGAGTGGAGAAATGTTAAACCATATGCAAGTTTGAAAGTACATGTGCTCCACACATCCCCTTAACTACGTCAACGAAATTATGAGGGCGCAAGCCCACTGGTGGTTTAACTACAAAGGAGTCTCACGTTGGGTAGTAATGTCAAAGCAATTGATCAAAGATAAACAATCCATATCTTGGCGGCACTTCCACCCCATTTTCCACGAAACCAAACTTGGGGGTTTGTGTAAAACCATGGTTCTTAAATGGTCTTGGTGGTGCAATGAAAGTATGACAAGAGCTGAATAATAGACATAGTTCTAATCAAGTCTTCCATCTTGGGACATAAATCTTGGAAGAAACTCCTTGTTGATTTCTTCGAGAGGCATCATTTAGATATGCAAAGGTGAGTAACATAATCAAGGGCGGAGAGTGTCGAAAAAAATGTAATAAAATAATTTGAATAAAAAATAAGGCTTGAGACCTTTTGTGTGATGACTTTGATCCTTAACAGCATGGACCTATCTAGACAAGACACATGGTGCATTATCATTGGATGACATAGGTGGTATGGATGAATAGGTGGAGACATCTTAGAAGCATGACATCAGCATGACGTGGCCCAATTATAGCATGACACATGGAATGTAGATTTGGAATTTCTTAATGGCCAACTAGGCCAAAAGTGGGCGACAAGTGGCACCACTTAGCAAGTCATGTATGAAATCCTTACAGTGGTGGTTATATAGTTCATCTCAATGATTATGTGATTTTTGCATAAGGACATGGTAGGAATGTGTGGCATCATCGTGGCAAGGACACATAGTCCTTGAAATAAAACTCCTTGGAAGGAATAATCTCAAAAGAAAATCCTCGTAAGTTTTTCCAAGAATGCATAGGCAGAAAAATGACACAAATAATGCCCTGGGTATTATCCCTAAGAGGACGTGGTAGACAGGTCATCCCAAAATAAATATGATTGGTCCAGGTGTAACTGGCATAGACCCATAGGACATGTAACCTCGAAATAAAATACCGCAAAAAAAATATTTTTGTTGGAAACTCCTTGGAAGAAATGACCTCAAATGTTATCGAAGGAGCGGAATTGAGTTTTTTCCAAGAGGAGTTCTCATCAAGAAAATAAAAGTTGGAGGCTAGTGTTAAGTACTATGATATGGTTCTATGCAACTGTATAGACTGAAAATGTGGAAGTTTTCAGTATTAGTTAATCCCTCAAGGCTTATAATGTGGAGGGGCCCAATGGAGGTTGTATGCTGAAATTCTATGTTAAAGCACTTTGGGCCTATGTTAAGTACTTTTCACATGCACGAGTCAGCAGCTTGGAATTTGGTAGTGTTATCACTCTAGTAATTTCTTAAGTTGTGGGATTTGATTTTTTAGTCTAAGAAAACTACAGGTAACCATAGACCTACTTCAAATCCTAGGATCTAGCCTTCCTCGAATTCAAAGAGGGCTCTCTCTTTAAGATTTATCTTTGTTTTTTATTTATGTTTTTAGGCTAGTTATAATAGAACAATTGGTTTTGTTTTTAAAGGTTTTGGTGGGAAAAAATCACTCAGAGGTAAACTAGAGAGAAATCTACTTGTCCATTGGGCTATGGAGTCTAAATCTAGATAACAATACTAGAAGTCAAGGCCAAAAGGTACAAATGTATTCACAGCAAGATAGATAACCCTCAAAGATTTGGATAAGTGTTTTTTTGGTGAAATGATGTGATTAGGATAAAGGGATATGAAGGATCCTTTGATCCAGAAAATGGAAGAAGGAGGCAGGGATCAAACAAGAGTAGGAGCAATTAAGAATTCCTAACACTAGAAATCAGCAGAAAATAATTAAATGGTAACTAGTTAAAAACAGGGAGTAAAGGACTAGCCTGTAGTAATATTCCTAGTTACTTATTAAGATCGAAAAAACATATATAATGAATTGCGTGAAACTCAAGAAAGAAAACAATGACAAGAAGAAAGTACTTCACTCATCATCTTATCACAGGGATATTGAATTATGATGCTAATTTAGCTTTGTCCAATCTGCTACTTCGAAATCAACACATAATAGCCTCCAATGTTTCAGCAAAAAGTCTATAGTAAAGTCTAGCAATTTTATTCCACACTCAATACTTTAAATGTAGAAGTATTTATACAAAATGTAGTTACAAATATCCTAGGAGACATCTAAAAATAACTTTAGGAAATAGAAAATATCTTTACAAAATAAGAGGGACAGCTGCTTAACAAATCAGCAAGTTGTCCTCTTATCCAAAATAAATAGAACTACTTTATCTAATCAAGGAGCCTTTGAGTGATTAGCTATATTTCTTTGCTGGCTGCCAGAAAATATCTTCATTTGAGTTTCCTTGGCTGATACTCTTTTATCTAAAACTCTTTAATGCTGCCCTTTAACTCTGATACACTTTTGACTAATATTTCAATTGTTTTACTGCTGTAAAAAATATTTCTTTTGCAGTAAAAAATCAGCAGACTGTTCTTTTTCTTCACTCTTTCTTCTTGACGGTTTTCAAGGTAATTTCTTCATTGTTTTACCTCTACTTCTCACATTAAATCTGTAAATGCTTGTCACTATTCTTCACTGGGAATTTTGACATTCTTCAGTTTTCTAAAGTTCTCATCTGCCTCCATGTATTTAGAAAAATTGGGTTTGAACACAAAAAGATGTTTGATCTCATGTTGAAGAAAGAAAAAATCTTCAAAGTATTGGAGGAGAACTTTACCCGTAGGAGTGCCTTGTGGAAATGGTTTGCTGACTTGCTCCTTTGAAAATTCTCTGATTTTGTTATCATAATATTTTTGGGGCATTAGTTTTTCATTGAAGACATGAATATCTAGCAAGCCCTTCTTTCTCAAATTTTTATATTTCACCATAAATTTTGTTATGGCAATGTTCATTGTTTCACGCTTCTCTTCTAGGTAGTTCATCAAATTTTTCTTTGTTACTACCTTTTTAATCTATAAAATGGTCTCTGTTCTATCCAGTATCTATAACTCTTCCAATTCTTCTCTATTCTTGCTATTCAGGAATGTGATGACTTTTAAATCCTAAGTTGGCTTATCAGTTAACTCATCCTTAGTCTTCTGAATCTCTGCCTGTCCTGCTAACAATAAGTCTCTTTGTTGATATATAATCTGAATTGAAGGCCATTGAGTGTGAATGGTCTCAATTATGTTTGTCCATAAATGATTCTTGACAAATGAAATTTGTTCAATGAATGTTAGCTCTTTTTGTAAGCCCTTGATTTGCTCTCCAAGTCTAATTCCCTTTTGCTCATGGTTTTTAGCATTTATTTGAGCTAACTTATTTGTGGATTCAATATTTTCAATTACCTTCTTTAGGCTATTGATTTCATTAGTTTTCAAGGACATTTCTTCCATAGCCTTAATAATTTGACATGCTCCATCTGTTGGTTGGACCTGTGTTGTAGAAGAATCTGTGTTTGAAGTAGTAGTTGAAATCACTGGCACTGCAATTGCCAGTGGTTCCATTGGTGCTAGTTTTTCTCCTAATGTGGATGCCACTTCTGTGGTAATCACTGGTATCACTGTAGGAATAATAGGAGTTTCAGTCTCTTTCACAGTTTATTTCTCTTGGGCAAGTTGGTCCATTTGAGATTCCATTTCTTTGATTTGAGCAGTTAGTTTGAGGATGAGCTTCATCATCTCTTCTTTTTCACTTTTCTCTTGAAGAATTTCTTTAGTCTGTGGGTGCTCACTTTGAGGAAGCTTAAGTTGTTTCCTTAAAGCTGCAATATCATCATTCTTTTTCTTAATCAACAATTCAACTACCTGCACATTTGAGGGATCATATCCCACCTGTAAAATAAAATCTTCTAAGGATTCAATCCTTCAGTCTTTAGCATACAAAGAGCCTTTGTCTAGCTTCATTTGATCCTGCATGTTAATAATAGTATTCTGCAACTTGGTAGCACTCATTGCCTTTGTCACCACAGTTGAGTAAAACATTTCAGAGCTATGTCTATGCAATTCAATTTGGTCTAGCTCATGAACATTTTCAGTATCTATTTCAAACTCAACCTTTTTATAATTTGCCACTGTCTTTGGTGTTGAAGTATTTGGTTGCAGAAATGACATAATCATTTTGTTTGTAGAATAGTCAAAATCTGTCAGTAGCCTATTCTAATTCCCTAGTTTTTGCTTAAGGAATTGAGAATATATCTCTGATTTAATTTCCTCATTCTTTTTCTTTATCTGCTTATATTTTTCTTTTATATCTATGTCTTTTTCCTCAGCTGTCTGTGAGGAAGAAGCCTCCATATTTTGTTTCTCAATCATCTGGGTATCATCTTTACCTGTTGTTTGATCGTTGTCAATCTCTACTAGAGTTTCATTGATTATAATTGTAGCTTCATTATTATTTACCTCTGGTTCATTTGTATCCTCAACATTAATTACCTTTTCTTTCCCTATGGAACTGAATTTAAGCCTTTTATTGTAAATCAGCTTAAATTTTGTTTCTGTAGTTGTTTCAGCTGTGTATGTTCCTTCTTCTCTGCTTCTTTTAGTTGAAGTCTCTATTGGATTTACAACTTCCAAGGCTTGTGTTACAACCATTTGTCTTGTTGTCTCTGCATTAATGACTGTATCTATCAATGTGTTTTCCACCCAATCTTCTTGATTGGAAAACTTCTCAATCTCTGGTTTGGGATCATGGATGAAGGGTGTAAGTTTACATTTTACCCTTAAATTGCTCAGGATCCCTTGAGGATCATAGTTCCATGGAAAAATTTGTTGGAATTTTAATTCTACTAGTCTTTTTGAGATTTCTTTCTCTGCCTCTCTATTATTTATGATGAAAGGACCAATCTGATTCTTCAACTTGAATTGAGTCTTTTTCCTTGTAGCTAAGAAGTTGATAGAGTTAGAATTTAGAATCTGTCTTAAATATTCCAATGAAAAAACTCTCATGTTCATGTATTTTGGCAACTTATAAGGTAATAAGTTAGATCCAAAAATTATAATTTCTGTATGCTTTTCATAAAGAAACCAGTCTCCCATTTTGCTCTGTTATGATAGTTGTAAGATCCTCTTCATTTCTTTATTGACCATGGGTTGCTCTCCTTTGTACAAAATATTCATTGTTGTATGGAGGAAAAGGTCTAAGAAGTCTGTATAAGTGAATTCACTATTTTCTTTCCTTAGAGAGGAAGCCCAGAAGACAATATATAAAGGCTTACCCTCCAAGTCCATCTTTTGCAATGCAATTGGAAATTTGTCAGCTTGGAAGAATAAAAACAAATGAAACAAGTAGGAAGAGTATCTGAAAACCCCTTCAGTGGGTAGTTTGGTAAGCTGGTGATGAATATTATCTGCTATGAAACTGGCATAATAAAAAATGAGTGCTGGAGGTTGGTCTGGAGATAAAGTGGATAGAAAGCCAAGAATGGATTCATCAGTGAATCCATCTGTAAAGTATCCCACTATAAAAGCTAGCATGGAAATAATGTGCCTTGACCCTTCAGGAAATTTGGTAGTGGAATAAGGAGGGTTCAACTTAGGAATATCAACATGGGAAGGCAAAAACTCCTGAAATATCATAAACTTCTTTGGGAAATCCAAGCTTAAGTACAACTGGGTTAAAAATTCAATAGAAAGGGGGACTAATTGAGGGTCAGACTATAAGTGCAGCATTTGATTTATGGACTCTGCTATAATAGTAAAAAGGATTTTTCTATCTGCATTAACAATGGCCCTTTGGTCTGGTTCATAATGCTTTTGACACCGTCTAACAAGTTCTTGTCCAGGATGAGTCAAAGGAAATACATATTGGGGAAAATGAGTCTCCCAAATAGGCATTTAATCTTTGTCCAAATACTTATCATACCACCAATTATGGATTTCCAAAAGGTTGAATTGTACCACAAGGTCAACAATCTTGTAGTCCATATCAGTTAATGGAATGGTTTCTTCAGCAGCTACAGGTGGCTGGAGAGGATTTACTAACACAGTGGATTTAGTAGTGAGGGCTGGAGTAGCTTTAACATATTTAGGTGTTACAGGTTTAGGAGGTTTGAATCCTCCAGGCTTGGTTGGTTTAGAACCTCCAGTTTTAACTGTGATTTGCTTTTTAGTCATTTTGGACTAACTACTACAAGCTTAAACTGTTTGCAGGAGTGAATTTTCTTTATCATAGGGTAAAAATTGGGATAAGACATAAAACGAGGGTTTTCTGAATAGATTTGACTGCAAAAAGGGGTTTTTTTAGGATATCTGAGGGCTTTAAACGTTTTTCTATATGTGAAATTAATCTTTATAGGTCACAATTTGAGGAAATTGTCTAAACAAGCGCTTCTTTTGGACTTGGAAATTTCTGGGAAAAATTGGCCAGGGTTTGGCCTCTTTTTTGGGTTTTTTAGGAAATTTCTTTGGTAAAAACTCTTAATTGAAAACCTAGTTCTGTGATTATGGGTCTAAACTTTGAATTGCAGGTTTAGATTGGCGAAAAATACCTTTGAAATGCAGGTATTTGGTTGCTTGGAGGGTTCTTAAGAAGTCGTGGTTGAATTTCGAAGTCTGGCCCGGATTGCTGGTGTAGTCGACCGGCTTAAATGGTCTTCAATGGAAATTCTATGGTTAATTTTGACTTTCTCTAGGTATAAGTCGATAATTTTTATCAAAATGGTTTTTCTCAGTCAGGCAGAGTTTTTTTTAACAGTTTGGAACACGCAAATAATCATACGAAATGGTATAACAAAAGGTTTTTAACTTTTATTTTTGTTTATCATAGATGCATTAAATGCATGTCCTATCAACTGGCGAGAGTGGTTTATATTTTCAAATGCAAAACCGGAGATGGTTTTCGCGTTCGTTTTTGGTGGTACGATGTTTTTACCAAAACGAATGCGATCCAACAGAATGTTGACACGTCGCAGGGGCGGAATTGTCAAAATAGCCTATTTTGCGCTCGATTGGTATTGGAATGGACATTTTATTTTTCCACGCGATATTGATTTCGCGCCATTGGATCTTGCGATCGGGAGCAAAGGGTCACGATTTAATTGAAAGCTGTGGGCAAAAGATGGTGGGACCGGGCTTCACATGGGCGCAAAGGTTTCATATATGTAATGTCAGGTTTTATATATATGGTTTAAAAATTGTTGAATGATGATGTTTTTTTTTTATATAAAAGAGTTTTATATATAAGGGTATATGAGGTGGGGTTACGATGGTAAGTGTATTACAAATGTGGGGGGTTTTAATGTTTATTTAAAATAAAACTTAGCTTATTTTATTTAAACATTGGATTAAAAATATGTGAGGAGGAATGACTTTGTTTGCTCAAGGCGGAGTTTAGCATGGTGGTACTCTGAAGCTTTTTAACCTTTATAAAATGACAAAATATCACTCAAAAACTTAGGCTAAAACGCTGATGAGTGAGGTAAAACTCATTGGTGCAATTATTGTATTATATAGCTTTAAACCTTGTGAATGGTTTTAACAACTATAGGGGGCGGGCTATTTAATTAATGTTAGTTTTAGACCAAAGGGGGTATTTTTTGGGGTTTTGAATTTAGCATGTGCATGTTAACTTTGGTCTAAAAACTTTATAATAGTGGGTTTTGGGGGGTATTTTAGCTAAAGGGAATTATATATATATATATATATATATATATATATATATATATATATATATATATATAGGATAAGGTATTTTTAGGGAATTAATAGCATAAGTTAAAAGTTAATATGAAAAGGGGAGATGGAATACACAAAAATACACTAAATGACCAAGTCAAGTGAATAAATAAAAGCAAAGCTTATTATTTCATGATTTCACTATTTTTCTTAGGATAGAGTGTTTTTTGAGGGTTTTTGTATTATTTATGAATGAAGGAAGTTAATTATATGGGATTTTAGGTTTCATTAAGTAAGAAGGATTATTTACTTATGAAGATGAATTAAATGTATGAATGAGGGATAAATAATGGTAAAGGGGATTTTATCATAAGAATTCAATATTTTCCACTATCCAGTCATTAAGCCTTGGGTATGGTCCCAACAGAAGTCAAAGAAATTCTCTGAGCCTCTTTGACTAGAAGTATAGAATACTGAATACCTATAGGGGAAGGGAAATTAGTAATTTTTGCTCGGTGATGAATATTACATGCTTTTTCCCACTTATTTATACCTACCCAACATTATTCTAACATTTTTTCTTCCTCTTGGCAGGTGCATTTAAGCTTGCAACCTTGAAACATTTATTCTTTTAAAAGAAATAAGCTATCTAATTCTACCTTATTTCATCCGAGGGCTCAGATTAAACTGATGAGCTCTTCATTATTCTCTACCTATATACTGATTTGTCAGGATTAAACTGTCTGACAAAAATTTATTCACTATCTAAAACATGGAAATTGAAAACATGACAAGTCAAGTTTAAATAGTTTAACTCATCATGGATTATGGCATTTATTGACACTCTGCCATAATCATTTGCAAAAAGTAAAAAGTAGTGGCATTTGGACTTGCACACTTTCATGTTTTATTTCATCTTTTTCTTTTGGGGTCTATATTTTTTAAGTCCTTTGATCTTTCTTTTAGGACTTTTTACCCTCTTTTTTTATTTTTTTATTTTTTTTATTTTTTCAAAATATGAGAAAACAACTTGCAGAAAGCAAGGTATGTACATATTTTACAAGACTATCAAAAGTCAATTCAAAATTATGAATCCTATATTTATAGGACCCTAACAGTGGCTTCACATGGGGATGGCATTTCCTGGTGAAATGTCAAGAACTCTAAGATTAGTAGCCTTCAATTTTGACCATGATGATCAAGTAATTGTCTTTTGTTTTCTGCAACAACTCATATTTATGACATTTTACTCTTCAAAGCTTAGGGCCTTCTCTCCAGGCTTCAACTTTGGAAAGAAAATATCCAATTCAATCTAAACTTCAATGGATATTTACAATGATGTAAAAAGTAACTGGGACTAACTATTGGTTAACTCAGAAGAATAGTAGTGTTTGAGCATTCTACCATTAACTAGTCCTTCTTGAATATATGTTCCATCCAAATATTTGATGAAGAAATAATTGTTACCCCTATATCCATAAATTACATAAGGTCCTTTCCATAGAAATTCAAACTTCCCATGCTTACCTTTGTCCTCTCTCCTGGAATCCCACTTTAACACTTGATCTCCAATGTAAAAGTCATCTTCTTTACTTCTTTTATCAAAAAATTTCTTGATTTTATCATGAATGACTTGGGATTTTTCATAGACTTCTTCCCTTGTTTGTTGTAGATGTATAGTCTGATTTATCCTCCTTTGTTTATCATTGATTTCTACTTGTGATTCTTGAATTATCTTCATTACTGGAACACCTAAGGATGATGGGAAAACTGCATCCATTCCATAAACAATTTGATAAGGGGAAGTGCCAATTGAATTTTTGGTGGTAAGTCTATCTGCCCATAAGGCATAGACTAACTTTTTATTCCAGGTCTTTTTGTTATCTTCAAGTAATTTTTTAATGATATTTACAAGGTTTTTGTTTGAAGATTCAACTAGGCCATTGCCCTAAGGGTAATAAGCAGTAGAGTGGCCTAGGGTAATATGATACCTGTGACAAAAGGCAATCATTTTCTTAGATTTAAATGTTGCTACATTATCAGTAATTATTTTCTGAGGGCATCCAAATCTAGATAAAAGGTTGCTTTCTATGAAAGAGATAATGACTGTGTCAGTGGTTTGTCTAGTAGGAATGGCTTCAATCCACTTAGTAAAGTAATCTGTGGCAGTCAAAATCCACTTATGTTGGCCAAAGGAATGGGGGTGAATTTCTCCAATGAAGTCTAAACCCCATTGTTGAAATGGCATCTCTGTTGAAATTGGTTTTAAGGGTAAAGGTAACAACTTCTTTTTTCCTTCAAAAATTTGAAATTTGTGACATGAAGTAACAAATTTCTTAACATCAGCAAATAAGCTAGCCCAGTAAAAACCAGCTCTAAGGATATTATCTACAGTACTTTTCCAGTATAAATGCCCTCCACAGTCAACTACATGAAATTCTTCAAGAATTTTGTCAGCTTCTGCTTTTAGTAAACAAATTAGTAATA
Organism: Pinus albicaulis; assembly: GCA_034641835.2. NCBI lineage: Eukaryota > Viridiplantae > Streptophyta > Pinopsida > Pinales > Pinaceae > Pinus > Pinus albicaulis. Next base: position 66,324,529 of record CM076580.1, read on the forward strand.
TCCCACTATGTTCTTTCCAAAAAAGCACATTATCTAAAATACAAAATCTCATTGCTTTAAGTTTAAGAAATTTGGCTTTTGCCCTTGATAATCCAGGAGGAGCTTGTAAGTTTGTAAGTACAAAGATAATATCTAAGTACCAAGGTGAGTCTAGAAAGGCTCACTCATCATTGGAGTCGCCATCTCTTCCTGGTCATCAATCTGAGCAACAAAATTTATGTCTAATGCATTGCAGTTGGATTCAGCCATCAATATGGCTAATCCTTGTCCTTTAATGAGCTTTGTTGGTTTAATTTATATTTCATATTCTAGGATAGTGGCAATCCACTTACCTCTTCTTCCATCAGGGCCATCCTGAGTAAGAATGTCTTTAACTACTGAATTAGGGACATAGGCAATTATGTGGGAATAGAGAATGTAAACTCTGAAATATTTTATAGCTTTAACCAAGGCTAAGGCTTGTTTCTCCATTATGTTATATTTCAGAGGTGCATATCTAAGAGTCTTACTGAAAAAAGCTATAGACTGTTAAAAACCTTGATCATTCTTCTGCAGTAAAACTGCAGCAATGGTATGTTTTGATGTAAAAGAAAAAATTATAAAGTCTTTATTGAAATCTGGACTGATTAAGACTGGTGTTTTAGTTAAAGCCTATTTTATGGAATCAAATGATTGTTTGGCTTCAACTGTTTGTTTTAAATTTGAGTCTTTTTTCAGCATATTGTTCAATTCTCTAATGATTTCAGCTAATTTTGAAATAAATCTTCTCAAAAAGTTAATTTTACCTAAGAAAGCTTGTAATTATTTGATATTTCTAGGTGGATGAATGTTCAAAATTGCTTCTATCCTAGCAGGGTCAATTCTAATTCCTTCCTTTGAAATTATATGTCCTAGTAACTTACCTTCCTCTAGTCCAAAGAGAGTTTTCTTGGGATTTAAAGAGATGCCAAATTTCCTACATTTAATAAGGACCTGTCTCAAATGATCCAAGTGTTCATTATTTGTTTTGGAAAATATAGTAATGTCATCTAGATAAATTACCAAGAATTCATGAATCTCCTTAGCAAAGGCTATGTCCATAGCTCTCTGAAATGTTTCTCCTGCATTCATACTGAATGTTTCTCCCGCATTCACCGATGATCCTAGATTTAGCAGAACGCAATGTATCACAAATAACCATGAACATAGAGACACAAATGTGGAAATAATGCTTCATTTCATTAATATCAAATAACAATGCAACATACATGTGCATAATGGAAATCAAATAGCTAGGGTGCTGGTAGCGAATCTCTGAGAAGAGATGTGATGGCTACAGACCTCTGAACTGTGTTACAATGAGGCTCGAGGGCCTATTTATTTTTGAGAAACAATGAAGAATATGAAATGTCCAAAAACCTAACCATAGGAGATGAGGCGCCAAAACTGTGGGCGCCTGTTTGGGTAAATTGGTGGTTCAACTTCCCGGGGGCGTAACTTTGGCATCCGATCTCTGGCCACGGCCACAGCCATGAGCAGAAAGATCTGTCCTGAGGGATCACAACTGTTATAACAACTTGATTTAGCAATCATTACACTTTCTACCAACCTAAACGCCGTTAGGCTTTGAACTTGCTCCTGAAGTCGGACCCGAAATCAGCAAAATAGTAAATGATGGCACTTTGAAAATTGAGAACTGGTGGGGTCAAATGAATAGGTAGAATGCACAATATCCACCTGGATCATTAAGCCCCCAAAACGGCTCCGAGAGTGGAGGACCCGAAAACCTGCTAAAAATAGTAAGTTGTGCTGAATGTGAAAATCTGCAATAATTGATGGTGCTGGTCCAAATGGAATAGGTGGGTGACCACCGATATCCACCTGGATCATCAGACCAAAGGGCATTTTCACATACTTAAAAGTGCCCCAAGGAGTGGTAAAATTTGTTTTAGCCTGATCTTCCTTTTGGACTAGGATCTGGTTATATCCTGAAAATCCATCTAACAAAGAAATTCTAGAGGAACCCACTACCCTTTGTAATATATGATCCATCTTTGGTAAAGGGTAAGTATCCTTTAAAGACACTTTGTTAAGATTTCTAAAGTTGACACATAAACTAATTTCATCTATTTTCTTTCTTGTTGGTACTAGGTTTGAAACCCAATCAAAATATCTAATTGGTGCAATAATTTGAGCATCATACATGTGTTTTACTTCCTTCTCTATCAAAGGTAATAGAACATGATTAATTCTCCTCAATTTTTGTTTGAATGGCTTCTTATTATCTTTTATGGGAATTTTGCATTGGATTATGTTTGTATCATATGCTTTAATATCTTCATAACTCCAAGCAAACACATCTTGATATTCCTTTAAAAGATCAATGTATTGTTCCTTTTCTTGTTGAGGTAAAAATTTAGGTAGTTTAATCATTTTTGGTTTTAATTCTGTCCCAATATTACATTCCTCAATGTCAGACCTAACTGGTTCCATTTTTGGATTTTTAGGCACATCATTGGAATCGAAAAGGTCTTCCAAAGGGGTTAAACCTTTAAGAAAAAAATTATCTTTCAAATCTAACATGTCAATTTCTTCTTCAATGATTTGCTCAACATCTATATTATCTAAGTTGTCTATATCAGATCGAGTAAATACAGTTGGTTTGTTAAATTTATGTACATCTATGTTAATTATTTCACAATCAAAATCTGCATGTATATTACAGACTGTATCTATTTTACAATTTTGAAATTCTTCCTGATTATTCAAAAAATGGTAAATTTGTTCATCCTGAGAGAAAATTTGCTAGTACTTGAGGTTGTCTGAGATAATTGGTCTATGTTTAACCTCACCAGTATACTTATGAGTTGGTTGGAATGGTAAGTTACAAGTACCAACAAAATTTGCTAGACAGTGTGCTTGAATGTTTTGTTTTCTGGGTATAGCAGCAAATTTACATTCCAATAAATCATCAGTTAAATCAATTGTTGTATCTTTGTATCTGGCTAGTCTAGGATTATAAACATAATAATCTCCATTTATGTGCTTTATGATTAATTCTGAATCTCCCATGATTAGTATTATTTTTCCTCCTAAATTTCTAATGATCTGGAGGCCTAGAATAAGTGCCTCATACTCTACCATGTTGTTTGTACATTTGAAGTTGAGTATGAAGGCATGTCCTTCTGAATGATTAGATTCCATATTTGTAATCCATACTCTTGCTCCTACCCCTGATTTGTTTACAGAACCATCAAAGTCTAAGTGCCAACGGGACTCATGAAATATATTGTCATTGTTTGGTTTTGGCTTTTTGTCAATCAGTTTAGTTTGGATTTCATTGTTATCAGAGTTACACAAAATAAAAGAGTCAAGGTCAGTTGGTGTAGAATAAATGGGGTAATTTATGGATCTCTCAGCACTACTGACCATAAATTTCATTAAATTTTCCCTATATAGCTTGTTGGGTTGAACAAACACTGATATTGTAGCATATCTCATGTCCAATTGTAGAGATCCCTGCAACTTTGCTCCCCATGAACGAGAAAGAAGCATACCATACTTTGGTGGGATCTTAGCTACCACAATGTCCATTACCATACTCTTACCAGGGTACTGAACTAAATTCACACGTAATTCTTTAATTAATCCTAAGCACTTAACTTTGCTAGAATAAAATGAGAACAAATCTTTATAAGGCTTGGTTATTTCTAGATTAAGACTTTCCATGATAGCTTTGGGCATTAAATTATGGGAAGCTCCTGAATCTAACATAGCATTGTGTAAAATCTGATCATTGATGGTAAGGCTGATATAGAAAGGAGGGACTGATCCATCTGAATGATTTCCATTCACATCAGGGCCAAAAATCAACTCAAGTTGATCATCATTCAAATTAATGGCATCCTCACCATCATTCATATTTAAAGTTTCAGTTATAGTTGATTTGTATAAGTCATTTTTAACCAATTCTGTTAAAGGAATAGGTATTTTTAACTTAGCAATTTCTGACTGAATATTGAATGAGGATTGAGATTTACTAATTTGAACTAATTCATCTTTAGAAACTGTAATATGAGTTGGTTTTTCTTGATTTTCAACAATAGTATTTTTATCTTCAATTGTTTTGGCATTCTCTGTCTGAATTTCTTGAGTTTTGCTGCTTTTAATTTTCTTTTCAGGGACTGTTTGTGTGGCAGCAGAAATTTTATCAGACTTAGAATTATCAACAGGTGTTCTAGAATTATCTGTTTTAGGATTTGCTAATTTAGAATCAATATAAATCTTTTTAAGATCGGAATTTGTTGTTTTTACTGAATCATAGGCTTTAGGAGTATTAATTTTTTGTGCATATTTAGAAGATTTATCTACTTCATCAGTAATATCAACAATTTTGGGACTTGTTGATTTTTTAGGACTGGAAGGATTGGAATTTTGCTTATTTTCCCTTGGGAGAATTTGCAAAACTTTTGTTTTTGGGGCTTCTACATTTTTCTTATTTTGATTTTGGGAATTGTTTTTAGCCGAAGATTCATTATTTTTCTTGTTTCTAAGGTTATACTGACTGTGAATTTCATTAATAGCAAAGTCATAACCTTATTTGTAGTCAAAGGATTCACTGTCCAATTTAATTTGAGTTGTTGAAGCTCAAATAGTTCCAAATCTTCCTGAGTGAGGAAAATGGTGTTGTTTTCATCTATTCCCATTAGATTATTGATGTCATCCTCATCTTCATCATTATTTTGAGAACTTTCAACATAGTTCTCCTGAAATGGGGGCCTAATATTTTGGTCTGGAGCAGCTTCTTTAGCTTTTCTAGGGTTATTATTTTTTCTAAAATTGGGATTTCTGATCTGAGGTTGATTATCCCATTGAGGTTTTCTATCTAAATTGTCTAATCTCTCTACCACCCTTTCTAAAGTTTTAGCAACGAAATCCAATTTAGCATCTGAGTTTGAACTTTCTTCTTTAATTGTAACTCTTCTTTCATTTCTAATTCTAGCCTTCCTAGCTAAAATGTTGATTTATACACTAACAGCATTTAATTGGATCTGTTCTAAAGTTTGGGCATCTCTTTCCCTTAATTGATAGGCCATATCTGTATCAAATCCATCATGGAATTTGAGTAGAATAGAGTAAGGTGTAGGTTTAAGATATGCAAGAATAGAATTATAGACACTATTATACCTAGTGCAATAGTCTTGGACAGACTCAGTAGGAGATATTTTCAAAGCATCAAATTCAGACAAAATTTGAAGGGGGTCCTTTTTTCTTTCCCATTTATTTAAAAATATTCTATGAAATGCAGCGAAATCAGCTATACTACTAGTAGCTAAATTTTTAAACCATTTTTTTAACTCCTCCTGTCAAACTTTGGGCAAATAACCTCATCTGGACATCTAACTCATCAATTTCATAAATTTCACAGTAATCTGTCATTTTAGTTACATGTTGTTGAGCAGTATATTGTGAAATGCCATCAAATAGTGGTACATTTTTTTGGTAATCTTGAGGCATATCATGGAGGTTTTGGGGTAAAACACGGGGAGCATACCTAACAGCCATGGCTTGAAGCTTTGTTGAACTGGGAGGTATAATAGTAATGATAGGGGCAGTGTTGGATATGGTAGCTGATGAATTAACAAATGCAGTTGAAGAGCTAGGAAATGAAGATGGTATGTAAATGGAATTGCTAGGAAATAAAGATGTGGTGCTTATAAAATCTGATTGCAAAGTAGTAGATGTAGTGGAGGAAGGAAATAATATCCTAGGCTACAAAGGAAACTTAGGAATGAAATGGTCTATAGATTAACTTGCAGAAGTATCTATAAATGAAGTGACAGCGTATAAAGATGAATCTGCTATTGGTATTATTGTTGTGTGCAATTGAGAAACTGGAGGTTTTATATAAGACAACAAATGAGCTAATTCAATAGCTTCATTAATATCTTTAATCAATGAAACATTAATTTTTTCAACTGTATTTTGATATTCAGATTTATTTGACTTTGTTCCTACTGAAATATTTTTCTGTTTTGCATTCAAAAATGAAAGGAAAACAAGATCTATAACAGTATTTTTCAAATCAGTTTCAGATTTGGTTTTAAAAAACGAATATTCAAACTTTAGATCAAAATCAATATCATTTAAACTCACTAACTCTTTAGGTAAAGAATTGGCTTTTCTTAATGGTACTTCAATTTCTAAATTGACAATTTTTTTTTTCTTTTTTCCAATCTGTTCTAGGTTATCTACTATAACTGCAGGCTTAGGATCCAGGTTAGACCTAGTATAGTAGGTTTTCCTAGAAGCCAGAATAACTATTTTGAATACCCACAACCTATAAAAATAATCTTAAAGTAAAAAGATAATTTGAAAGATCTTCCTTTAAGACTAAATTTAAGACTGGAGATTGGTTAATTCCCCAGTATGGTCGCCAGTACGTTATCACTCTAGTAATTTCTTAAGTTGTGGGATTTGAGTTTTTAGTCTAAGAAAACTACATGTAACCACAGACTTACTTAAAATCCTTGGATCTAGCCTTCCTAGAATTCAGAGAGGGCTCTCTCTTTAAGATTTATCTTTGTTTTTTATTTATGTTTTTAGGCTAGTTATGATAGAACAATTGGTTTTGTTTTTAAAGGTTTTGGTGGGAAAAATTCACTTAGAGGTAAACTAGAGAGAAATCTACTTGTCCATTGGGCTATTGAGTTTAAATCTAGATAACAGTACTAGAAGTCAAGGCCAAAAGGTACAAATGTATTCAGGGCAAGATAGATAACCCTCAGAGATTTGGAAAAGTGTTTTTTTGGTGAAATGGTGTGATCAGGATAAAGGGCTATGAAGGATCCTTTGATCCAGAAAATGGAAGGAGGAGGCAGGGGTCAAACGGGAGTAGGAGCAATTAAGAATTCCTAACACCGGAAATCAGCATAACACATTTAAATGGTAACTACTTAAAAACAAGGAGTAAAGGACTAGTCTGTAGTAATATTCCTAGTTACTCATTAAGATTGAACAAACATATATAATGAATTGCATGAAACTCAAGAAAGAAAACAATGACAAGAATAAATTACTTCAATCATCAGCTTATCACAGGGATCCTGAATTATGATCACAGTTTAGCTTTGTCCAGTCTGCTACTAAAAAATCAACACATAATAGCCTCCAATTTTTCAGAAAAAAGTCTATAGTAAAGTCTATCAATTTTATTCCACACTCAATACTTCAAATTTAGAAGTATTTATACAAAATGTAGTTACAAATATCCTAGGATACATCTAGGAATAACTTTAGGAAATAGAAAATATCTTTACAAAATAAGAGGGACAGTTGCGTAACAAATCAGCAAGTTGTCCTCTTATCCAAAATAAGTAGAACTACTTTATCTAATCAAGGAGCCTTTGAGTGATTAGTTGTCTTGCTTTGTTGGCTGCTAGAAAATATCTTCATTTGAGTTGTCATGGTTGATACTCTTTTATCTGATACTCTTTAATGTTGCCCTTTAACTCTTATACACTTTTGACTGATATTTCAACTGTTTTACTGCTGTAAAAAATATTTCTTTTGCAGTAAAAAATAAGCAGATTATTCTTTTTCTTCACTGTTTCTTCTTGACTGTTTTCAAGGTAATTTCTTCATTGTTTTACCTCTAATTTTCACTTTAAACTTGTAAATGTTGCCACTGTTCTTCACTAGGAATTTTGACATTCTTCACTTTTCTAAAGTTCTCATCTGCCTCTGTGTATTTAGAAAAATTGGGTTTGAACACAAAAAGATGTTTGATCTCATGTTGAAGAAAGAACAAATCTTCAAAGTGTTTGAGGAGAACTTTACCTGTAGGAGTGCCTTGTGGCAATGGTTAGTTGACTTGCTCCTTGGCAAATTCTCTGATTTTGTTATCATAATCTTTTTGGGGCATTAGTTTTTCATTGAAGACATGAATATCTGGCAAGCCCTTCTTTCTCAAATTTGTATATTTCACCATAGATTTTGTTATGGCAATGTTCATTGTTTCACACTTCTCTGCTAGGTAGTTCATCAAATTTTTCTTTGTTACTACCTTTTTAATCTGTAAAATGGTCTCTGTTCTTTCCAGTATCTGTAACTCTTCCAATTCTGCTCTATTCTTGCTATTCAGGAATGTGATGAGATTTAAAGCTTGAGTTGGCTTATCAGTTAACTCATCCTTAGTCTTTTGAATCTCTGCATGTGCTGCTAACAATAAGTCTCTTTGTTCATATATAATCTAAATTAAAGGCCATTGAGTGTGAATGGCCTCAATTATGTTTGTCCATAAATGATTCTTGAAAAACGAAATTTTTTCAGTGAATGTTAGCTCTTTTTGTAAGCCCTTGATTTTCTCTCCAAGTCTAATTGTCTTCTGCTCATGGGTTTTAGCATTTATTTGAGCTAACTTATTTGTGGATTCAATATTTTCTATTACCTTCTTTAGGCTATTGATTTCATTATTTTTCAAGGACATTTCTTCCATAGCCTTAATAATTTGACCTGCCCCATCTATTGGTTGGACCTGTGTTGTAGAAGAATCTGTGTTTGAAGTAGTAGTTGAAATCACTGGAACTGCAGTTTCCAGTGGTTCCTTTGGTGCTAGCTTTTCTCCTAATGTGGATGCCACTACTGTGGTAATCACTGGTATCACTGTAGGAATAATAGGAGTTTCAGTCTCTTTCACAGTTTCTTTCTCTTGGACAAGTTGGTCCATTTGAGATTCCATTTCTTTGATTTGAGCAGTTAGTTTGAGGATGAGCTTCATCATCTCTTCTTTTTCACTTTGCTCTTGAAGAATTTCTTTAGTATATGGGTGCTCACTTTGAGGAAGCTTAAGTTGTTTCCTCAAAGATGCAATATCATCATTCTTTTTCTTAATCAACAATTCAGCTGCCTGCACATTTGAGGGATCATATCCCACCTGTAAAATAAAATCTTCTAAGGCTTTAATCATTAGGTCTTTAGCATACAAAGAGCCTTTTTCTAGCTTCATTTGATCCTACATGTTAATAATAGTATTCTACAACTTGGTAGCACTCATTGCCTTTGTCACCACAGTTGAGTACAACATTTCAGAGCTATGTCTATGGAATTCAATTTGGTCTAGCTCATGAAAATTTTCAGTATCTACTTCAAACTCAACCTTTTTATAATCTGCCACTGTCTTTGGTGTTGAATTAGTTGGTTGTAGAAATGACATAGTCATTTTGTTTGTATAATAATCAAAAGTTGTCAGTAGCCTATTTTGATTCCCTGTTTTTTGCTTGAGGAATTGAGAATATATCTCTAATTTAATTTCCTCATTATTTTTCTTTATCTGCTTATATTTTATTTTTATATCTAAGTCTTTTTCCTCAGCTTTCTGTGAGGAAGAAGCCTCCATATTTTGTTTCTCAATCATATGGGTATCATCTTTCCCTGTTGTTTGATTTTTGTCAATCTCTACTAGAGTTTCATTGATTATCATTGTAGCTTCATTACTATTTACCTCTGGTTCATTTGTATCCTCAACATTAATTACCTTTTCTTTCCCTATGGAACTGAATTTAAGCCTTTTATTTTAAATCAGCTTAAATTTTGTTTCTGTAGTTGTTTCAGTTATGTATGTTCCTTCTTCTCTGCTTCTTTTAGTTGAAGTCTCTAGTGGCTTTACAACTTCCAAGGCTTGTGTTGTAACCATTTGTCCTGTTGTCTATGCATTAATGATTGTATCTATCAATGTGTTTTCCACCCAATATTCTTGATTGGAAAACTTATCAATCTCTGGTTTGGGATCATGAATGAAGGGTGTAATTTTACATTTTATCCTTAAATTTCTCAAGATCCCTTGAGGATCATAGTTCCATGGAAAACTTTGTTGGAATTTGAATTCTACTAGTCTTTTTGAGATTTCTTTCTCTGCCTCTCTGTTATTTATGATGAAAGGACCAATCTGATTCTTCAACTTGAATTGATCCATTTTCCTTGCAGCTAAGAAGTTGATAGAGTCATAATTTAGAATTTTTCTTAAATATTCCAATGCAAAAACTCTCGTGTTCATGTATTTTGGCAACTTATAAGGTAATAAGTTGGATCCAAAAATTCTAATTTCTTTATGGTTGTCATAAAGAAACCAGTCTCCCATTTTGCTTTGTTCTGATAGTTGTAAGATCCTCTTCATTTATTCATTTACCCTGGGCTGCTTTGCTTTGTACAAAATATTCATTGATGTATGGAGGAAAAGGTCTGAGAAGACTATATAAGTGAATTCACTGTTTTCTTTCCTTAGAAAGGAAGTCTAAAAGACAAAATATAAAGTCTTACCTTCCAAGTCCATCTTTTGCAATGCAATTGGAAATTTGTCAGCTTGGAAGAATAAAAACAAATGAAACAAGTAGGAAGAGTATCTGAAAACCCCTTCAGTGGATAGTTTGGTAAGTTGGTGATGAATACTATCCGTTATGAAACTGGCATAATTAAAAATAGGTGCTGGAGGTTGGCGTGGAGATAAAGTGGATAGAAATCCAAGAATGGATTCATCAGTGAATCCATCTGTAAAGTATCCCAATATAAAAGATAGCATGGAAATAATGTGCCTTGACCCTTCGGGAAATTTGGCAGTGGAATAAGGAAGGTTCAACTTAGGAATATCAACATGGGAAGGCAAAAAGTCCTGAAATATCATAAAATTATTTGGGAAATCCAGGCTTAAGTACAACTGGGTTAAAAATTCAATAGAAAGGGGGACTAATTGAGGGTCAGATTGTAATTGCAGCATTTGATTTATGGACCCTACTGTAATAGTAAAAAGGATTTCTCTGTCTGCATTAACAATGGCCCTTTGGTCTGGTTCATAATGCTTTTGACATAGTCTAACAAGGTCTTGTCCAGGATGAGTCAAAGGAACTACATATTGGGGCAAATGAGTCTCCCAAATAGGAATTTCATCTTTGTCCAAATACTTATCATACCACCAATTATGGATTTCCAAAAGGTTGAATTCTACCACAGGGTCAACAATCTTGTAGTCCATATCAGTTAATGGAATGGTTTCTTCAGCAGCTACAGGTGGCTGGAGAGGATTTACTGACAAAATGGATTTAGCAGTGAGGGCTGGAGTAGCTTTAACATATTTAGGTGTTACAGGTTTAGGAGGTTTGGATCCTCCAGGCTTGGTTGGTTTATAACCTCCAGTTTTAACTGTGATTTTCTTTTTATTCATTTTGGACTAACTACTACAAGCTTAAACTGTTTGCAGGAGCGAATTTTCTTTATCGAAGGGTAAAAACTGGGATAAGACATAAAACGAGGATTTTCTGAATATATTTGACTGTAAAAAGGGGATTTTTTAGGATATATGAGGGCTTTAAACCTTTTTCTGTATGTGAAATTAATCTTCAGAGGTCACAATTTGAGGAAATTGGCTAAACAAGTGCTTCTTTTGAACTCGAAAATTTCTAGGAAAAATTGGCCAGGGTTTGGCCTCTTTTTCGATTTTTTTAGGAAATTTCTTTGGTAAAAAATCTTAATTGAAAACCTGGTTCTGTGATTATGGGTCTAAACTTTGAATTGCAGGTTTAGATTGGTGAAAAATACCTTTGAAATGTAGGTATTTGGTTGCTTGGAGGGTTCTTAAGAAGTCGTGGTTGAATTTCGAATTTTGGTCCGGATTGTTGGTGTAGTCGACTGGCTTAAATGGTCTTCAATGGAAATTCTATGGTCAATTTTGACTTTCTCTGGGTATAAGTCGATAATTTTGATCAAAAGGGTTTTTCTCAGTCAAACAGAGGTTTTTTTAACAGTTCGAAACACGCAAATAATCATACGAAATGGTATAACAAAAGGTTTTTAACTTTTATTTTTGTTTATCGTAGATGCATTAAATTCATGTCCTATCAACTGGCGGGAGCGATTTAGATTTTCAAATGCAAAATCGGAGATGGTTTTCACGTTCGTTTTGGGTGGTAAGCTATTTTTACCCAAACGAACGCGATCCAACAGAATGTTGATGTAGAAATTTGAATAATTGATAACTTATTCACCGAGATTATCCTGATCACACACTATTTATTCTTCATGCATAATACATAACCTCTTCTACCATTGATCATTAATTGCGGAAATATAAACAATCGCATGCGCACATTAAAACCATAATCAATCACACATATAAACACAGTATTTATGGGAAATATTAAAGCTGAAAACCCCCAACTATCTGTATATTATAATGATAGAGTTCATGTAACAATCATAGTACAAAATCCTCACAAGCTCTCAGCACTATCTCCAATTGTTACACACTACACAAGCTCAGATCATACAAAATACATGCTCCAATCTGCTCCACCTGTTAGCCTGCCTCTACTGCGCAATCCAACCTTGATAATAGCTTGATCCAAGTTCAAATCCCACTAGTATGCACTGTGCAATCCTCATTGGCATCTCCATCAATGTGTGTGCACATCTCATGCACCAGTATAGTCACAACTGATAGTCAACCTGCTCTTTCACCTACCTCTCCACTGATCTCCACTGAAACTGTCCATGCACTTGAAGTTAACTGATGTGTTCTTTAGTTGATTAATTAGTGAATTAATTAATAATTAATTCACACCACTTTCACTAGTGTATCAATCAGTTAGACTAGATACAACTAGTTCAACTATGTTTAACTGAGTTAAATTGAACACAACTCCATCAACTCCTCAATCAACTCCACCAAACTCTGTCACATGAGTTCTAACTGAAGTATCCATGCAATAGTTCCACTTAACCCTAGGAATAGCGTAATTCCTTCTGTCAGCTGCATGTGCCACATACAGGCATCAAACTGAAGTGCTCCAAGAGGATAAGATAATGTTTAGAGTCCAAATATTATTAAGAGCTAATAATATTCGACATATCTATTTTTAGACTGCAAATCTAAAAATAGATTCCACCCAGTATGTCTAAAAATAGAAGTCCATCTATTTTTCCACTTGACCAATCATCCATAAATAGCATCCTGCAACTCATAGACCATGATCCATATGTCTAAAAATAGACATAGTCTAAAAATAGACTTTGCGCCAAAAATAGCCGCGGGCCCACTTAGTGAAGGCGAATTCTTTTCACTAAGCTCCATCATCTTGTTGCATTTTCAACACTCCCTCTCAACAAGATATTGATTATCTGCAACCCCTATCCTGCCTCTGTGGTATTCGAATTTTCTCCTGGTGAGCGCCTTCGTCAAGATATCAGCATCCCGATCCTCCGTGGGAATGTATGAAAGTAACATGATTCTCCGCTGCACACAATCATATGATGATATCGATCCACAGCGACATAGCCTTCACCATGACCTTTACCACTAACCATATCCCGATGTGCTCGAGATAACGCAATACATGCTTGCCTCCGTTTCTTTGACTTTAGTTTGCTGGCTTAACCATAGCTTGTAAAAGCTGGTTAACAGCATAGCATATGTCGGGTCGTGTATTGACCAGATACATAAGCGACCCCACCAACTGTCGATAAATAATGGCATCCACTACTTCCGCTGAAGTAGCATCCTCCTTCCTCCAACCACCAGGAAGAGGAGTATCAACAGGCTTGCAGCCATGCATGTTGAACTTCTCCAGTATCTCCCGGGCATACTTACCCTGAGAAACAAACAATCCATCACTGCGCTGCCAAATTTCCAATCCCAGGAAATAATGAAGGAGGCCCAAGTCCTTCATCTCAAACTCTTTTGCAAGATCCTCCTTGCATGAGAGTATCAACAGCTCATCACCTGTCAAAATCAAATCATCTACATAAAGTACAATGATCAATAACTTACCCTCCACCACAATCTGGTATAGGTTAGGATCCGCCTCACTCTTGGAGAATCCAAGTCCGGTGAAATAACTGTTTATCCGTGTGTACCAAGCACGAGGTGCTTGTTTCAACCCATACAACACTCTCTTGAGCCTGCACACATGCGACTCGCTGCTGAAGATCTCGAAACCTTCGGGCTGCTCTATGTACACCTCCTCCTCAATGACTCCGTTGAGGAACGCAGTCTTCACATCCATCTGACGAATGTGCCACCCCATCTGTGCTGAGAGAGCAAGAATCGTCTGTATGGAAGAATACCTTGCGGCAGGTGCAAAGGTCTCCTCATAATTGATCCCCTCTATCTGTGAGAAGCCTCGGGCAAAAAAAATTTCCTTGTACTTATCCAGACTCCCGTCAGCTGCCTGCTTCACTTTGTAGATCCATTTCGAACCCACCACTGATTTCCCTTCCGGCCTTGGGACAATCTCCCATGCACTGTTTCTGACAATCGAATCATACTCTTCCACCATGGCATCTACCCATGCGGGGTCCTCCACAGCTTCCTCGAAAGAGGATGGCTCTGTCACGACACATTTTCTCACAAGAGCCATGTATCCAATGTACCGGTCCAGTGACTGTCTCTGTCTGCGCTGTGCTGTAGGTGGTCCTACAACCTTCTCTGCATCTTGAGCCAGTCGCTCAGCTTCTGTAGTGCGCTTCCGCCCTCTGATGGTTGGCGCTGCATGAGTGGTCTTTTCCACTCCATGAACCTCCTCTTGTGGCTGATCCACATCCTGAGGCTCATCCTTAGGAACTAATAGCTCCTCATCTGCATGCAAGTGTGGCTCCCTCTCAAGCGAACACTTCATGGCTTTCTCCTCCTGAAATTTGATATCCCGTTGCACAACAGTCTTGCGACTGTCTGGAAAATACACATGATAGTTGTGGGGCGTATCAGTGTACCCCACAAATATCCCAACCTCTGCGGTCGGCTCCAGCTTCTTCCTGGCATCCTTCGTCACATGAATGTAAACAGGTGAACCAAAAATCCTCAAATGGAAAATATCAGGCCTCTTACCAGAAAACGCCTCCTCGGGTGTACTCATGCCAAGTATCCTGTGAGGACAACGGTTCTGCACATATACTGCAGTATTGCATGCCTCCGCCCACAAGTGAATGGGAAGGCCCTGATCATGCAACATCACCCGTGCAGCACCCACGATCGTTTTTTTCTTTCGCTCAGCAACCCCGTTCTGTTGTGGGTCATGAGGTGCTATGAGCTCTCTTTGAATTCCTTTTGTGCTGCAAAATTCCTTGAATTCGCTAGAGATGAATTCACCACCATTGTCGCTCCTAAGAGCCTTCACTTGCTTCCCCGATTCTTTCTTAACCAGTGCCTTGAACTCATAGAACTTTGAGTATGTCTCGCTCTTCTTCTGCATGAAGAATATCCAGCACTTACGAGAAAAATCATCAACAAAAATCACATAATACCTGTGCTTTGCTGTCGAAGCTACTGAGAGAGGTCCACACACATCTGTGTGAATTCTCTCAAGGATTGTCGTGGCGCGACTATCCTTCTCATGAAAGGTGGCTTTCACAAATTTTCCCAAGGTACATCCCTTGCACTGATCTGACTGCACAAGTGTACCCTTAGGAAGCCCAGTAGAAATCTGTTGCAGTATCTTCAAAGCTCCATGGTGAAGGTCGCCCAATCTCCGGTGCCACAACTCGCCATCATCCCGGCTCACCACTCCCTCTGCTTTGCCTGCCATTGATGCGCAGCCATCTACCTGCAATTGATAAAGGTTCTTAACTCGAACCCCTATCCTCTGGGTCTCACCAGTTGCCTTACTGCGCAGGAAAGCCTTTCCCTCGCTAAAGACATCATCATATCCCTTGTCTTCTAACATCGCCACAGAGATAAGATTTTTCATCAATCCTGGAACATGCAACACATCCTTCAATACGAAGGGTTTACCAGACTCCCTCTCAAAGGAAATGGTACCGATACCGGTCGCACTGTATCTACCATCATCGCCCATCTCGATGTGCACTCCAAGATCTTTCTCATCCAGATCTGAGAACAAATCCCGATCTCCCGTCATATGAAATGACGCACCGCTGTCCAAGAACCACACCGAACCCATCACACTTGAAACCAATCATGCGATCAGTGAAAAGTCAAGCTCGAACTGTGAAGCCAAAGCTTCTCCATCTGCAGATCTTCCCGCTTGCTTGTTTTTCTTCTTCTTTGGACAATTGGTAGCATAATGTCTGTGATCATGGCAGTGAAAACACTTCACTTTCGCCATATCCCGCTTCTTGCCCTTTGCACCAGAATCAGAAGTTTTCTTACCCTTCCCTTTCTTTGCTTTGGCAACCAAAGTGCAATTTTCTTCATCAGCTCCCTTTGATGAAGATCCGTCCCTGGTACTTCACCTTATCTCCTCTTGCACAAGATCCGACCAAAGTCGCTCCCATCCTGGCAATTTCTCCCGACCATTGACAGAATCCTGATAGGAATTCCAACTCTTCGGAAGCCCAAGGAGAGCCAAGCTCACCAAGTCCTCATCATCTATAGTCACCCCCACACTTCTCAGCTCATCCCTGCATTGGATGAACTTCATGAGGTACTTGGGCATACTGTCGCCTTTCTCCATGTTTATGTTTCTGAGCTTATCCTTGAGCGCCAACTTCCTCTGGTCGCTCTTGCTTTGGAATAAATCTGTCAAGGCTTTCCACATCAAGAATGGAGAAGCCTTACCATGCAGGCTGGACACTATGTGATCCTTCACGCCCTCCAACAGAATCCTTCAACACTTTGTTGTCTTCTTTCCATGCGTCAGTGCAAAGATTACCGGCGAAAGGTGTTTCTAGACCGCATCTATGAACTCCTTCAACCCATTGTCACCAATGACCGCCTCCATCCGTTCCATGCAATATAATTCGAGCTACCCTCAAGGGCATACTCCAATCGCAATCCGTTGAAAGACATCTCAACTTCGACACCAAGAAAACACTGCTGCAAATTCGAATTCCACCAGCTCAAAACTCAACTACTACAATGCTTTGCAATTGCTCCAATAATCAATATCGTTCTGATACCATGTATAAATTTGAATAATTGATAACTTATTCACCGAGATTATCCTGATCACACACTATTTATTCTTCATGCATAATACATAACCTCTTCTACCATTGATCATTAATTGTGGAAATATAAACAACCGCATGCGCACATTAAAACCATAATCAATCACACATATAAACACAGTATTTATGGGAAATCTTAAAGCTGAAAACCCCCAACTATCTGTATATTATAATGATAGAGTTCATGTAACAATCATAGTACAAACTCCTCACAAGCTCTCAGCACAATCTCCAATTGTTACACACTATACAAGCTCAGATCTAGCAAAACACATGCTCCAATCTGCTCCACCTGCTAGCCTGCCTCTACTGCGCAATCCAACCTTGAGAATGGCTTGATCTTTGATCTGGGTTTGAATCCCACCTAGTATGCACTCTGGGGTAAATCCTCATTGGCATCTCCATCAATGTGTGTGCAATATCATGCACCAAGATAGTCACAATCGATAGTCAAATTCGCTCTTTCACCTACCTCTCCACCGATCTCCACTGAAATCGTCCATGCACTTGAGTTTAATCGATGTGTTTTAGTTGATTAATTAGTGAATTAATTAATAATTAATTCACACCACTTTCACTAGTGTATCAATCAGTTAGACTAGATACAACTATTTCAACTATGTTTAACTGAGTTAAACTGAACACAACTCCATCAACTCCTCAATCAACTCCACCAAACTCTGTCACATGAGTTCTAACTGAAGTATCCATGCAATTGCTCCACTTAACCCTAGGAATAGCTTAATTCCTTCTGTCAGTTGCATGTGCCACATCCAGGCATCAAACTGAAGTGCTCCAAGAGGATAAGATAATGTTTAGAGTCCAAATATTATTAAGAGCTAATAATATTCGACATATCTATTTTTAGACTAGCAATCTAAAAATAGATTTCGCCCAGTATGTCTAAAAATAGAATTCCATCTATTTTTCCTGACTTGACCAACCATCCACAAATAGCATCCTGCAACTCATAGAACATGATCCATATGTCTAAAAATAGACTTTGTGCCAAAATAGCTTGCAAGCCCACTTAGTGAAGGCGACTCTTTTCACTAAGCTCATCATCTTGTTGCATTCTCAACAGTTGACACGTCGTGGGGGCGGAATTATCAAAACAGCCTATTTCGTGCTCGATTGGTGTTGGAATGGACGTTTTATTTTTTCACGTGATATTGATTTCACGTCGTTGGATCTTGCGATTAGGAGCGAAGGGTCACGATTTAATTGAAAGCTATGGGCAAAAGATGGTGGGACCGGGCTTCACATGGGTGCAAAGGTTTCATATATGTAATGTCGGGGATTATATATATGGTTTAAAAAGGGTTGAATGACAAATTATATAAGGGTATATGAGGCGGGGTTATGATGGTAAGTGTATTACAAATGCGAGGGGGGGTTAATGTTTATTTAAAATAAACCTTAGCTTATTTTATTTAAACATTGGATTAAAAATATGTGAGGAGGAATGACTTTGTTTGCTCAAAGCGAAGTTTAGCATGGTGGTACTCCGAAGCTTTTTAACCTTTATAAAATGACAAAATATCACTCAGAAACTTAGGCTAAAATGCTGATGAGTGGGGTAAAACCCATTGGTGCGATTATTGTATTATATAGCTTTAATCCTTGTGAATGGTTTTAACAACTATAGGGCACGGGCTATTTAATTAATATTAGTTTTAGACCAAAGCAGGTATTTTTTGGGGTTTTGAATTTAGCATGTGCATATTAACTTTGGTCTAAAAAATTTATAATAGTGGGTTTTGGGGGGTATTTTAGATAAAGGGAATTATATATATAGGATAAGGTATTTTTAGGGAATTAATAAAGTAAGTTAGAATTTAATATGACAAGGGGAAATGGAATACAAAAAATACACTAAATGACCAAGTAGATTGAATAAATAAAGCATAGCTTATTATTTTATCATTTTACCAATTTACTTAGGATAGAGTGTTTTTTGAGGGTTTTTGTATTTTTATGAATGAAGGAAGTTAATTAAATGGGATTTTAAGCTTCATTAAGTAAGAAGGATTCTTTACTTATGAAAATGACTTAAATGTATGAATGAGGGATACATAATGGAAAAGGGGATTTTATCATAAGAATTCAAAATTTTCCACTATCCAATCATCAATTCTTGGGTCCGGTCCCAACAGAAGTCAGAGAAATGCTCTAAGCCTCTTTGAATAGAAGTATAGAATACTAAATACCTACAGGGGAAGGGAAATTAGTGATTTTTGCTTGGTGATGAATATTTACATGTTTTTTCCCATTTCTTTCTACCTACCCAACATTACTCTAACATTTGTTCTTCCTTTTTGCAAGTGAATTTAAGCTTGCTACCTTGAAACATTTTTATTTTTGAAAGCATAAAACTATCTAATTCTACCTTATTTCATTCGAGGGCTCAGATTAAACTGATGAGCTCCTCATTATTCTCTACCTATCTACTGATTTGTCAGGATTAAACTGTCTGACAAAACTTTATTCACTATCTAAAACATGGAAATTGAAAACATGACAAGTCAAGTTGAAATAGTTTAACTCATCATGGATTATGGCATTTATTGACACTCTGCCATAATCATTTGCAAAAAGTAAAAAGTAGTGGCATTTGGACTTGCACACTTTCATGTTTTATTTCATCTTTTTCTTTTGGGGTCTATATTTTTTAAGTCCTTTGATCTTTCTTTTAGGACTTTTTACCCTCTTTTTTTTATTTTTTTATTTTTTTATTTTTTCAAAATATGGGAAAACAACTTGCAGAAAGCAAGGTATGTACATATTTTACAACACTATCAAAATTCAATTCAAAATTATGAATCCTATATTTATAGGACCCTAACAGGTAGTATGTGCCATATTTGGTGAATTGCACCAAACGAGAAGAGCACCAAAATTGGATAACGCAAGCATGAACAAGTTGGAAACTTGAATGGTAGAATGAATAGTTTGGAGGAAAATTTAGTATATTGGATAAATTTGGAGTCAAGCATATTTAAAAACGCCTCTGTTAAATCTAGTAACTTACCAAAACTAAGGAAAATAGTAGTTAAACTCATTTTTTCTTAAAAATACAATTAAGAAGATATTGAAGACTTATTATGCATGTCAAGAGAACATTCCAGAAGTAGAAAAACACAAATTTAATGAAATCAAAATCTCTTATAAGTGAAATTCAAGTGTAATATGACTAAAGCCCAAAGAACTTAAAATATTAGTCAAAATTATTTATAATCAGAATCAATTGTGTAAGATGTGGGTTGTTCGTGAAATGAGATGCATAATGTTAGTATGCATTAGTGGTGAATCGGAGATCATATTTGATATCTCAAAGGTGAAGAATGATATTGGTGATATTGTTTTAATGGTTTTTTTGGTGTATGCAGCAAAGATCAGAAATCAGTGAATAATATATGTTGAAGGTGTCTTGATGTTGGTTGAGGTACTGAGAGAGTAAATTTGAGGTGGTTGAGTCATGTAAGAAGCAAGGTGGAGTTTTAGAAGAAGATA
Organism: Pinus albicaulis; assembly: GCA_034641835.2. Lineage (NCBI taxonomy): Eukaryota > Viridiplantae > Streptophyta > Pinopsida > Pinales > Pinaceae > Pinus > Pinus albicaulis. The sequence goes on from CM076580.1 coordinate 66,344,974, forward strand.
AAAGATTTTATCTACACAAGGCATTAATGTATAGCATTAAGGAAATTTTTTTTGAAGCAAAAAATTATTGTTGATTTGAGTTTGAAAATTAATGAAAGATAGAACAGCATGGCCAAAAAGTGGTAGCTTTCATTCTAGGGGTTTTCATCTCCTTCCGATAGGCTTGACAAGTAAATAAAGTAGTCAGTACTCCATTTCAGTGGAATTTGATAAATGAGAAGGGGTAGTGGTCCCTTTAAGTGGAAGTTGATAAATGAGAAGGGGTAGCAGTCCCTTTCAGTGGAAGTCGATAAAAAAATCAAGGGCAATAGTCCCTTTCAAAGGAAGTTGATAAACAAGCAAGGATAAAAGTTCCTTCGAGTGGCAGTTGATAAACCTACAAGTGGAAGCTTTTGGGGTCGTGATGTAATAGCAAGTTGTAGATTGTGATTGCCAAAGTAATATAAATAATATTGGTGTCTTTATATATACATTGCACATGTGTATGACAATGAGTATGATCTTATGTTTTACATAAGTGAATTATGATGTTGATTAGATGAGTGGTTTCTAAAGTGATTGAAAAGTGTAATTTTATCAAAGTTGTATAATTTGGTCACACTACTAATTCACCCCCCTTCTTAGTGGTGTCCTAGTTTCCATGATTCCTAACAAATACTAGACCATAACCAAAAGTGCACTCTTCATAGAGAGGCATATGATATCATAATGTCCAAAAAGACTAAAAGGATTAGATAAGAAAGGATAAACAAGTTAGATAATACATTACGACAAAATGTAAGATAAAAATTCAAAATAAGATGTAGCGTCACATAAGCTAAGTAGATGAATCATAATCTGAAATGTTAGTAACGTGAATGGTGTCTTCATTGTTGTCGGGATTGTTGTCATTCAAAGCCTGAGGGATTCCCGAATATTGCCCATTTTGATCCAAAGGTTGGTTTATGTCCCTCAGATGATGGTTAATATGCTTCAAACAATGAAGGATGTTAGCACTATGCTCAAACTTGTCCATCATAATATTCCCAAGAAGAAGCTTTAGATGCCAATATAAGTCAACAATGTACATGTACTAGTTGAAACAACCCTGTATGTGCATTGTGTCTATGAGTCAATCAACTAGTGTTAGGATATTCCGACACATAGGAAATAGTTAAGAATAACTTAGTCTAGTGTAGAGTTAGGTAAAGTGTGTTTCTTTACCATGTACATTTGTAACTTATAATCCGACAATCACGATTTGTAGTGATCCAACAGTTATCTCTCACCTCGGTATTAACAACACTTGATCTGTGGCTTGACGCCCGATTGGTCCATGATCTCTATTTAAAGAGCATGGAGGGTCATTTGTTCAGTAAGCGTTTATGAGAAAAACATATGTAAATTTTCTTTTATATTAATAAATTGACTGAAGTGGCCGTGTTGGCTCAAGCCATGGACTGTTTCCCTCTTTGAGGGTTTTAACCACGTGATTATACTAGTGTACTAATTTGTGATCTGTTTTTGAGTGCTGACCTTCAGTTCTTGATCTATGGAACTTACCCTGTAAATTCCTACGTGGTATCAGAGCTATTTTGAGGGCCACATCTGTTGTTGATCAAAATCCAAAGCCGGTTTGACTACATGCAAATGTCGTTTTGTATATCTACTATTTTTGAACATTTTTGGGCTTGGAGAACTGCTCTGTTGTGTCCGGAGCATCTATTACAGTGAGGAATGCCTTTTGTTTCATGCGAAAAGGTTTCTAGCTGCCCAAATTATGACAGTCTAGATCTGGAGGTATAAAGCATCTATTTTGCAGTTATATTTGTTAATATTTTTTCTTATTTCGGTTCCCTCTGTTTATTTTCGGTTTTAGGTTTTATTTATTTGCTGGATTTGTACCCTCTTCTCTATGTATGCTCTTTGCTCTGTGCTGCGTGCGATCTCGGAAAATCAGAAACAGGAAAAGGGATTTTTTTGCTACGTATTATCTTTCCTCGCATCTTTGTGCGATCTCGGGAAATCAGAAATAGTGAAAAAATTGATAGTTGTCGGTAAGGCTAACCAAAAATCTAACATTTTGTTGTAAGGCTTGCATTTCGTTTTTTTTTTTTTGCTCCGTTTTTGTGTTTTTTTGTGCAGTAAAAGGCACGCACACCAAAGAGTAAAAAAAAAAAACCCTACCTCCTTTCAAACAATAACAAAATCATTTTACTATCTCACTTGGTGAGGGGTTAGTTTATGAGAATAGAGGTCTTGGGTTCAAATCTCTTTCTCAAGCTTCTTTTGTAAAAAGTTTTTGTTAAAAGGGGTGGAATTTTTTATTTTATTTTTTAAGGCGCACTTCATCCCGTTCCCATAACTATTCAGCATCTTCAACTCATTTTTTCAAAAAGGCATAAATTCTTCATCCGGAAGCCGTTTTTCAAGCCATTTTTTTTAAACGGCCTAATTTTTCGAGATATTTCCATTAGAGAAGTTATTTTCAGCTTTTCTCAGCTTCAGGTTTTTTTAAAAAATGGAAAGTGCATGCTCGATTATTCTTAACAGCACCAATTATTTCCAATGGCTACCTCACATGGTAGATATACCTAGAAGTAAAGGGTTTTACAGAATAGCCACAGGGGTAGAAACTAAACCTTCTAATGATGATAAAGTCACTAAATGGGAAAATAAACAAGATCAAGCATGAGGGTTGATAGGAATGTCCATTGCTCAAGATCTTCGATTTCATATCCTTGACATTGACACCCCTCATGAAGCCCTGGATAAGCTAAATACTGTCTTTGGCATTAAAAATAAAATCAGGGCTCACCAGCTTGAAAATGAGTTGCTTACTTTGGACCCTAATAATTTCTCCTCTATTGAATACTTTTTGTCCAAATTCAAAACCCTTAGACTTCTTTTAGAAGGTTGTAAGGTCAAAAAGGAAGATAGTAGCCCCATCTATTGCATTCTTGCTAAGCTTGGCCCTGCTTACTCTATATTTGTTTCCGCCTTCCATTTCACTAGAGAAGCCATCATTTCTTCAAGAACCACCTACAAGAATCCCTCTTTTGATTCCTTTTGTGATTCTTTGATAAGAGAACAAGAAAAAATCTTACACCTTGGTCTTATCACTTCTAGAAACACTTCTAATAAATCCTTAGCAGCCCAACAGCAATCATATCAAAAGAATCCCAAGAAGCAATATCCTCAAAAGTATGTTTCAAAACCAAACAAGGGTCCTAAGAACTGAAAAAGAAACTCACCAAAATGATAAGGCATATAAAAATAAAGGAAAGAAGACAGATAGACATTGCAACTTTTGCAATCATGATGGCCATATAGAGTCCAAATGTTTTAAGAACATGGAAGCCTTAAAAGCAGCAATGAAGAAGCACAACATCAATTTGGAGCACTCTTCACCTTCATCTTCAGGAATGGCACTTTCTGCTTGTGGTTGTCAAGCATCAAGATCTGGTTATGCATTAATTGTATCTTCCTCTTCTCATTCTCATGAGTGGCTCAATAATTCTGGAGCTTCGTATCACATGACCAAAAATAAAGCCATGTTTTCTTCTTTAAATGATTGTAACACAAAACATATTTATGTTGGTGATCATAGATCTCTTATTGTTGTAGGATCTGGAACCATTCATCTCGATAATGGTCATTTTAATGATGTATTATGTGTTCCTACCTTGTCATGAAACCTTCTCTCTATTTATCATATAACTCGTTCAGGTGAAGGGAAAATAGTAGAATTCTCACCTCATGATGTTGTAATCAAGGACCTCAAAGATCCTAAACATATTTTAGCTACTGGCATTGTTGATGATTCCACAAGGTTGTATAAGTTTGACATTTTTTTATCATCATGTGAAAACCTTGGTATTTGAAAGTTGTTTTTGTGTAGAGGCTCCCTCACATTCCATGCAACCTATATCTTCCTAGTATTTTTTTCTTCCAAGTAGTTGTGAGTATAAGAGTTACCTTAAGAATCTCGCTCCTGATAATAAGTCGCCCCTTGGAAAACACATGTAGTTTTACGATACATAGAGAAGATTGTGAGGAGGGAAAAGGGTTAGATGGTAGATAGTTAGATAAAGAGGAGGATTTAGGAAGGAATAAGCATACGACATACCACAAAGAGGGAGAGCTAGAAGAAGAAGGGAAATTTTGAGGTCGACAGAGGGGATGAACAAGAGGATGCATGATTTTATAAGAAATATGTTGGAGAATACACTCAATTCCAAGGAGCTAGATGAGACATGTCAGAGGAGGACCTAATTGAGTATTTGGCTAGATGAGAGTCACTAAAATCATCATGCACATAAATGAAAACTAGGCCATAGAAGGAACACAAACCAAAGACAACAAATACGTCCAATGAGGAGTTCTAATTCCCTGAAGAATTAACCATATCCATGCACCAAAAACTAGTGTCACAAACTACTACATGTGATATAATTCAACTTAAAGAAGAAAACATCAATGCCATACCAATATGCCAGGAAACCCAATGCACCACACCCTTAGGTTTCAATTTTGGGGGAGTCGAATTGCCAATTATGGAATGGCCACTAAGATTCGAGAGTGAATGAACTAGGCATGGCCATGGCTAATGGAAGTGGGTGGGCCAATGCCCGCGAAATGAATTTCTCAAGTGCTCAAAGGAGGCTGCAAACAAAGAGAGCCAAATACTAGACAATTTGAATGGGAGTGATAGTGTTGGAAGGAGAGGAGTGAGTGACATGAGGAAGTGAGTAGACTTCATAGGATCTGAGCTTTGAAAAACATTGTGAGATGGCCAAAATTCCATGTTAGTGGCATAATCCATTATGGTTTCAGGTGGCCAATAACCAGCTTGCATGAGGCAACCTCGAGTGAGGATTCATCAAAAATTGGTTATGAGGACATGCTACCACATCCCCTCGCTACTTGGCTTGGTGGGGCAGTGAAAACCCCCCTCACTCCCCTCCCTTTTGTAATTGAACCCCATAGAAGTAGCTCAATTAGTGATGGCCATGAAAATGACCTATTATGTACCAAAGTGTTCTAAAAAAAACATGTGAAAACCTAAGAGTTATAATAACAGTGAAAACTTGTCTAGTTACAAATAGCTCTAATAAAAAATAAATAATTTTTTTAAATTATAATTATAATTTTTTAACTAAAATATTAATATAAAAAAGTTAAATTGTTTATTGAAACTTCGTTGTTAACTGATACCATTTTAGAAAATATTCCTTTACAAAGGCCATAAAAACCCACTCAAGGTGATCGGATTTCTTTAATGTGCAATTTCACTTTTCTAATTTTCATTTGATTTTTTTAAGGTAGATATAAACATTTCAAAATATTTTTTAGTGATACATTGATCTGTAAAGTATGGAAGCTTAGTTTACATTAATGATATGTTCCAATTTTGTAAATTCCCAGGGATATTGTGTTATTGTGTTAGTCTGATCATGAATATCATATTAATTTTTTAGCTTAGTTTGCATTAATGATATGTTCCAATTTTGTAAATTCCCAGGGATATTGTGTTAGTCTGATCATAAATATCATATTAAATTTTTATTTTTGAATTTAAAAAATACTAATATTTCATTTTATTAATAATTTAAAAATCATATTAATTATTAATATGTTTCCATCCTCCATTTAAATTCCTTTATTTTAATTAATCAAGAAGATAATAATTCATAGCACAAAACAATTCATATCACAAAACACTACACTAATGAATAGGAAGATATTAAAATACTAATTAATTAATAATATTAAATCTAGGAGGAACAGACTCAATTATAAATTTTTTTCCAATATATGATACTACTAAGTGAATATTCAGTTAAATAGACGTGATACTAGGAAGAACAGACCACATTTTTAGGACAGCAAAAACAGCATTCTGAATGCTGTAGTTTAATTTGACTGTTTTTTTGTCTTGAAAATCATGGAAATTTTAGTAAGATTTTAAAAAAATTTGGCAGAGATTGTGTCTTAAAGATTTTTGATGGTGCTGAATCTATTTCTACCATCAAAATCATGATTTAAACACTGTTACTGTAAGATTTCTTAAATTTTTTGAGCCGGATTCCAACCAATTTTGATCGTCCAAGCAATTCCTCCATCTCATTAAACAACTCCATTTTAAATATTGGAGACAATAGAAATAACATATTTAAGCACTTCACATTGTAAACAAATATGTAGCTGATCAGCCCTTTATTTCGCTCTCTGTTTTGTCATCGAGGAGGAGGAGGACCGGCTCGTGGACACAACCAGCAGCAACACAGGAAGTAAAAGCTGCAATTCAATAAACCAAAATCAAACAGGGTAGCCTAACTATAAAATAATTTTTTTTAATTACAGTTAGGGTTATATAATTTTAAATAAGAATGTGATTTTTTTGTTATTTAAAATATATTTTTGATAAAGAGGATGAATTACATTAAATGATTGGAAAAATTAGCAAAATTATTATGATGTGATTAATACTAAAAATATTTATCTAAAATTAAGAGAAAAACTAATAACTTAAAAACTTAAGTTTTAAAAAATATCTACCAATTTTTACTGAGAAAATTTGTCAAAAATACCCCTTTCCTCTTTACATTAGACTATTCCCAAATCAAATTAGCAAAAATAAAACCATCATAATTATAATTTAAAAAATATAAACATAAAAAAATAAATTCCCAATTAATATTAAAAATTTACCATGCATCAAAAAAACAGCAAGGCCCACAGCAGCCGCCGCCGCCACCCGGACCCGGTGGGGAGGATCAGGACCGCCGCCACCTCCAGGTGGTGGATGTGGGTGTGGAAGATCTCCAGGACCTCCTTGAGAATCCATCTTCAAATTTGATGACTTATCACAATACAATAAATTTCCTTCTTGACATAATTCAGATCTACGTTCTATCAGTTCTATATGCATAATCTCAGATAGAATGACTTATATACATCTCTGGGAGTGCCCATGATGGCCAGTTTTACACAGAGTCTCAAACTAAAATACAGGTAAAATCCTGTGACACGACAGCTAATTGCAGCCTTGCACGGTAAGAAATAGGGTGTATTCTCTATATAAAGAGAGAAAATCTGTTCCTGTGCAGAAGACCTACCATTCTCACAGCTATTCCCTTCTTTAGTTATGCAGTTGATGGTTTGGTGACCTAAAAAATAAAGTCGACTTTGAAGTTTGAACCTAGTTGACGTGCATTTATACAACACTGGATATAATGGAATACAAGAAGCGTAATCCTGTTTTTTCGGAATTAGGTCAGCCTGTTGACTTTTCTTATGTTGCGTGTGCCAGCTACGCTGGTCAAAAATAATGAACACCCAAACCTATCATCGGAAGACACTCTGCAAAGGAGTATCTGTAGTGCGACGTTTTGGAGTTAGACGACGAGAATTTAATATTAGCATAGAGGCCTTAAAGTATTAGAGATGTGTGGGTGTTAGATCCAAAAAAGATTGTATATCAATATTTTTATACATAATTATTTAAATATTTTAGTTTATTTTAAAAGTAAAAAAAAATTAGAGAGATGAAGTGGTTTAAAAAATGATTTTAGTTATATTTAATTTTAATTAATAAGTATATAAAAATTTAATTTTTATTTTACAATAAGATTTTGAATCATGTATATATTGAGATTCAACAAGATGATGAGCTTAGTGAAAATCAGTTACCTTTACTAAGTGAGTCGGCACGATATTTTTAGGTGCAAGTCTATTTTTAGACATGGTGATCATATTTCAGAAGTTGCAAGATGCTATTTGTGGATGGTTGGTCAAGTTGGAAAAGTAGATTAAATTCTATTTTTAGAATATTGGGCGAAGTCTATTTATAGATCGTCGATCTAAAAATAGATGTGTCGATTATTATTAGCCCTTAATAATAATCAGACTCTAAATATCAACTTATTCTCTTGGAGCACTTTATTTCAGTGAACAGATTTGGCAAATCAGTGGGCTGAAGGAATTACGCAATTCCTAGGGTTATCGGTGGTTTATGCATGGAGGACTCGGTTAAAACTGAAGTGGCAAAGTTATAACAGAATTGGAAGAGTAATTCATTGAGTTGTTATTCAGTTTAACTCAGTTAATGGAGTTAAACTCAGTTGAGCTAGTTGTATCTAGTCTAACTAAATGATACACTGGTGAGAGTGGAGTGAATTAATTAGTTAATTAATTCACAAATAATAACTCATTAATCAACTCAACAAATACAACAGTTAACTACACTGCATGACAATTCCAGTGGAGACTCAGTGGAGAGATAGGTGAAAGGGTGAGATGGACTATCTGTTGTGACTATAGTGATGCATTGATTGCACCACACACACATTGGAGTTTCCAATGAGGATTGCGCAGTCAAGGCAAGGCAAATTCAAATTCATTCAGGGGTCTTCTTCAGCAGGGATTGCGCAGTGGAGGCAGGCGATCGGGTGGCAAGAAATCAGTGCATGGATTTGCAGATTTCTTCATGTTAGTGTGTGACGATTGATTGTACTGAAAGCTTGATGTACTAAGCTTTGTATGAGATTGTTACATGATCTCCATGATACATAATATATGATAGTTGGGGTTTTTAGGTTTCGGCTTTCCCGTTAAACAACTGTGTTATGTACGATTGTTTTTATTGCTTCGTGTGTTTGCAATTGAATTTAAATTTCTGAAAAAGATTAACAATGGAAGAATTCTGTATTTAGCAAGAAGATAAATATTGTTAGATCAGGAGAATCTGGATATATACATGCATCTGTTATATAATTTCTACTTGGTATCAGAGGAATGTTAATTCTTGAAGATTGTAATTGTGAAGAATTGTTGAGTTTGTGCTGGTGGACAATTCGAATTTACTAGAGAAAATTCTTGATGCGACAGTTGAGTATACATTGAAATGTCTTTCAATGGGTTGCGGTCGGAGTATGCCCTTGAGGGCAGCTCGAATTACATAGCCTGGAAGGATAGGATGGAGGCAGTGTTGGAAGATAATGGACTAAAGGAGTTTATCGATAGCGATATTCCTAAGCCGGGTTCTAGCGATGCTGCATTACTTGACGCATGGAAAAAGAAGGTAGCAAGGACGAGAAGAATTATGTTGGAAGGTGTGAAGGACCATATTGTGTCCAGCCTTCACGGGAAAGCCACTCCATTTGCAATGTGGAAGGCAGCGACCAGAGGAATTTGGCGCTAAAAGATAAGCTCAGAAAAATAAAAATGGAGAAGGACGACAGTATTCCAAAATATCTCACAAAGTTTGTCCACTGTAGGGATGAACTGGGCAATGTAGGGATTATTGTTGATGATGAAGACTTGGTGAGCTTGGCTCTCCTTGGGCTTCCGAAGAGTTGGCATAGCTACGAAGACTCTGTCAATGGATGGGAGAAACTGTCAGGATGGGAGCGACTTTGGTCAAATCTTGTGCATGAGAAGATAAGGCGAAGTACCAAGGATGGCTCTTCATCGAAGAATGATGATGAAGAGAATTGCACTTTGGCTGCCAAAGCAAGGAAAAGGAAGGTGAAGAAATTCCCTCCAAATTCCGAGGCTAAAGGCAAGAAGCAGAAAAAGTAGAACAAGAAGGTTGCTAGAGCTGCAACTGGAGAGGCCTTAGCCTCGCAATTTGAACTTGATTTCTCCTTGATCGTATGCTTGGTTTCAAGCGCAATGGGATCGGTGTGGTATCTTGATAGTGGTGCATCTTTCCATATGACGAGAGACAAGGAGTTGTTTAGTGACTTGGAGGAGAAGGATCTCAAAATGCATATAGAGATGGGCGACAATGGTCGATACAGTGCGACCAACATTGGGACCATTACCTTTGAGAGGGATTCAGGTAATCAATTTCTGTTGAAAGATGTTATGCATGTTCCAAGCCTAAAGAAGAACTTGGTCTCGGTCGCAATGTTGGAAGACAGAGGTTATGACGTTGTTTTCAGCGAGGGAAAAGCTTGGAGGCAAATGGTTGTGCTGAAATGATGGGAAAAGCAGAAGAAGTGGTGAGTTGGGATGAGGGTGAATTATGGCACAGGAGATTGGGCCATCTTCACCATGGAACTTTGAATATTTTGCAGCAAATTTCTACTGGACTTCCCAAGGGTACTCTTGCACAGTCAGATCAATGCAAGGGATGTACTATGGGTAATTTTGTGAAGACCACCTTTCATGAGAAGGAGAACCGTGCTTCGATGATCCTGGAGAGAATTAACACAAACGTGTGTGGACCTTTCTCAGTTGCTTCAATAGAAAAACACAGGTATTATGTTAAATTTGTTAATGACTATTCTCGTAGATGCTAAATCTTCTTCATGTAGAAGAAGAGCGAAACATTCTCAAAGTTCTATGAGTTTAAAGCATTGGTGGAGAAGGAGTCGGAGAAGCAAGTGAAGGCTCTACGGATCGATAATGGTGGTGAATATATCTCAAACGAATTCAAATACTTCTATAGAAAAGAAGGAATTCAAAGAGAAGTCATAGTGCCTCATAACCCACAGCAGAATGGGGTTGCGGAGAGGAAAAACAGAACAATCGTGGGTGTTGCATGAGCTATGCTACAAGACCAGGGCCTACTAATGCACTTGTGGGTGGAACCATGTAACACTACGGTTTATGTGCAAAATCGTTGTCCTCATAGAGTACTTGGCATGAGTACACCTGAAGAAGCTTTTACTAGTAAGAAGCTTGATATTTCTCATTTGAAGATTTTTGGCTCATCTGTTTACATTCATGTGACAAAGGACGCCAGGAAGAAGCTAGAGCCGACTGCAGAAGTTGGGGTATTTGTGGGTTACACAAAAACACCCCATAATTATCGTGTGTATTTTCCATACAATCAGATGACTGTGGTGCGACTTGATATAAAATTCAATGAGGTGAAAACCATGAAGTTGTCGCTTGAGAGGGAGCTACACTTACATGCAGAGGAGGAACTTCTTGTTCCCAAAGATGAGCCTCTAGATGTGGATTAGCCATAGGAGGAGATTCATGGAGTGGAGGAGTCCACTCATGCAGAACCAAAAATCAGACAAGGCATAAAGCGTACCACAAAAGCTGAGAGACTAAAGCTTGATGCGGCACAGAATGTAGGAGTCCCTACATCACAAAGCAGACAGAGACAGACACCTAACCGATTTACTAGATACATGGCTCTTCTGAGCAAGTGAATCATGGCAGAGCCATCTTCTTTTGAAGAAGCAGTGAAGGATCCCACATGGGTAGATGCCATGGTGGAGGAGTATGACTCCATTGTCAGAAAAAATGCTTGGGAGATTGTTCCAAGGCTGGGGGGTAAATCAGTGGTAGATTCGAAATGGATCTACAAGGTAAAGCAAGCTGCTGATGGGAGTGTCAAGAAGTATAAGGCAAGATTTGTTGCCCAGGGCTTCTCACAGATCGAGGGGATTGATTATGAAGAAACCTTTGCACTTGTCACACGGTATTCTTCCATAAGAACCATCCTTGCTCTCTCAGCGCAGATGGTTTGGCACATTCATCAGATGGATGTGAAAACTATGTTCCTTAATGGGATCATTAAGGAAGAGGTGTACATTGAGCAGCCTGAAGGATTTGAGATATTCAGCAGCGATTCGCATGTGTGCAAGCTCAAAAGAGCGTTGTATGGGCTAAAGCAAGCACCACGTGCTTGGTACACTCGAATCAACAACTATTTCACTAGACTTGGCTTCACCAAGAGTGAAGTGCATGCAAACCTGTACCAAATTGTGGGGGAGGGTAAGCTTTTAATCATTGTTCTTTATGTTGATGATTTAATACTAATGGGTGATGATCAGTTGATGCACTCATGCAAGGCAGATCTTGCAAAGGAGTTTGAGATGAAGGATTTGGGCCTCCTTCATTATTTCCTTGGATTGGATGTATGGCAGCGAGAAGGTGAACTGTTCGTGTCTCAAGGCAAGTATGCGTGGGAGATACTAGAGAAGTTTCACATGCAAGGTTTCAAGCCTATCGACACTCCTCTTCCAGGAAATTGGAGGAAAGAGGATGCTACATCGGCAGAGGTAATGGATGCCAGTGTTTATCGACATTTGATGGGTTCGCTCATGTATTTAGTTAATACAAGACCGGACATATGCTATGTGGTGAATGAGCTTTCACAAGTGATGGTTAAGCCTACCAAGCTCTTTTGGAAGGCAGGCAAGCATGTCCTGAAGTATCTCAGGGGCACATCTGAGTATGGCTTATGGTACAGATAGACGGATGAGGTCAAGTTGCATGGCTTCACGGATGCAGATTGGGAAGGCAGCCCAACAGACAGAAAGAGCACATCAGGAGGGGTTTTCAGTATCAGATCTACAACAGTTTCTTAGTACAGTAGGAAACAAATATATGTGGCACTCAATTCAGCAAAAGCAGAATACATGGCAGTAAGTCAAGCTGCATGTGAGGCTATATGGATGAGGAAGATCCTGGTCGATTTGTTCGGTTCACATTTAGATCCTACAGTGATACATTGTGATAATCAGAGTTGCATTAAACTCTCAATTAATCCTATGTTTCATGATATAACTAAACATATTGATATTTGGTATCATCATATCAGAGATTGTGTGCAGCGGAAGATCATGTTGGTTCAGTAATTCCTACGGAAGATCAGGATGCAGACATTCTGACGAAGGCACTCACAAGGAGAAAATTCGAATGCCATAGAGGCAGGATTGGGGTGAAGGATAATCCCTATCTTGTTGAGAGGGAGCGTTGAGATTCAACAAGATGATGAGCTTAGTGAAAATCAGTCACCTACACTAAGTGGGCCCGCAAGCTATTTTTAGGTACAAGTCTATTTTTAGACATGGTGATCATATTTCAGAAGTTGTAGGATGCTATTTGTGGATGGTTGGTCAAGTTGGAAAAATAGATGAAATTCTATTTTTAGAATATTGGGCGAAGTCTATTTATAGATCGTCGATCTAAAAATAGATGTGTCGATTATTATTAGCCCTTAATAATAATCAGACTCTAAACATCAACTTATTCTCTTAGAGCACTTTATTTCAGTGAAAATATTTGGAAAACTAGTGGGTTGAAGGAACTACACAATTCCTAGGGTTATTGGTGGTCCATGCATGGAGGACTCAGTTAGAACTGAAGTGGAAAAGTTATGACAGAGTTGGAAGAGTACTTCATGGAGTTGTTATTCAGTTTAACTTAGTTAATGGAGTTAAACTCAGTTGAGCTAGTTGTATCTAGTCTAACTGAATGATACACTAGTGAGAGTGGAGTGAATTAATTAGTTAATTAATTTAAAAATAATAACTCATTAATCAACTAAACAAATACACCAGTTACCTACAGTGCATGACAGTTCTAGTGGAGACCCAGTGGAGAGATAGGTGAAAGAGTGAGATGGACTGTCTGTTGTGACTATAGTGATGCATTGATTGCACCACACACACATTGGAGTTGCCAATGAGGATTGTGCATTCAAGGCAAGGCCAATTTGAATTCATTCAGGGGTCTTCTTCAGCAGGGATTACACAGTGGAGGTAGGCTATCAGGTGGCAAGAAATTAATGCATGGACTTGCAGATTTCTTCATGTTAGTGTGTGATGATTGATTATGCTGAGAGCTTGATGTACTAAGCTTTGTATGAGATTGTTACATGATCTCCATGATACATAATATATGATAGTTGGGGTTTTTAGCTTTAGGCTTTCCCGTTAAACAATTGTGTTATGTGCGATTGTTTTTATTGCTTCATGTGTTTGCAATTGAGTTTAAATTTCCACAAAAGATTAATAGTGGAATGATTTTGTATTTAGCAAGAAGATAAATGTTGTTAGATCAGGAGAATCTGGATATATACATGCATATTTTATATAATTTCTACAGTATATTCACCCACATTTTTATTATGGATATTATTAACTTGCAAATAGGTTTTTGTACAAATATTTTATATATATCTTATTTTATTTTTATCTTGTATCTTCTAAATTAATCTGAAAGCAAACATGTATGAGAGAGATGTTAAAATGTCCTTAAACATTTTGACTTTGTCGAAATAAAATAAAATTGAAATTAAATTTTTTTAAAAAATAATAATTATAATTATAATTATCAATGCAATATTTTGACTAGGTCAAATTGCATAAAACTTGCCCAATCCTTTCCAAACCGTGCAGCCTTCTGAACATGCCCTTCCTATCGTGCAGTAGTGACCCTTCATCTCATCATTTAGCCCATGCCTAAATCATGTAGCTACCCGCTCTATGCAACCTAGGTCGTGTTGTAGAAATTATATGCACTAAGCATGCATATGTCCTTGATTCACCTGATCTCACACTATTTAAATTTATGCAAAATATTGAATCAATTCCACTTGTTAATCTTTTGCGTATAATTTAATTGCACACACATGTAAAGCATAAATAAAAACATTCGCACATAACACATTTTTTAACAGGGAAAGCCTGAAGCTAAAAACCCCAACTATATATTATGTATCATGGAGATCATATGACAATCCTCATACAAAGCTTATGAAGCTCTCAGTACAGTACAATCTTCATACACTAATCAGGAACAATCTTGCAAATCCATGCACCGATCTTGTCCTCCTGTTAGCCTGCCTCCACTGCGCAATCCCTGCTGAAGAATAGCTCTGAATGAATTTGAATTACCCTTGCTTGCGCTGCGCAATCCTCATTGGCAACTCCAATGTGTGTGTGATGCAATCAATGCATCATTATAGTCACAACAAATAGTCTATCTTTCCCTTTCACCTATCTCTCCACTGGGTCTCCACTGAAACTGCCATGCACTGTAGTTAACTGTTGTATTGTTCAGTTGATTAATGAGTTATTATTTGTGAATTAATTAACTAATTCATTCACTCCACTCTCACTAGTGTATCATTCAGTTAGACTAGATATAACTAGCTCAACTGAGTCTAACTGAGTTAAACTAAATACAACTCCATAACTACTTCTGCCAACTGTGTCATAACTCTGCCACTTGAGTTCTAACTGAGTCCTCCATGCATTAGCTCCAGTAAACCCTTGGGAATTGCTTAATTCCCTCAGTCCACTGATGTGCCACATCTGTGCACTGAAAAAAAGTGCTCCAAGAGAATAAGTTATTGTTTAGTGTCTGATTATTATTAAGAGCTAATAATAATCGACATGCATCTATTTTTAGATCAGCGATCTATAAATAGACTTCGCCCAGTATTCTAAAAATAAAATTTCATCTATTTTTCCAACTTGATCAACCATCCACAAATAGCATCTTGCAACTTCTAAAATATGATCATCATTTCTAAAAATAGACTTGCACCAAAAATAGCCTACGGGCCCACTTAGAGAAGGCGACTCTTTTCACTAAGCTCATCATCTTGCTAAATCTCAACACTCCCTCTCGACAAGATAGGGATTATCCTTCACCCCGATCCTGCCTCTATGGTATTCAAATTTTCTCCTGGTGAGCGCCTTCGTCAGAATATCTGCATCCTGATCCTCCGTAGGAATGTAATAAAGCAAAATGATCTTTCGCTGCACACAATCTCTGATATGATGATACCAGATATCAATATGTTTAGATCTATCATGAACCATAGGATTAACCGAGAGTTTAATGCAACTCTGATTATCACAATGTATCACCGTGGGATCTAAATGTGAACCGAAAAAACCAACCAGGATCTTCCTCATCCAGATAGCCTCACATGCAGCTTGAATTGCTACCATGTATTCTACTTCCGCTGAAATGAGTGCCACAGATCTTTGTTTCCTGCTGTACCAAGAAACTGCCATAGATCCAATACTGAAAATCCCTCCTAATGTGCTCTTTCTGTCTGTTAGGCTTCCTACCCAATCTGCATCCATGAAGCCATGAAAATTCACCTCATACGTCTGTCTGTACCATAAACCATACTCAGATGTGCCCTTGAGATATCTCAAAACATGCTTGCCTGCCTTCCAAAAGAGCTTGGTAGGCTTAACCATCGCTTGTGAAAGCTGGTTCACTGCATAGCATATGTTCGATCTTGTATTAATTAAATACATGAGTGAACCCACCAACTGTCGATAAACAATGGCATCCACTACCTCTGCCGATGTAGCATCCTCTTTCTTCCAATTTCCTGGAAGAGGAGTATCGATAGGCTTGCAGCTTTGCATGTGAAACTTCTCCAGTATCTCCCGGGCATACTTGCCTTGAGACACAAACAGTTCACCTTTCCGCCGCCATATTTCCAATCCAAGGAAATAATGAAAGAGGTCGAAATCCTTCATCTCAAACTCCTTTGCAAGATCTGCCTTGCAGGAGTGTATCAACTGCTCATCACCTGTTAGTATTAAATCATCAACATAAATTAAAATGATTAAAATCTTACCCTCCACCACAATCTAGTACAGGTTTGCATCTGCCTCACTCTTGGTGAAGCCAAGTCTAGTGAAATAGTTTTTGATTTGATTTTACCAAGCACGGGGTGCTTGTTTCAGCCCATACAGCACTCTTTTGAGTTTGCACACATGCGACTCGCTGCTAAAGATCTCAAATCCTTCAGGCTACTCAATGTACACCTCTTCCTCAATGATGCCATTAAGGAACGCAGTCTTCACATCCATCTGATGAATGTTCCAACCCATCTACGCTGAGAGAGAAAGGATAGTAGTATGGAAGAATACAGTGCGACATGTGCAAAGGTTTCTTCATAGTCAATCCCCTCAATCTGTGAGAAGCCCCGGGCAACAAATATTGCCTTATACTTCTCGATGCTCCCATCAGCAACTTGCTTTACCTTGTAGATCCATCTTGATCCTATAACTGATTTTCCCACCGGCCTTGGAACAATCTCCCAAGCACTGTTTCTGACAATGGAGTCATACCCCTCCACCATGGCATCTACCCATGTGGGCTCCTGCACTGCTTCTTCAAAACAATATGGCTATGTCACGATACACTTGCTCATAAGAGCCATGTATCCAGTATAACGGTCAGGTGACTGTCTCTGTCTGCGTTGTGATGTAGGGACTCCTACATTCTGTGTCGCATCCACCTTCAGTCTCTTAGCTTCTGTGGTACGCTTTCTGCCTTGTTTGATGTTTGGTTCTGCATGAGTTGACTCCTCCACTCCATGAATCTCCTCCTGTGGCTGATCCACATCTAGAGGCTCATCTTTGGGAACAAGAAGTTCCTCTTATGCATGCAAGTGTAGCTCCCTCTCAAGCGGCAACTTCATGTCTTTCACCTCATTGAATTTTATATCCCGTCGCACAACAGTCATCCAACTATCTGGAAAATACACACGATAATTATGAGGTGTTTCTGTGTACCCCACAAATATCCCAACTTCTGCAGTTGGCTCTAGCTTCTTCCCGGCGTCCTTTGTCACATGAATGTAAACAGGTGAGCCAAAAGTCTTCAAATGATAAATATCAGGCTTCTTACCAGTAAAAGCTTCCTCGGGTGTACTCATGCCAAGTACTCTATGAGGACAACGTTTTTGCACATAAACCACTGTGTTGCATGCTGCCGCCCACAAGTGCATGGGTAGGCCCTGGTCATGCAGCATCGCTCATGCAACACCCATGATCGTTCTGTTCTTTCTCTCTGTGACCCCATTCTGCTGTGGATTTTGAGGCGCTATGAGTTCTCTTCGAATTCCTTCTTTGCTACAGAAGTCTTTGAATTCGACCAAGATGTATTCACCACCATTATCGCTCCGTAGAGCTTTCACTTGCTTCCCCGACTCCTTCTCCACCAATGCCTTGAACTCACAGAACTTTGAGAATGTTTCACTCTTCTTTTGCATGAATAAGATCCAACATCTATGAGAATAGTCATCAACAAATATCACATAATACATGTGTTTTGCTATTGAAGCGACCAAGAAAGGTCCACACATGTCTGTGTGAATTCTCTCCAGGATCACCGAAGCACGGTTCTCCTTCTCATGAAAGGTGGTCTTCACAAACTTACCCATAGTACATCCCTTGCACTTATCTGACTGCAAAAGAGTACCCTTGGGAAGTCCAGTAGAAATTTGATGCAAAATCTTCAAAGCGCCATGGTGAAGATGGTCCAATCTTCTGTGCCATAATTCGCCCTCATCCCAGCTCACCACTTCTTCTGCTTTGCCCACCATTGCAGTGCAGCCATCTACCTCCGGCTTGTAGAGATTCTTAATTCGAACCCCTATCTTCTTGGTTTGACCCATTGTTTTATGTCAAAGGAAGGCTTTTCCCTCACTGAAAATAGCATCATAACCTTTGTCTTCCAGCATTGCGACTAAGACCAAGTTCTTATTCAAACCTGGAACATGCATGACATTCTTCAACAAGAATGGATTACCGGACTCCCTCTCAAAGGTAATGGTCCCAATGCCAATCGCACTATACTGACCATCGTCGCCTATCTCTATATGCATATGGAGGTCCTTCTCCTCCAAGTCACTAAAAAACTCATTGTCTCCCGTCATATGGAAAGACGCACCACTATCAAGATACCACACCGATCCCATACAGCTTGAAACAAAGCATGCGATCAAGGAGAAATCAAGCTCAAATTGTGAGGCTAAGGCCTCTTCAGCTGTAGATTTAGCAGCCTTCTTGTTCTTATTATTCTATGGATATTTAGTGGCGAAATTTCCATGTTCATGACAGTGAAAACACTTCACTTTGGACAAATCCTGCTTCTTGCCTTTAGCATCAGATTTGAAGGATGTTTCTTCCCCTTCCCTTTCCTTGCTTTGGTAGCCAAAGTGAAATTTTCTTCATCTTCATTCTTCGATGAAGATCCATCCCTTATGTTGTGGTTCCTAGAGACAACCTTGAGTTGTGAAAGACCGGTGCCTAGGACATCTTATATAGCAAGGATCATATGGTATAACAGGTGAAGTTATCAATAAAAGGCTCTCATGCTATCTCCTGTAAACAGGGAATTTTAATTTTGAATGGGACCAAGACCTCCAGAAACTAGATACAGGGAGAGAAATACTGCAGAGGCAAGGTGCAAAACTCTAATATAAAAGCATCAAACAATTCATAGGCAGCTTACTATAAAGAAGGCCGATTCAAAAATACCTCACAGAAATAGATAATCAGAAGGTGTTTACTGCGCATGAAAGATTAAGAGAATACTAGTTGTCATTGAGCTGATATCCAGATACACAATATCACCATGTGATGGGCTTATCAATTTAAGAATCCATACATGACAATAGCATTTTAAAAATAACCTCCCAAAGAAACTAATATAGCAGAAATATGGTTTGAGTGATTAGTGAAACAGTATATCATGCCTGAGCAATATTTAAAGCGCTTTACTAATTCGAGCATGGGTATCAACTAGGATAAATCCATACCAAAAAACAGTGAGCCACTTGCATTCTAGAACATGATACGAGAAAGATGGATGGAACGAAATGAACAATTAAATTATCACTTACAAGAGAAAGTTACAAACTGTGAGACACCAAAGATCAGAATCCTCTTTAAAGACGGAACTCCTCCTCACTGAAACCCAACGGGCTTTGTACATTCATATAAGAGTTGTGTAAAAATACATACAAAATTCTCTCACCGCATAATTTTCTGATAAAATCTGAAACCTTCAATAATCTGTTCTTCGGGGGTTTTATAGCAGGAAAAAGAAAAACATTGTAAGGAAAGTGGACGATGAACATTTAATTTGCCTCATAAAGACAGGATGGCAAAAACGTGCACACCCATACTGCTTGATGACTCTGTAATGCTGTATGTACTCTATGGCTTGCTTTCTGAAATAAATGCACTGGGTAGAAGTCTCTTCAGGAACACGGTATAGAAATAAAAACCACATGGGCAGTCTGTCCTTCCCTGGAAATAAAATTCTGTTGAAATGAAACCTTGACGGTATTTTTTTCTGTGCATAGACCTTCTGAGTGATCTATGGGGTCTTCGATCTAGTACTCCGCCTTCAAATGGTTAGGTTAAGGCTCCAATATCTTCAATTACATGCCTTTAACTCTCTGCCATTCATTGATACTCTTTGTCTGCAATATTAATGTCTCTGATCGTGAAATCTGCGCTTTGAATGACTCTGGAGGGTTTGACAGAGTTTAACCCTGCTTCTTTAATGGCGGTCATGTCGTAACAGCTTCCCAGGCCTTTCTCCATAATTCTAGCCTCTGAAAAATGGTCTTTTCTGTTTTTTTCTGCTACTGCAACTGAGACTGTGAATCATGGCAGTGTACCGCCGTTCGTACCCTGCAAAATACACAAAATCATCAAGGAAAAAAATGCATGGGAAGGTGGATGCAACAGGGATAATGAGGATGACAGCGCAACTTGGAGAAATGGTGGAAAAACGCAGCGGAATGGCGGAGAAATGCTTTGGTGAAGGTTGGCGGAATGAAGAGAATTAAACGCGAAAACTTAACATTTCGACCTTTGAATGAAAAATATAGGGGGACAGAGGAAAACGTGACAAAACATGTGGAATAGTGACGTGGCGGGACCGGTCAACGGCAGGCGTGCGAATAAATCTGGACCGTCCGATCTCAGGAGGAGATCGACGATGGAAAACATATCGGAGGACGACGGATTGACGGGCCAGGGGTACGGATACCTTGGGTTAATTTCCGCGCATCTTTGGGGTGCGATGGCCGTTGGATGGAGAGCCCCAGATCAAACGGTCATTATGCATATCGCGCCGGGTCAAATGTCGAACAATAACGCGCGATGGGGGGGCAGTTTTGAAATAGTGATGGAGCCACGTGTCATACGCAAAGTGGAATCGCTCCGAAATGGAAAATACCTCCCACCCATCAAATGCGGTGCGATGGATACCATTGGTTTTTGAACAGTGTTTTTGGGCGTGGGGACCACAAAGGCAGAGAGAATACAGACCGTTGATCGGCGGGTTAGATGGACGGTTGTGATGAGATCGGGGGGAGGTGAATGGAGGAGCGACAAGCACATTGCGAAACAGTGCTGATCGTCGGATCTTACACAGATCGACGGCTGAGATTATTTCAAAGGCCGACAGACAAGTTCACCATTGCATCGGAACTTTTGTGTTTACAAAGGATAAGGGCACATGTGAAACCCCGATTGCGATAAGCGCTCTCTGGGCTAACGCTTGGTCTAGCGCCCAGGTCATGTGGAGGAAGAGATAAAGGGGGCAAGGACCGAAGGGGCTGGGCCTTATATATTTTCGGATGTGGGTTTTCGGCCCTTTTCATGCAATTTTGAGGCTAGACAAAAGTAACGATAGGCAGAAAAAAGGATTTTTAGGCCAAAAGAGGGGGTTTGAAGGGTTTAAGCGAGATTGCTTGTCAAAATTCAATAGGGGGCTGACATGATCAACATTGGCTCCACCTGGGGACGGCACGTTCATCCCTAGGCGTGTCGAGAACTTTGCAGACCACTTGATAATCTTCTGTGCGAACTCTGCTCTTCAGCACTTCTACTTTTCTCATCATGATTCACCACGACATCCACACTATTTAAACAAAGATGAAACAGGAAACTAATATACAGTATAATACAACAGGCTGTCTTTGCCTGAATCATTGGAAGTAGGGTTTAAGGAACTAACCATTTACAAGGGCGTCAAGCAAGTCTCCCTATAAATTTTCCAACTTGAAAGTGTTGTTACCTCCTTGTTCCATGATTTTAAAAGGACTGAACCATAGTGGGTCGAATTTACCATGTTTCCCTTTTTCAGCTCTTCGGACATCCCATATGAGCACTAAATCACCAATCTGCAACTTCCTGTCCTTAGCATGCTGATCAAAAAGGTACTTCATCTTCTCTTGATATTCAGTCAGCTTCTGATTTACCTGGTTCCGTGTTTCCTCCAACTCCACCAGCTGATTTATTCTCCTGGTCACACCATCAGGCTCTTCTTGACTTTCTTGCATGAATCGGGCTACTAGTAAGGCTAACTGAATAGGGAATACCGTTGCCCTCCCATATACTAATTCATATGGGGATTTCCCAGTTGCTCTCTTGCTGGTAATTCTATTGGCCCACAGGGCGAATTTCAACTGGGAATCCCAATTTTTCTGATTTTCGTTGATAGCCTTCTTCAGTGCCCTCACCAGAGTTTTATTTGAAGACTCTGCCAAGCCATTTCCTTGTGGGTAATAGGCTGTAGAGTGACTTAGTGTGATGTTATACTGCTAGTAGAAATTCACAAACTTTGCAGACTTGAAGGCCTGGGCATTATCAGTTACTATTGTGGCAGGACAGCCAAACCTGGATATGATGTTTTCTTCCATGAACTTTATTATCACAGTATCTGTCACATTCCTCGCAGGTATGGATTCCACCCATTTTGTGAAATAATCCATGGAAATTAATATCCACTTATGCTGACAACTCGATGGAGGATGTATTTCACCTATAAAGTCAATTCCCCATTGCCTAAATGGTTCATCCACGTGCACGGGAATCATGGGCAGAGGTGTCAATTTCTATCTTTCGGCAAATTTCTGACATTTCTCACAAGCTCTAACCCAGGCACAAACATCTCCAAAGAGCTTGGGCCAATAAAAACCATCCTTCAGGATTTTGTGAGCAGTGGCCCTCCAATTTTAATGGCCCCCACAGATTCCTTCATGAAATTCAGCCATTATACTCTCTACCTCATTCTCTATGATACACAGGAGTAGAATACCTGAGGGATCTCGCCAGTATAGCCAGCCATTGGCGACTATGTACTTATGTGATCTCAGCCGTAGCGCTCTGTATTTAGCTTTATCACAGCTTGGAGGGTAGCTGAGTGTGAGGAGATATTCTACTATTTCTTTGTACCACTAACTAGTGAGGTACTTCATCTGTGTTTCCGGAGTAGTTATCTCTACTCCCTGTAGCTCTTCTTTCTTCTCAGATTCCTCAATTGCTATTATGGACAAATTTATACCCAGAGCATGATAGTTTGATTCAGATAGGATCTTGGCTAGCCCTTGTCCTTTGATCAGTTTGGTAGGGCAGATGTCTAGCTCATACTCCTGTATTTTGGCAATCCACTTCCCCCTTTTTCCTTCACTATCCCCTTGGATAAGAATATCCTTTACAGCTGCTGTAGGCACAAATGCAGTGATGTGGGATCGTAGGACATACATGCGGAATGCTTTAAGGTATTTCACTAGGGCGTATGCTTGCTTTTCTAATATGTTATATTTTAATTCTGCATCACGGAGCACCTGACTGAAGAAGGCGATGGGCTGCTCGTATCCTTCTTCATTTTTCTGTAATAAAACCCCTGCTATTGTATGAGGTGATGCAAAAGAAAATATCATGAATGGCTTAGCATAATCCGGTCTAGCTAGCACATGGGCTTCTGCAAAAGCATTTTTTATTCTGATAAAGGCCTCTCGTGATTCCTGGGACCACTTAACCTCATTATCTTTCTTCAGCATGTTACTTATATGTCTAACTATTTCAGCATAGTTAGGAATAAACCTTCTCAGAAAATTAATGCACCCTAGGAATACCTGTGCCTCCTTCTTATTTCTGGGAAGAGAAATACCATTTATAACCTCTACCCTCTTAGGGTCTTTTTTTACCCCATCTTTAGTCACAATATGCCCGAAAATCCCGCCTTCTTCTAATGGAAATAAAGATTTTTGTGGATTGAGATAAAGACCATACCTTCTGCATTTCTCAAAATTTCTACGCAGATGCTCAATGTGCTCAGTATCATCCTTTGAAAATACAGTGATATCATCGAGGTAGACTACCACAAACTTATCTTGCTCCCCAACAAAAGCAATGTCCATGGCCCTCTGAAAAGTGGCCACTGCATTAATCAACCCAAAAGGCATCCTGGCATACATAAATGTACCCCATGGTGTGGTGAAAGCGGTCTTCTTTTGATCTTCTGGAAGTACAGCCACCTGATTATAACTAGAGAATCCATCCATCATTGACATCCTAGAAGCTCCAACCACTTTCTACAGGATGTGGTCCATCTTAGGCAGTGGGTAATTATCCTTTAAGGATGCTCTATTTAAATTTCGGAAATCAACACATAGCCTTATTTCTCCATTCTTCTTTCGGACAGGGACTAGGTTTTCCACCCATTCAGAATACCTCAATGGCACAATTATTTTGGCCTTTAACAGCTTCTTAATTTCCTTCTCAATGGAGGGAAGCAGCAAGGGATTTATCTGTCTGAGCTTCTACTTATGAGGTTTCACATCTCTCTTTAGTGGAATTTTATGCTGCATTATACTGATGTCAAAATTTTTTAGGTCCTGATAAGACCATGCAAACACATCTTTGTAAGACTGAAATAACTTCTGGTATAGCTTTTTATATTCTTCTGGGACCTTCTTGGATAGTTTTACAATTTTGGGGTCAGCTTCAGTACCAAGATTGAGGTCTTCCACCTGATTTTCTTCCACCACTTTGCTTGGCTACAGTGGGACATCGTTCTTGTCGAACAATATTTCTAGAGGCACTAGCCCTCTGGGTATAACGTTTCCCTTTAATTGCAACACTTTGTTACCTGCCATTTTCTCTTCCCAATTTCTTTCTGAAGTATCTTCAGCCTCCTCTCCTTCATCAGCATCAATCTCCTTATTGGAGAATTCTCCTACTGTTTCCAGGAATCTCTTCACCTATTCTTCATCCTCAAATACCTGCCAGTGCTTGATATTATCTGGGATTGATGGTCGATAACGTAACTCAATTTCATACCTCAAGAGAGGGTTCTGAGGTGGACAAAATGTACTAGCAGCCACAGCAAGGGAATCAGCCATCCTATTCTATTCCCGGGGCATGAACTGGATATTAAATGCCAAGAAAAAATTTTCCACCATGTCCCGAACTTCATTCCTATATGCCCTCAGCCGAGGATGTTTGGTTTGACGTTGATTCCTGGCCTGTCTAACCACCAGCTCTGAATCTCCCAGAAATTTTAAACTTTGTATATTCATGCTCCTGGTTGTCTGTAGCCCTAACAGAAGTGCTTCATATTCAGCCACATTATTAGTGGCTTCATATTCTAGCTTGAAAGACAATGGTACCCATTTCCCTGTAGGATAAATCAATAGTATTCCAGCTCCATTACCTTCTCTTGAATTTGCTCCGTCAAAATGAAGTGTCCAGATTCCTGCTTCATGGCTCTCTGAGGGCTGCTCAGTCTTGATCTGGCAGAAGGTTGGTTCATGAGCATAATCTTGATCTTCTTCCAGCATCAAGCATGAGAAATATCCTTCTTTACTGTAGACTGGTGAATTAACAGAGTTGTCAGCCTTAGTAACCATCTTGACAAATCTAGTTTCCCTGTACAACCTCCTCTCCTGGCCACCAAAAACTGGGATAGTGGCATATGTTAGGTCCAACTTGATCGACCCACCAATTTTCGTTCCCCAGGACCTTGACAGCAACATGCCAAAGCGAGCTGGGATGTCAGCCACCACAATGTCCATTACCACACTTTTTGCTAGGATTTGGACCAAATTGACCACCAAATCCTTGATCATCCCCAAGCATTTAACTCTTTTGGAATCAAATGAATAGAGGTCCTTGTATGGACGGTTGATTTGTAATCCTAGTTGTTCCATGACTGACAGAGGCAGAAGGTTATGGGAAGCTCCATAATCTAGCATACAGTTATGTAATAACAGGTCATGGATCACTAGAGACACATAGAAGGGAGGAGCAGAAGCATCTAATTCCTCAACATGTGGGCCAAATACAACCATGGGTCTTTCTTCTTGAAGGTTGAGACTATCTGGGATGAGTGCTGCTTCTGGAGGGATCATGAAAGAGGTGACTTGGGATTGGTATGCAGGTTGCTTCAGTAGTTCAGTCAAGGGAACTGGGATTTTGACCTTCTTAAGTTCCTTTTGCAAACTGAAAACAAGAGAGGACTTCTCTATTACAACCTCTTTTGACTCTTTATTTTCCGCTGAGGGTTTAACTTCTTTTAACACAGACTTGGTATTAGGGGAAATTACTACTTTAGAAGAGGAAGGAATTTGATCATTAGACTGCAAAGGTTTGTTTAGAGGCCCCTTACCTTTGTCTGTGACTTTCTGCATTGTTGACTCCTTCTGAGCAGGTGCTTCCTTTTGGGGTGGCTCTTCTTCTTGCTCTTGAGTACGATTCCTTTTCCTAGAAGATCTAAGATCATATCTTCTAGTGAACTGTGCTTGCATGAAATCAACAAATTTCTTACAATAGTGATCAATTTCTGAGTCTTCTATGTCTCTAGCCTTTTCTTCTTCTTGCAATGAGCACTTGGTTCCATCATTTCCTTGCAAAGGGCATTCCTCTCCATCAATATTCGAGAAAGCAATATTTGCATCCTCCAATTCATAGGAAATATCTTCAGTAGGACCATCCACTGGACCTTCCAAGTACAATGGGTGTGGTACCTGATCTTGTTGTTCTCTTGGTTCCCTTTGCAATATTTGTAGGGGTGGTTTCCTATACTGAGGATTATAACCTCTGTTTGGAGCATTCTAGAAATTCTTGGAGGCTGAATTCTTGGCCTCCAATTCAAGCTTGACCAGCTTACCAGAAAGGTTCTTAATCATTTTTTTCATTTCTTCAATTTTGTCATTAGCTGAGTCTCTGTCTTGGTTAGAGGTAGATACCTCCTCTTTGCCCCTTCTTCTGGTATCTTGTTCAGATTTTCCCTTTGATTTACCAGTGGAGGCGAAATTTGCCTCCAACTCTAGTGCATCTATCTGAGCATCATCCATAGTAGAAGGCTTTCTTTCTCTCAGAGAGAAACCAAATTCTGAGTCAAAGGCTGCTACAAAAACAACTTTAGCAGCAGTTTCATGAGGTTTCATATCAGCTGGAAGGCTCAGATACAATTTATTAAATCTCTTGATAAATTCTGACACCCCTTCATTATGTCTTTTCTTGAGTGTGTTGAACTCAGTAATACAATGTCCATGATCTTTCTTCTCTCCCCATTTCTTGAGAAAAGTATCTTCCATTATTTCCCAAGTGGTAACAGAACGGTCTCCCAATGTATTAAACCATTTTCTGGCTTCGCCATCAATAGATTGGACAAACAGCCTTAAGACTACATCTAAATTTTCCACATTAAAATTCTCTGCAAAAGAACAGAAGACCTCAAGATGTTTTTGAGCATCAATCTCATTCTCCCCATTGAATCGGGGTAAAATCTTCAGATAATCCTATGGCATATTATTCAACACTTGAGGTAATGCCAGGGGGGCATATTTATTTAACAAGAAGCCTGGAACATTGGCCATTGGAGGGGTAGTTTGATGAGTAACAGGAGGAGGAGGAGGTGGGAGTGGAGTATGAACAACAATAGGAATGTAATGAACAACAGCTTGAGGTGTTGAGGGGAACAGCGGTCTGTTAATAGCAGATACTTCGGTGACTTCCTTGACCTCTTCGACCTCAGGAGTAGGGTGAAAATTATCTTTAAATTGGACACCTCCTCGGGGTGAACTATCTGAAGAGTAATCAGTATCTCCCACAATGGAGTCAGGACCTAGCACTTGGGCTACTTGAGAAGAAGAGGATGGGAATTTTTCTATAGACAATTCAGGGATTTCAGTGTGTGCTGCTTTCCTTTCCCTCCAATTCCTCCTATGTATGATCTTCTCTGGGTCAGACACTGAAGGTGTCTTTGGCTGTGACGTATCTGACCTCAGGTGTGGCTTACGAGGAGCCAGGACTGCAAGTGAATTTATCTAATAAAAAAATGTGGAGTCGCCAAGGTGAGGGATCTACAACTCTCAACTCTCCATACTCACCTACTTGAAGAGTGAATTAGGTGTTTTCGAAGCCCAAGGATTTAAATTTTCTCAACTTCGCTCCCTGGCAACGGCGCTAAAAAGATGTTGTGGTTCCTAGAGACAGCCTTGAGTTGTGAAAGACCAGTGCCTAGGACATCTTATATAGCAAGGAGCATATGGTATAACAGGTTAAGTTATCAATAAAAGGCTCTCATGCTATCTCCTGTAAACAGGGAATTTTAATTTTGAATGGGACCAAGACCTCCAGAAACTAGATACAGGGAGAGAAATACTACAAAGGCAAGGTGCAAAACTCTAATATAAAAGCATCAAACAATTCAGAGGCAGCTTACTGTAAAGAGGGTCGATTCAAAAATACCTCACAGAAATAGATAATCAGAAGGTGTTTACTGCACATGAAATATTAAGAGAATACTAGTTGTCATTGAGCTGATATCCAGATACACAATATCACCATGTGATGGGCTTATCAATTTAAGAATCCATACATGATAATGGTGTTTTAAAAATAACCTCCCAAAGAAACTAATATAGCAGAAATATGGTTTGAGTGAATAGTGAAATAGTATATCATGCCTGAGCCATATTTAAAGCGCTTGACTAATTCGAGCATGGGTATCAACTAGGATAAATCCATACCAAAAACCAGTGAGCCACTTGCATTCCAAAACATAATACAAGAAATATGGATGGAACGAAATGAACAATTAAATTATCACTTACAAGAGAAAGTTACAAACTGTGAGACACCAAAGATCAGAATCCTCTTTAAAGATGGAACTCCTCCTCACTGAAACCCAACGGGCTCTGTACATTCATATAAGAGTTGTGCAAAAATACATACAAAATTCTCTCACCACATAATTTTTTGATAAAATCTGGAACCTTCAATAATATGTTCTTCAGGGGTTTTATAGGAGGAAAAAGAAAAACATTGTAAGGAAAGTGGACGATGAACATTTAATTTGCCTCATAAAGACAGGATGGCAGAAATGTGCACGCCCATACTGCTTGACGACTCTGTAATGTTGTATGTACTTTGTGGCTTGCTTTCTTAAATAAATGCACTGGGTAGAAGTCTCTTCAAGAACATGGTATAGAAATAAAAACCACATGGGCAGTCCGTCCTTCCCTGGAAATAAAATTCTGCTGAAATGAAACCTTGAGGGTATTGTTTTCTGTGCATAGACCTTCTGAGTGAACTACGGGGTCTTCGATCTGGTACTCTGCCTTCAAATGGTTAGGTTAAGGCTCCAAGATCTTCAATTTCACGCCTTTAACTCTCTGCCATTCACTAATACTCTTTGTCTGTAATATTAATGTCTCCGATCACGAAATCTGCGCTTTGAATGACTCTGGAGGGTTTGACAGAGTTTAACCCTGCTTCTTTAATGGCATTCATGTCGTAACAGCTTCCCAGGCCTTTCTCCATAATTCTAGCCTCTGAAAAATGGTCTTTTCTGGTGTTTTCTGCTACCGCAATTGAGACATGAATCATGGCGGTGTACCGCCGTTCGTACCCTGCAAAATACACAAAATCATCAAGAAAACAAATGCACAGGAAGGTGGATGCAACAGGAATAATGAGGATGACATCGCAGCTTGGAGAAATGGTGGAAAAACACAGCGGAATGGCAGAGAAATTCTTTGGTGAAGGTTAGCGGAATGCAGAGAATTAAATGCGAAAACTTAACATTTCGACCTTTGAATGAAAAATATAGGGGGATGGAGGAAAACGTGACAAAACACGTGGAATAGTGATGTGGCGGGACCGGTCAACGGCGGGCGTGCGAATAAATCTAGACCGTCCGATCTCAAGAGGAGATCGACGGTGGAAAACATATCGGAGGACGACGGATTGACAGGCCAGGGGTACGGATACCTTGGGTTAATTTCCGCACATCTTTGGGGTGCGATGGTCGTTGGATGGAGAGCCCCAGATCGGACAGTCATTATGCATATCACGCCGGGTCAAATGCCGAACAATAACGCGCGATGGGGGGGCGGTTTTGAAATAGTGACGGAGCCACGTGTCATACGCTGAGTGGAATCGCTCCGAAATGGAAAATACCGCCCGCCCATCAAGGCGGTGCGATGGATACCACTAGTTTTTGAACAGTGTTTTTGGGCGCGGGGACCACAAAGGCGAAGAGAATACAGACCGTTGATCGGCGGGTTAGATGGATGGTTGTGATGAGATCGGGGGGGGGCGAACATAGGAGCGACGAGCACATTGCGAAATAGCGTTGATCGTCGGATCTTACACAGATCGACGGCTAAGATTATTTCAAAGGTCGATAGACAAGTTCACCATCGCATCGGAACTTTTGCGTTTACAAAGGATAAGGGCGCATGTGAAACCCGATTGCGATAAGCGCTCTCCGGGCTAACGCTTGGTCTAGCGCCCGGGTCATGTAGAGGAAGAGATAAAGGGGGCTAGGACCGAAGGGGTTGGGCCTTATATATTTTCGGATGTGGGTTTTCGGCCCTTTTTATGCAATTTTGAGGCTATACAAAAGTAACAATAGGCATAAAAAAGGATTTTTAGGCCAAAATAGGGAGTTTTAAGGGTTTAAGCGAGATTTCTTGTCAAAATTCAATAGGGGGCTGACATGATCAACACCCGGTACCCCGCCTTATCTGCTCCTGCACAAGATCCGACCAAAGTCGCTCCCATCCCGGCAGTTTCTCCCGTCCATTGACAGAATCTTCATAGTTATGCCAACTCTTCGAAAGCCCAAGGAGAGCCAAGCTCACTAAGTCTTCTTCATCAAAAGTAACCCCCACACTTCCCAATTCATCCTTGCAGTGGAAAAACTTTGTGAGGTATTTTGGAATACTGTCGCCTTTCTCCATTTTTATTTTTCTGAGCTTGTCTTTAAGCACCAACTTCCTCTGGTCACTTCTACTTTGGAACAAATCTTTCAAAGCCTTCCACATTAAGAATGGAGTGGCTTTCCCGTGAAGGTTGGACACAATATGGTCCTTCACACCTTCCAACAAAATCCTTCTCGTCTTTGCTGTCTTCTTTTGCCATGCGTCAAGTAATGCAGCATCGCTAGATCCCGGCTTAGGAACATCGCTATCGATGAACTCCTTCAGCCCATTATCCTCCAGCACTGCCTCCATCCTATCCTTCCATGATATGTAATTTGAGCTCCCATCAAGGGCATACTCCAATCGCAACCCATTGAAAGCCATTTCAATGTATACTCAACTTCTGCACCAAGAATCTTCTGCAGCAAATTTGAATTGTCCACCAACACAAACTCGCTTCACAATTGCAATATTCAATTAACAATGCTCCGATACCATGTAGAAATTATATGCAATAAGCATGCATATGTCCTTAATTCACCTGATCTCACACTATTTAACTTTATGCAAAATACTGAATCAATTTCACTTTTTAATATTTTGCGGATAATTTAATTGCATACACATGTAAAGCATAAATAAAAACATTCGCACATAACATAGTTTTTAATCGGCAAAGCCTGAAGTTGAAAACCCCAACTATATATTATGTATCATGGAGATCATATGGCAATCCTCATACAAAGCTTATCAAGCTCTCAGTACAGTACAATCTTCATACACTAATCAGGAACAATCTTGCAAATCCATGCACCGATCTTGCCCTCCTGCTAGCCTACCTCCATTGTGCAATCCCTACTGAATAATAGCTCTGAATGAATTTGAATTACCCTTGCTTGCACTGTGAAATCCTCATTGGCAACTCCAATGTGTGTGTGATGCAATCAATGCATCACTATAGTCACAACAAATAGTCTATCTTGCCCTTTCACCTATCTCTCCATTGGGTCTCCACTGAAACTGCCATGCACTGTAGTTAACTGCTATATTGTTCAGTTGATTAATGAGTTATTATTTGTGAATTAATTAACTAATTAATTCACTCCACTCTCACTAGTGTATCAATCAGTTAGACTAGATACAACTAGCTCAACTGAGTCTAACCGAGTTAAACTAAATACAACTCCATAACTACTTCTTCCAATTGTGTCATAACTCTGCCACTTGAGTTCTAACTGAGTCCTCCATGCATTAGCTCCAGTAAACCCTTGGGAATTGCGTAATTCCCTCAGTCCACTGATGTGCCACATATGTGCATTGAAACAAAGTGCTCCAAGAGAATAAGTTGTTGTTTAGTGTCTGATTATTATTAAGAGCTAATAATAGTCAACATGCATCTATT
Source organism: Pinus albicaulis (assembly GCA_034641835.2). Taxonomy (NCBI): domain Eukaryota; kingdom Viridiplantae; phylum Streptophyta; class Pinopsida; order Pinales; family Pinaceae; genus Pinus; species Pinus albicaulis. The sequence goes on from CM076580.1 coordinate 66,376,890, forward strand.
TTTAGATCAATGATCTATAAATAGACTTTCCCTAATATTCTAAAAATATAATTTCATTTATTTTTCCAACTTGATCAACCATCCACAAATAGCATCCTACAACTTCTGAAATATGATCATCATGTCTAAAAATAGACTTGCGCCAAAAATAGCCTGCGGGCCCACTTAGTGAAGGCAACTCTTTTCACTAAGCTCATCATCTTGTTGAATCTCAACACGTGTAACTCGCTCGTGTCGTGCAGACTACCCAGGTCGTGCAGCTCACCCATGTCGTGCATACCACCTGGGTCGTGCATACCACTCTTTTTGCACAACAAACATCATTTGGTAAACATGTTCTGAAAAACTCATTCCAAAAAATCATTCAGGAAAACTTGCTCATGAAAACCTATGAAGAAAATTCGTTCAAGATTTTCGTTTGGCCCGCCACTGAACTACCTGAACGCCTCAGACTTGTTTCCTTTGTTTACCTTCGCTTTGCACTAATATGTTTTGTGAATTGCAAATGAATTGGTTCCTTTGAACAAGTTCCCTTCTTTCAATATATACACTTGTTTTCCCAAACAATTTACTAAATGACGTGTTCTTTCACTTCACTCGGTCGACCTCGCCCATTTTCTCCACCCACCCGACCCAACCCGTTTGCTCCACTCGATCGACTCGACTTGTGTGACTCGTTTAGTTCAGTCGTCCTTTTGAATCGTTTCGTTCAACTGACCTGACCCATGTGACTCATGTAGCTCACATGACCGACTCGACTCGTTCGAGTGGAAGTACTTTGACACCCTCACATGCCCTCACTTGAACTATCTGCATGCCTATGTCACACTTTTCTGCACACCCATTGCATTCTTTTTCACACACCCGATACAGATCATGCCCGTCATATTAGGTGGGCGCCCACTACTATGACATGCCCGCCTCACCCATCAAACATTTTTAGTTAAATTTAACTGGGTGACTCACCTCTCAATTATGTGTGTGCGTCCCTCCGAGTCGCTCATGTGCATTCGATTAAACATGCCCGTCGCTTGAGTTCGATTTTTCAACTCTCCCCAAGCTGGTGGGTTGTCATGGGCGCTTTCCCAACTTGAGGCCCTGACATCCTCCCCTACTTTAAAAAGGCTCTTTCCCTCGACAACACCATCCCAAAAAACTCCATTTCTAAGACCAAATGTCACAAAGTGTCACCAGCTCCAACGTCAATCGTCCCTGCTGCATGAACTCCCTACTCTCATTGCATAAACTCCCACCAAGGCTCATGACTCTATGTTGGAAATACTCCTCAATCCATGGTCATCAACGACAACTCGTCGCAATACTCCATACAGCCCCATCATGTGCAAGGTTTCTCCTTCCAACTCAGCTACATGCTACAGTCGCAACTCATATTGTGTCAATCCACCATATATCTTCATTATGTGAGCTACTGTTTTAATACTCCAACTCAAATTCACCATGCATCTGTGAACTTGCGTGCCCCCATGACTCGAACTAGTTGGATGGCCAGTACAACCATCATCCAAATCCATGGGAATGCACCTCCTCATGCCTTCGTTGGTTGTTTCTCCAACATTTTGTCATATAGTCATCTCGATCAAAGACTCTCCCCATTAATCCAATGCTCAATTTTCCATACTCAGGACCACGAAGAAGTCTCCCCCCCATCTACGATATGTTGTCCATCAAAAGTGGTTAAGTCTCATCATCTCAACCCCTGCCCAATTCCTGCCACCAAGGCACCTCCATCATTGCAACTCCATTGAACTCTAAAGTGTCATGTCTCTATCATATCCATCACGTGACTCTTCATGAGCACACCCCATAATGTGCCCAAGGCATGTGTCCCATACTGCATCAAATTCAAGTCTCAAATAGACCTTAGCTCCTCAACGAACTACATACTCCAATACCAGCATGATATGAAGTCTTCATCAGTTGCAACTCTCCCCAAATCACCATGAGCTCCTATAAACCATCTCCTTCCAACACTTTAACAAACATACTTGTCTCAATCACAAACTCCATCACAAGTTGCCTTTGCACTCCTTGTTGTATGAATCCCTCACAGGTCTCCCATGTCTCCTGCAAAAACAACCATGGCCTTGTTGCTAAAGTTCTTAATATATCCACCTATCTATCTACAAAATGTCCTCATGTCGCATCAGTAAGTCCATCTTGCCCCACATCCTTGCCTTGGAACTTCTCCTTGATGTTCATACACAACATCTCCATAAGTGCACTTGCTTGATGCCCCCATAAGATGTATGTTATGTGCCCTTCCTCTTCAATTCAATGTCCATGAATTCAGTTACCCAACTTGTTCACTTATGTAGACCCAACACAACTCTAGTTATCACACCCTTGCTTTCGTTCAGGTTAGTGTCCTCAATCAGCCTACCTTCATATCACTATCACGAGTCCTTTTGCTTCATTGATACCTCCCCCACTAAAGGTCCACCAAGAGTTCCTCTTGGCCTCAACAGAACAACCATGAATAATTCTACCCAGTATCATGTATTATATCTTCTTCATTTTGGTGTACCCTTCCTTCATTTTGTCCATGAGTCATGTTGAGAAATTAGCCAATTCTCCCTTTGGCTAAGCATGACTCAACCATTTAAAAATTCATCATGTTCCACTCTTTTCATAGACATCTGCACCTTCTTCTCTACGGTCGCATACTGTCCAGACAAGTTCTGGGACACCCATTGTTCCTTTTTTCCCAATGCAAAAGTTCTCATCATAATATTCCATAGAAATACTATCCATTTCTTTGGAAAACAAACACTTCCTTTACTCATCGAATCATCTTCGTGAGGTTTATCCATGTGAGTGACTCCTACGATCAATGGTTGCAATGTGCACAAATATGGTCCAACATGGGCTAGTTCAGTCACCCCAATTTCCTCCTCTTTCGCTAGCACATCCACAACATCCTCTTCTCATATATCGTAGCTTCTTATTGTTCATCGCAATCAACAACTTCATCTTGTTCCACTTCCCATCCAAGTAGAATAAGTTCCCCTTTAACATTTCCTTCCAAAACTTCAAGCTCAACCCGAATCCTTAGTTGGTCTTCTTTCATATGCATAAACCTATGCAAGGTTTGTAAGAGTCTCCCATGGCATTCTTTCCAACTTGCCATGTTTTTTTGTTTGGCTTAGCCCTTGACCACTCGGCTCGTGCAAATCACTCGTTTTGCACAACAAAACTTGTTTGATAACCCTATTCATAAAAACTCATTCCAAAAAATTGTTTAGGAAAACTTATGCAGAAAACTTGTTTAGGATTTTCATTCAGCCTGTCCAGGTGGGACGTGCCCTGTCACACCCTCGCATTCCCTGCGGTTCACCCAAACTACCCAAATGCCTCAGACTCATTTCCTTCATTTTCCTTTGCTCTGCTCCTGATATGTTATTCGAACTGCAGATGGATTGGTGCCTTTGAACAATTCCCCTTCATTCACTCTATAAACTCGTTTGCCCAAACAATTTACCAAACGACATGTCCGTTCACTTCACCCGTTCAGCCTGACCCATGTGACTTGTTTCATTTAGATGACCCATGTGACTCATTTTTTCAGCCAACCCGTGTGACCCGTGCAGATCATACGACCGACCTGACTCATTCTGGTGGATGCCCTATGACACCCTCACATGTCATTTCCTGAACTGTTCGCATGCCCGTGTCACACTCGCCCGAACGCCTGTCGCAGGCCAAACCACATGCCTGCTAAACTTCATGCCCATCGTGTTGGGCAGATGCCCACCTCACCCATCACACTTTTTCGGTTAAATGCGTCCAGGTGACTCGCCCCTCATTTATGTTCGTGCTCCCTCTAACTCACCCATGTGCATTCAGTGAAACACGCTCGTCACTCGAGTTTGATTTTTCGACTTTCCCTGAGTTAGTGGATCGTCACAAGCACTCGTCCAACTTGAGGCCTTGACATGCATAACAGATCTAACATGAGCCTAGAGGGATCAAATTTCTTCAGGTGCAAACTTGTTTTAGAGTGCAAAAACCAATATGCAATTTTTTTTGTTTAAATTGTACTTTTGAATGTCATAGAGATTCCATAATATGTGCATTGAACTAGTTTTTTTGTTAGTAATACATTTTTAATTATACATCAATATTAATTCATATTGAAATATTTTATTCATAACCCACGTTGGATATTTTATTCTATAAAACATTAAAATATATTCTTTTAACATTTTTTTTCCATAATGTTAAAATATTTTTGAAAAATGGTGAACCCTGGTATTGCACCAAGAGTGCTGCAACTCCCAGGGGTTACCCTACTTTACTTTATCAGCCCAGGGTTCGTACAAACTTTGAGGTGACAGGGTTATATACACAGTAGATGCATCTTATTCATGTCATTCTCTTCTACTTTACGAAAGGGTGTTATTTCTTAATTTATGAGAACAACTAGAAAGTAAATTACTGGAAGGAAATGACAGAAAGGAAATTAAACTAAAGTGTTGAAAGGAAATGACAAGAATGAACTAATTTAATTGGAAAAAAGGGAAATGACAGAAAATAAACTAAGATAATTTGTTGAAAATTAATGGCAGAAAGAAAACCAACTCTAAACCACACTTAACTTGGACAAACAGCTAAATGCATTCCACTTATCCTATGATCTATCTACCATGGTGTTATCCATGCAACTAAACTATCCATGACTTAATTCTAACCAAAAAGAGTTAATTTGTAGCATGGAGGAAGAAAAAGGGCTGAAAGAGTGAATTGGGGGCTTATTGCATGAAACGGGGCTTAAAAATGGAAAGCGGGGGTTAAACCCTTAGAAAACTTGATTATAATGTGAGAAATAATTTTGGAGTGGAAAGAATTGAAAAAGGCTTAGAGGCAGAAAAAGGGGGTTTAAAACCTTATAAAACCTTATTATAGTGCAAGAAATGGCCTTGGAGTGGAAAGAATCAAAGAATGCGATGGCGAAGACGCGATGGATGTAAAAGTGGCGATATGTGATGTCGCAATTGCAATATCACAAGTTTAAATGGATAGCAGTAAAGACTTAACAGAATGAACTAAGATGTGCAACGTGCGATTTGTGTTGCGGTAAAGGTTGAGGGCTACAATTTTTCGATGTGGTAAGTTCTGCGAGATGTGATGTGCGAAGGGGATGATGTGGCAGTGAAAAGTAAAAGGAAAAATTTGTGCGATGCGATGTAAAGTAGGATAAAAACTGCGAGATGTGATTTTTGATGTGGTAAGACCTGCGGGATGCGATTTACGATGTGGTAAGACCTGCGGGATGCATGATGTGGCGGAGGGTGACGTGGCAGAGTTATCACATCAGCGGAATAAGCGGTAAGTGTTATGCAAAAAGGTAAAGGGTGTGATTTTCGATTTGCATGATCACGATATCGCAATCATCCAGAACAAGCGGTAAGTGTTTATAGGTAAGAGCTAAATGTTGCCATTTACGAAGTGCGATGTACGGTGGCGGGAATTTCGAGGAGAAAGGCGGAGGTCAGTTTTTTTGATGGTTTTCGATCGTTTTTGCATTAAAACAAGTCCCGGGATGGTGACCTATAGAAAGAAGGAATAAAGCAGGCAATCGGTGAAGGACAGCAGTAAGTCTTCAAGGCAAAAGGTAAGAGTGGTGAAGTGCGATTTGCGATTTCGCAAGATCGCAATAGAAAGGAACGAGCGGTAAGTGTTGAAGGTAAACGTGAAATTTTGCGATTGCGAAGTGCGATGTATGGTGGAGGGAGTCTCGAAGAGCAAAGGCGGAGGTTGGTTTTTTTCAGTGGTTTTGAATGGTTTTCACGTGTTTTGCATAGAAAGAATAAGGCGGCTGTGAACGAAGAAAATAGAGAAATAAGGCTTTGAAGGGCTAAGTGCATTAGGCAAAGAAAAGGTGAGTACAGCGTTGAGATGAGAATAGAAGGAGGGGAATAGAGGCGTAAGAGAAGTGCTCAAAAATGAAACACCCCTTTGGATTATGCACGGGAGATAGACAAAAATGCAGGATGAAACAGTTATGGAAGGGCTTAGACTTTGTAACACAAATTCTTCCCAAAAATCAAACAGAAAGCAATTTTTGGCCTATGGGAAGGTCTACCCCTACTCGAACTCTATTGACAGAGATGAGAGGGGGGAGACTTGACCACAGTTTTGGATTTTTTCCTCTATTTTTCTATGCATAGCAACTGAAACTATGATGCAGGAGCATCAGGATTAGCCAGCAATGTGGAGACTTGTTCACATGTTGTGGCTAAACCAGGGTGAAATCTAGTGACTATTGGTTAAAATCAGTTTTACTGAGAAGGTTGGACTTCTCAAAAAGTTTGTTATTGTAATAAATAAGAGATTATCTTCTTTAAATGTAGAGATAAGAGTTGTTAGTATAGGTGTGCTTAAAAAGCAATGAAATAGAAGATTTCTGTTATTCTTTAAAAATAGGAGATTGCGTTAGCATTGTTTTAGGAGATAGTTAATAATATAAGGAGGAAAATGTTAATGAGTGAGAGATTAAAATAGGTTTTGTGTGGAGCAAAAGCTAAGAATTGTAGCAAGGACTGTGTTGTGAAAAACAGAGATCATTCCTTGTGTTGGGGCAAAAGAACGAGACTCTGTTCTACTGTTATTTATGAATAAAATTAGTGTTTTGTGTCTCAATGTATGATGGATTCGTGGAGATTATGCGTTTTCTTTTCTTTGTGTAATTGATTAAATGGTGTGCGGCCTGTGTTTCAATTATGTTCTGTGCCACATCGAATGACAAATGGTGGGAATATGAGTATTGTATGACTGTGTAATTGATGACATGGTGGAGACCTGTGTTTTTATTTCAACTGTAAGAATTTTCGTTTAAAGGTAAATCTGGCATAGTTGAAGTCTGTTAGTGGAAAAGTCATTAACACAGCAAATCTGTGAAATAGAACACTTATTGGAATCTGGAGCGTATTTAAAATATATATTTGTTGATTGTGGGATTTATCAGATCCGTGTAATCCATTGCATCGAATCGGGGATCATTCCATATCGCAACTCATTATAACGGGAGCTGGACGCGATGTGTATTAAAATTTGTTTGAATTGAGATCGGATCCGAGGTAGTATTGCATCACTGACGGGAAGGTGACTTTGAATCACAGTGAATTTCTGATTTCCGATTGAATATCACATCGGAATTGTGGGTTCTTTTGATGGTTAAAGAGATGACACCGAATCACAGCAGTCTCCGATCGCCAATTGTATCGCATCGGAACTGTAGAGACATCAGTAGTTGAAAGTCACACTGCCAATTGCCGACATTGCGAAATGTTCTGAGCCATCAGATCGGCCAGATCTGTGGGACGGAATTATACACAGGTTTTTTTTATTTGAACAGACATTCAACGTTGTTTTGAATATTATAAAAAGTGTATATCGAAATCGGAAGAATAGATAGAATGATTTTGAGTTTATAAAAGGGTTTTGGTTCCGATAGAAACAAGGGATGAGCGAAAAGTTTAAAAGGTCCATTCAATCCATTGCTACTGCTGCGAACCGATGTCATCATGGAATGGGTGAGTCTTCACACAGTTTGGCAGTTTTAAAAGGCAAGGCGCATATATATATATTTTGTACCTTGATTCGACTAAAACGAAGGATCGAAGACATGTAATTTTGTGCAGGCCAAAATGTTATTTTGAATGATGATGATTTGCGTAGAGGTTGGGTTGATTAAAACAATGTCAAGTTTGAACTTTAAAAGCATGGATGCATTTGTTTTGTTTACTTTTGATTGTAAAATGAAATCCGATATTAAAAGCCCTATGTGAATGTTAGTGTTTAAATCGAAATGAGGAATTTGAGGTATCGGGTATGGTTTATGGAAGCATTCGAATGTTGATTGATTGAGAGTTTGATATATGATCTTGCTGTGAAAGGGTTTTATAACCATAATGAAGGATTTAAAAAGAAGCTTCCGCATGTAGAAAAGTTATGAAATTGCCAGACATTGAAGTTTTATTGGACAGTTATTTGAGATGCATTTTATATGCATGGTATATTGAAAGATTTTGGGTTTGGCAGGTTATGCTCGCCATCAAACTACAACAGCACAAAAACTAAATGCAATGGAACTTATCAGAAGCAAATCTAACTTAAATGGAAAAAGAAAAACTAGCTAAATGACAGAGAGGAAAAGATAATCACAGCAGAGAAGATGAGGCACATGGATTGGGCCCTAACCCACGAGCCTAGCCCTCTGAACTTAAATTAATCAAATGGAATAATTCTGCTCATTTCATAAAAGAATAATTGCATACATCTCTAAAATTTTGATCCCTGAATAAAACAAAAAGCTTCAATAGTTCACAACAATAATTCTGAATGGAATCGAGACTATGATAGATTAACTCTTCCTAGATCTAGATCTACTCTATTTATTCTACAGGGCAGCTACCAATAGCTCCCATGAAAATGGTGATTGAGTCCACTTTGACTCCAAGTAAACATAGATTGAGTGCCCTTTGTCTTCAGTTGCTTGGTTAACTCTTGGAATTCGAATTGCTGGAGAGAATCCTTGGGGATCCTTCAGCTGCTTGTGAAATTCGAATTTCTTGGAGAGAATCTTTGCGATCCTTCGGATGCCTTTGAGGGTGGACAACCCCCTATAATTTCTCCTTACTGTCCCCTCCAAGTCTTTGTGATAAAATCTTTATAAAAGTGCTTAATAAATCATGATTTTCTGCACTCAACCTTATATTAGGCACTCAGAGTATGTTAGCCTTAATCACCACCTATACTAGCATAATAAACCCAAATAATAATAAAAATGCAAGAAAAAGAGATCTAAGAAGGCAAAAAGGTGACTATTAACCCCTCCAAATATTTCTAATGATGGAGCTCATCAAAAAACATAAGGTTTAAGCATTTAATGTAAATAAGATGATTAAACCTTATATTTTTATAGGCATTTAAGGTTTGATTGAGTTGAAGATGTGCTAAAATTTTGGAGAAACAACTCATGAAGGCATGAGGAGGTGCATTCTCATGGATTTGGATGATGGTTAGATTGACCATCCAACTAGTCCGAGTCATGGGGGCGCGCAAGTGCACATATGCATGGTGAAGTTGAGTTGGAGTATTATAGCAACAATGCACATAATGACGATACATGGCGGATTAACACGATATGAGTTGTGACCATAGTATGTAGCTGAGTTCGAGGGAGCAACCTTCCACATGATGGGGCGGTATGGAGGATTGCGACGAGTTATGGTTGATGAACATGGATTGAGGAGTCTTTCCCACATAGAGTCATGAGCCTTAGTGTGGTTTCGTGTGATGAGAGTAGGGAGTTCATGTAGTAGGGAAAATTGACGTTGGAGCTAGTGACACTTTGCAACATTTGGTCTTGGAAATGGAGTTTGTCTTGATGGTGTTTTCGAGGGTGACAACCTTTTTAAAGTAAGGGAAGATGTTAGGCCCTCAAGTTGGACAAGCACCCGTGACAACCCACCAACTCGGGGAGAGTCGAAAAACCAAACTCAAGTGATGGGTGTGTTTAATCGAACACACATGGGAAAATCAGAGGAGTGCATGCACATAACTGTGGAACGAGTCACCGAGACACGTTTAACCAAAAGCGGATGATGGGTGAGCCAAGCACGACATAGCAGTGGGTGCCCTTCCAATATCACGAGCATGACATGTATAGGGCATGAGGACGGGTATGAAGTTGGGTGTGCCACAGGCATGCAGATGAGTGCGACACGCGCATTTGGACAGTTCAGGCGAGGGCGTCAGAGGGTGTCCATCGGAACGAGTTGGGTTGGTCGTGTGAGTTGGACAAGTCACACAGGTTGGTCGAACAAAATGAGTCACATAGGTCGACGGAACGAAACGATTCACACGAGTCGGGTCGGCTGAACAAAACGAGCCAAATGGATCGTTTGAATGAAACGAGTCACACGAGTCGGGTCGATCAAGTGGAGAAAATGGGTCTAGTTGGCTGAGGAAGTGAATGGACACATTGTTTTGTAAATTGTTTGGGAAAATAAGTGTATATATTGAACGAAGGGAACTTGTTCAAAGGCACCAATCCATTTGTAGTTTTCATAACACATCAAGACTTGAAGAGAGAAGGAAAACGAAGGAAACAAGCCTAAGGCATTCAGGTATTTTGGGTGAACCACAGGGCATGACAAGGCATGTACCTGCCCAGGCGGGCCAAACAAAAATCCTCAATGACTTTTTAGCATGATTTTTCCTAAACGAGTTTTCGGAACAAGTTTTTTCTGAACAAGTTTATCAAACAAGTTTTTCTGTGTGAAACGAGTGAGTTGCATGACCGAGGTGCTATGCATGACACAAGTGAGCGACACGACCCGAGAGGTATGCACAACACGAGTGAGCTGCACGACCCAGGATGCACAGAGCGAGTGAGTTGCATGAGTTAGGCGTGGATTGAATGACGAGTTGAAGGGCCATTGTTGCACGATGGGCAGGGCATGTTCAGAAGGCTACACAATTTTGCAAGGATTGGACAGGCATGTACGACAGACTGCACAATTGTGTAAAATTTGTAAAAGGTTATAAGATATTTACAAAATTTTATATTTGGGGCAGACTTATTTGGGTAGTTGCCCCTTCCCTTCATGAATGTGTGTACATTGTTGTTACTATTGTTTGATGATGTTGAACATGTTATGAAGTAAATTTGTAAATAATATAAGTGAACTTATTGAACATATTTATGTTGCATAACTAAGAAAGAAGTGGACACTTAAGAAAATTTACTAACTGTTGGTGTTAGGCATAGTTTGTAAACTTGAGTAGTGGCGAAAAGAAAATGTTAGGCAATGCCGCACCGTGCTCATGTTGGTTGGAAGTCACCGCTAGCGTGGGGTCGTGAAAATGCTAATGTATAAGCACATGGACATCCTTATACCCATTGTGCATTCTATATTTAACTAGTATGGAACCTTTTGTTTCATTTCCATTATATATTTGAATATTTAATCTACACCAGCCTAGATCCATCTTAACTCAATATCTACCAAGCGCCAAGAGGGATCAAATCTCTTTTCACTCTAAAATAGGTTTGTATATAAAGAGATTTGATCCCTCTAAGCACTTAGTAGATTCATAGTTAAGATGGATCTAGGCTCATTTAATTTTCCCTTTTAAATAGGCTATATTTCGCATGAATATCATGGGTCAATACCATGGACCATTTTTATTTTTAATATTATTTTATTTTTATAGAGTTATTTTTTTAATTTCTTGCGACCTAATTAAAACAAGTAAACTAAAAAACAGTACGATAGAGAATAAATCCCGTTAACAATTCATCTACTTTAATGGCTGGGAATACCATGAAACACGTCCGCTACATATAGAAAGTATATGACCAATACTCAAAATGTACGGAATCCAATCCATTCTCAAAGGCAGAGCATCATTATTATGCCTGACATTATGGTTGTAATGAAAATTGAAAAATTATAGATTAGAATTTTCCAAAGATGAAAATATTAAAGAATCTTATTTAACTTTTACAAATGTTCGATGATCCTCACATTCTACGCTTTCATACAGTCCTTTCCTAGAAAGCCAATGTAAACCTTCATACAGTGGCACACCATACACTATTCTATTTTTTTCACTCTTAACATAAATGTTTTGAAAACATAAATATACACAAGCAATCCAAAAACGCCAAACTTACAACAATCTCCATATTGACGGAAGCAAAGGTGGCGTTTGTGATGACATCTTGGGTACATCACGATCTTAAAAATGGCGGTGACCTATTTCGAATCCCAATCGTGCAGCTACAAACCACTATTGATAATTTCTAAAATTACGTGTTAGTTAAAGTTTTTCTATTTTATATAGAAAAATGATATCGAAGCACTGTTTATGAGTTAAAATCTCGACCACATGGGAAAGTTTCCTTTCACCAGTGTGAAAATGTGATTGTTATCCTTCTTTAGCCTCATGTTTTGCAGGGTCTCTGCCATTAGGGTTTTAGCATTGATCGATATTTCTTCAATGGGATTAGCGCTGAAGAATGATGTCATGTTTAGTGCTGAAGAATGGAGTCATGTTGTTGGATAAAAGCATATTCTGCAAATCCATCACGGAAAAATGCAATGTCAATGGTGCTTTGAGAAGATTTTCCCTTGCTTTCATTGACATGATTCTTTAGCTTCATGTTTTGCATGGTCTCTGCCATTAGGGTTTTAGCATTGATCGATATTTCTTCAATGGGATTAGTGCTAAAGAATGATGTCATGTTTAGTGCTGAAGAATGGAGTCATGTTGCTAGATAAAAGCGCATTCTGCAAATCCATCATGGAAAAATGCAGTATCAATGGTGCTCTGAGAAGATTTCCCCTTGCTTTCATTGACATGATATCCTCCAGCACCGCTTGAGGAATCTTACTTGATACTAGTGTTGGAAATATTGGCATTGATGTCATTAACTGAAATAATGTTAATGTATGTTGAATGATATTTTATAAAAGGTTAAAAGCCATGTGAAGTGCAAAGGCTATGCTAATCAATATGAAGGTTGAATGTTGTCAAGAAGGACATAATGTATTAAGGCAAAGTTGAAATATATATATTTCATTAAACAGAAAATGTAGAAAATACAAGTTTGATTTTTCACTTATCATCATTTCTGATTGAGATGTTACAATATCTTTTTCTATTACAAATATTTTCAAAACTGAAAACAAAGTAAGTGAGCAGTTCTTGGAAGCCCAAGAGACAATGCTTCACTTCATATTCCTCAAGGAATACAAACAGCCAAAAAAGCTTTCTTACAAAATGGACAACATGAAGCAAAAAGGGTTGTTCCTTTTTTTTGGAGAAAAGTGAGAAGGTTTTTTAACAAGGACATTGATGGGCAACAATAGAAGAGGAGAAACAATTCAACAATGGAGTTGACAGGAGAATGGTCTATGAGGTAACTAACATCTCAATCTTAATGCTTCGATTAAGAAAAAAATTTCTCTTATATGTTGCAGTTCGAAGAGGAACATGTTGTTCCTTGTTGACGTAGGAGCCTCTTGTGGGTTGTAGCCTGCAGAAAATTTATGGGAGTTGGAGCTTCCTTGGAGGTAGTAGCCTCTTATAGGTTGTAGCCTACAAAAATATGATGTAATAAGGAGTAGCAACTTGCCTTCACATTACTTTCAGCCTAATATTTGTGGTTTTCTCCCTTCATGGTTTCCACTCATATCTTGTGTCTTTGTGTGTTGATCATGAATGTTATGTGAATGACGTTGAACTCCTGATAAGTAATCTGAAAATTTCTCACATGACACCTGCAAAACGAATTCAATAGAACATGAACATGAACTATTATTTGAATAATAAAGTTAAAACAAGCAAAATTAAAGAATGTTAAATTACTGATTCACCCTCACCCCCCCCCCCCTCCTCAACAATTTCCAATGCTGAGTATCAATTGGTATCATAGCAGGTTCCTTTAGTAATAGTATAACAAATGGAAGGAGATCCTAAGTCACCAAAATGTCTAGTCTATAAGGATGCTCAACAAATAAAGCCCCATTATTTATTGGTACAAACTATGCTTTCTGAAAATTCAGAATAAAGACATTTTTAATGTCTCTTGGAATAGAGGTCTGGGCTGCGGTGATGGTATGATATGAAGAACCAAAGGAAGGGACTAGTGACAAAGATGCCAAACTAGATTGCATAGAAAATGAAAAAGCTATGAATGCACTTTTGAGTGGTCTATGTAAGTCAGAATTTATCAAAGTAATGCATTGTCAGACAGCCAAAGAAATCTGGGATAAATTAGAAAATATTCATGAGGTAGATAAAAAGGTGAATATGGCCAAATTGCAAGTATATAGAACATAGTTTGAGACCTTAAAAATGAAATAAGATGAAGATATAGATAAATTCTTCTTAAGAGTTGCTAAATTCGTGAATATTATGATAGGCCTTAGAAATAGAAGAAAAGAGAGATCAACGCCTTAGAAATAAGCCACTTCGAGGGGGAAACCTCTAATACATTACATAAATGAACAATTCTTGCATGATTCAAATGACCAAAACCTCCTTTCTAAATATAGGAGTCCATGGGGCCACAATGTAATCCTAGCCGACCTAAAAATAATAATGTAAGGGAACAATAATAACAATATGGGGGTTACATGGATACAACAATAAAAATAAGGGGATTACACTAGCTTTTATTGCCCAAATCCACCTTAGGCTGAAAGAAGGCAGAATTCAGGGTAACGCCAAACCACGCTCAGTCTGGTAGCTAGCCCTACCAGAACAGGAGAGGGCTCTCTCCGAGTCAATCTCAGTGAAAATTAATCAATAGGGCTTGAGATGACTGAAACAACAACTAATTTTAGGCTAGGTATATGAATCAAGGAGTTTGGAATGATTTTTAGGGGTTTTGTTGGAAAAAGGGAAAGGCAGTTTTGGGCTTGGGGATGAAGCCAATTTCTTGCAGAGTTCGAGTTGGGGCAGGGAAGGCAATGGCTTTGATGTCTTAGATTGAATGAATGAATATAAATGACTGCTAAGAAGCTAAAGAGGGCAAGAGGCTGCAAGGATCCTCTTCAAACAGATGAAAACACATAAAACTAAACAAAAGTTTAAGGCAGAGCACCAGCAAACTAATGAATTCTACCTTAGTTACTCATTTGTTTAATTTTCAGAAGCAAAGAGAAGGGAAATAGCATACATAAAATATTAATGAACTTACAATTACATGGAGAAAAAACATCATCAAAACTCAGAGCCACAAGGATCCCAACAAGTGCTGCAAAACCCTGGTCTTTCCTTTGCCAAAAATGCAGAAGTGTATGTACAATGAGGTGCCAAACTATTCCCAAGAGTCCAACCCTGAAAATGTCTCAGAAAATACCTGATATAGACCATCCTAATCCCTTCCCATGCCTCTAGGGGTCGAGCTCATCCTTCTAGGAGTTGTTTCAACCAATTCTAAACTAGGAACTGAAATCTAGGCAATCAAACAACTTGCCTCTATATGGTAGGAAAGTGATTCATTCATTTAATTTTCACTTTTTAGTGAATGAATCCTCTAGAACAAGTAAATATGTTCCAAAATTACATCATATTCATAAAATTACATCAAGATAGATCAATAGTTACA
The DNA here is from genome assembly GCA_034641835.2 of Pinus albicaulis. Classification (NCBI taxonomy): domain Eukaryota; kingdom Viridiplantae; phylum Streptophyta; class Pinopsida; order Pinales; family Pinaceae; genus Pinus; species Pinus albicaulis. The sequence continues at coordinate 66,392,038 of CM076580.1, forward strand.
TCAAAATGTAAAACTAGTCAAAACTGGGCGAAATTCTGAGTTGAAGGGTGAAAAATAGGCAAAAGTCCTCTATGCGCCACGCCCAAAAACTCAATGCGTCGCGTCAATTTGAACCTACTTTTGAGGCACTTCCCGAAGTCCAAATTGAGCTCATGATAGCTCGTTGGAATCCCTGTCTTTCTACTATACAACCCAAGTGGAATTTTTCAATTTGGAGTTCATTTGCCCCTCCAAAACTTCAATCTCCCAAAACTAGTTCCTGTGTGTGAAAAAGTTGGCAGAAAGGCCATTTTCAAGGTGTTTTTGACCCTTTAAACCACCCAGAACTTAATGAAATATCTCAGCCATTCCTGAGCATGCATAATTTATCATAAAAAACGCAAAAATATCAAGTTTTCCTCCAGAATATCTCTCAAACGTAAGCGCGCGCAAGGTGGCGCTACGCGTCGGGCAGAAAAATCTGTTTTACGACCAAAATTTCAAAAATGACAAAATTTACTCCAAATTTGCTGAAACTTGGAGTGCAGGCCCCCCATCATGTGCCATGCTCAGCCAAAGAAGCTTCGGCCAAGATTTAGAGTGGATCAAGCCTTTTTCGACGTTCCAGTGCTCTCCTCAGCCTCGCCTTCAAGATCTTCATCTTCGCTTTGCAAACATGTGTGCGGGCCCAATAGTGGTTCTTCATATGTCTGAGCATGTCTTTGTCCCTATTTTCCTTCTCCAATAGTTTCTCAAGATGAATGTTGACTCTCGTAAGGCAAGTCTCCCGCTCAAACGGTGTCATGTCACCTGGTCTTTTTCGAGCCAATTCCCGGTCTTCACGGATTTTCTGCAACTCCATGAATGTCTGTTGATCCTCCAGTTGTTTATTCCACTACTCCAAGTAATTTATAACCCACTGAGCTCTCTGCAATTTCTCGATCAATGTGTCGATCTCAGCTTTCTGCTCCTGGATGATTTCTTTCAGCTTTGATCTGGGAGAACTCAAATCAACATCAATGAGTGTAAAATCAGTGTCTTGGCCTCTTGAAGGGCCCTCATCGTGCATAGGCCTCTTGCCTCTGTCCTGTACCTGTACTGATGTCGAAGGCGAGACCCCTTCCACGCCAAGTGGCGATAGTACTCGCGCTGCTGATGAAGGTAACGAGACCCCTTCCACCCCGGGTGGAGATAGTACTCGTCGTGCTGCTGCAAATAAGGCTCTGGTACCTCTCTGATAGGTAACACACACTGGAGCAGTGATAGGCTCTGTCTCGGGAACCTCTAATTGATGTGAAGGCTCTCCTGCATCCTGAACAATCTCAGGAGGAGGCTGAGGGGTTGTAAATAAGTCACGGGAAATGAACACTTCCCAAGCAATGCCCTGCAATCCAAGCTGATGTAGCACAATGATCTTGATGAGCACATAATGATAAATGTTGTTATGTTGCTGCTCTGGAATCTTCTTCTGCACAAGGGTAGTCATCATCTCTATGTTTCGGCACATGAAATATGGAATGCTCATCACCCTTACTCTCGTGAAATGCATCAACAGCCGGATGTGGTATGCATAAAGGCATGATAATCTACCCTCACAACTGAAGTACCTGATAATAAGTCTCATCAATGGCGCATATGACTCCTTCAGAAACTGGAATGGGAATCCCTTGCTGAGCTGCCTCAAATAGCCAGGCCTGATGTAAGGTTCATAATATGCTCTATCCAGCTGCTATCTCTTATTCCACTCTTCACCTATATTTGGTATCCTGGTTGCCTGAGAAATGGCTTCTGGTGTCAAGGTGAAATTCACTCCAGCAAGGTTTACATGACCATCACGCAAATGTAAAACAAATAGGCAAACCAACTCCTGATGATGCTGAGTCTGAGCAATCATCTCACAATACTGAAAGCATGAGTGTTGTTGAAAGCATGCCATTGCAAGCGGGCAGGCCTGCAATTGATTCAAGGAAGTGGGATCTTCTCTGATGTGCTTTCCACTTTTAAGAGACCTTCTCTGTACATTAAGCTCAGTGGCTGAGTCACTGTCTTGCTCATATTCTTGCTCATATGATGAATCTGTCTCTGTCATGGTGCTGAAAGCAAGGTGTATGTTTGGTGTGTTGAAAATGAGAAATTGGACTTAGTGTCTTTGTTTTCAATGCCAAATGTGCTAAATAGGAAATGAGAGACTATGAGGAAATATGAACAGTGGGAAAAGTGGGGATTAGCCAAGTGAATTTAATGCAATAACAGTCACTTGATTGTTTTAGGAATTGGGAATTTAGGGATTTTATAAGTGATATGAAAGGAGGAGGGCTAGTAGGGTTTAGTGATAGGGAAAATGGGAACAAGGGATATGATTGGTTTTGGGACAGAGGGAATAGGAGAGGGGCCTTATGGTAACATAACAGTGATGGGAAACACAAATGAACAATAGAGTGGGAGCGTTTAGCACCAAAGTCAAATTTTAATGCTTCAATTTCAAACCCTACGAGAGAAAATTTTGATACAAATATAGGGTTTATGTTTCACCAACCAAACTCTTATATCCTCCTCTTCAAATCGCAGCAAACACAAGTTAAAATCAATGGCAAGGGCACACAAACACTTACTTGGAGCAAAAGAGTTGAGTTGATTTGGTTTTTTATGAAGCCATGATGAATTTCTGTCTTGGAAGCTCTGTGCGCCGCGCACAAGCCCAGTGCGCCGCGCCTCATGGATGCGTCGCGGCAGTGCAATTTAACACAGTCAGGCTTGGCCCAATGCGTCGCGCCTCGTGGATGCGCCGCGCCTTCCTCCAATGCGCCGCACACACTCCAAACACACAGTCTTGGCTTTCAAAACACAGCTTTGCTCTCTCACCACTTAAGTCGACTTCAATCAATCCCTTGGCATACCAATGGATGTTTGAAACAATGAAAATATCTTATAGTGATGGATATAATTTTTGTTTCTTACAAACCCATTTTTGTAATGTTTGGCATTGGCACTTTTTCACATTTTAATACAAACTCTATTTTTCAAGTTTCCTCTGATTTTTGGCTGAAATGATGGGTCCTTTGTTGATTTTTTATAGGGATGGTGGCATTGGATTTCGATAAAGGATGACCAGGGCTGCGCCTTGAAAAATCTAACGACTGAAAATTTGTGAAATTTACATGGCAATTTATTACAAAAGACGAAATGACGAATTTTCTTCAAAAAAAGTCATAGTCCAGCAATATGACGATGAAATTTTTTGAAATGAGAACTTATTAGAACTTCCCTCTAGCCTGTTGGCATTATCAGTCATTTTTAAGACTGAACCCTAGACCTAATGACTGAAAAACCCTAAAAACTCTTTGTTGACCAAAAGACCAAAACAGGACTGTAACATTGACTTTGATGAACTTTGATGATCAGACACAAACCAGCAGGTATAAAACACAAGGGACATGAGCAAGAAGACCCTTCCGTCAGAAGACCGATGATCCTATTGTAATGAAAATGACCGAACCAAATGAGACACCTAAAAATGAAATTTAACAAAAGAGATTTTGATCTCTGACGGAGGGATGAACAGACCGACTCTAACATTGGCTTCAATGGGGATGGTAGCTCCTGGGAGGTGCCAAGAACTACAAATCTTTGGGAGAGCAGACAGTGCCTTCGTCCATTGGGAAATGGAGTCAAAACACGAAAACTGACATTATGCAAACTGACTCTGACTCAAGGCTAAAACTAAAAACCATAATAAAACCAAACATGACTAAAACATAACTAACAAACTGGAAAGATGCTCATAATTGAGATTATTCATCGAAGAACTGTTTATGTGTTAAAATCTCGACCACATGGGAAAGTTGCCTTTGACCAGTGTGAAAATGTGATTGTTATCCTTCTTTAGCCTCATGTTTTGCATGGTTTCTGCCATTAGGGTTTTAGCATTGACCAATATTTCTTCAATGGGATTAGTGTTGAAGAATGATGTCATGTTTAGTGTTGAAGAATGAAGTCATGTTGCTGGATAAAAGTGCATTCTGCAAATCCATCATGGAAAAATGCAGTGTTAATGGTGCTTTGAGGAGATTTCTCTTTGCTTGCATTGACATGATTCTTTAGTTTCATGTTTTGCATGGTCTCTTCCATTAGGGTTTTAGCATTGACCGATATTTCTTCAATGGGATTAGTGTTGAAGAATGATGTCATTTTTAGTGCTGAAGAATGGAGTCATGTTGCTGGATAAAAGCGCATTCTGCAAATCCATCATGGAAAAATGCAGTGTCAATGGTGCTCTGAGAAGATTTCCCCTTGCTTTCATTGACATGATATCCTCCAACACCACTTGAGGAATCTGACTTGATACTAGTGTTGGAAATATTGGCATTGATGTCATTAACTGAAATAATGTTAATGTATAATGAATGACATTTTATAAAAGGTTAAAAGCGATGTGAAGTGAAAAGGCTATGCTAATCAATATGAAGGTTGAATGTTGTCAAGAAGGACATAATTTATTAAGGCAAAGTTGAAATATATATATTTCATTAAACAGAAAATGTAGAAAATACAAGTTTGATTTTTCACTTATCATCATTTATGATTGAGATGTTACAATATCTTTTTCTATTACAAATATTTTCAAAACTGAAAACAAAGTAAGTGAGCAGTTCTTGGAAGCCCAAGAGACAATGCTTCACTTCATATTCCACAAGGAATACAAACAACCAAAAAAGCTTTCTTACAAAATGGACAACATGAAGCAAAAAGGGTTGTTCCTTTTTTTTGGAGAAAAGTGAGAAGGTTTTTGAACAAGGACATTGATGGGCAACAATAGAAGAGGAAGAGAAAATGGAAGAGGAGAAACAATTCAACAATGGAGTTGACAGGAGAATGGTCTATGAGATAACTAACATCTCAATCTTAATGCTTTGATTAAGAATTTTTTTTCTCTTATATGTTGCAGTTCGAAGAGGAACATGTTGTTCCCTGTTGACGTAGGAGCCTCTTGTGGGTTGTAGCCTACAGAAAATTTGTGGGAGTTGGAGCTTCCTTGGAGGTAGTAGCCTCTTATAGGTTGTAGCCTACAAAAATATGATGTAATAAGGAGTAGCAACTTGCCTTCACATTACTTTCAGCCTAATATTTGTGGTTTTCTCCCTTCATGGTTTCCACTCATATCTTGTGTCTTTGTGTGTTGATTATGAATGTTATGTGAATGACGTTGAACTCCTGAAAAGTAATCTGAAAATTTCTCACATGACACCTGCAAAACGAATTCAATAGAACATGAACATGAACTATTAGTCGAATAATAAAGTTAAAACAAGCAAAATTAAATAATGCTAAATTACTGATTCACCCCCCCTCCCCCCTCCTCAACAATTTCCAATGCTGAGTATCAATTGGTATCATAGCAGGTTCCTTTAGTAATAGTATAACAAATGGAAGGAGATCCTAAGTCACCAAAATGTCTAGTCTATAAGGATGCTCAACAAATAAAGCCCCATTATTTATTGGTACAAACTATGCTTTCTGGAAATTCAGAATAAAGACATATTTAATGTCTCTTGGAATAGAGGTCTGGGTTGCGGTGATGGTATGATATGAAGAACCAAAGGAAGGGACTAGTGACAGAGATGCCAAACTAGATTTCATAGCAAATGAAAAAGCTATGAATGCACTTTTGAGTGGTTTATGTAAGTCAGAATTTATCAAAGTAATGCATTGTCAGACAGCCAAAGAAATCTGGGATAAATTAGAAAATATTCATGAGGGAGATAAAAAGGTGAATATGGCCAAATTGCACGTATATAGAAGATAGTTTGAGACCTTAAAAATGAAATAAGATGAAGATATAGATAAATTCTTCTTAAGAGTTGCTAAATTCGTGAATATTATGATAGGCCTTAGAAATAGAAGAAAAGAGAGATCAACGCCTTAGAAATAAGCCACTTCGAGGGGGAAACCTCCAATACATTACATAAATGAACCATTCTTGAATGATTCAAATGACCAAAACCTCCTTTCTATATATAGGAGTCCATGGGGCCATAATGTAATCCTAGTCGACCTAACAATAATAATGTAAGGGCACAATAATAACAATATGGGGGTTACAGGGGTACAAAAATAACAATAAGGGGGTTACACTAGCAACAATAAGGGACTATACTAGTAATATAGGGACCTAACATGCTCCTCTCCTTCAAAAAAGTGTTGTCCTAAACACTTGAGTAGCTCCAGGTGCTTCTGTCTAAAATTCTCATCCACCTATGTAGAATCTTCAGTGGGTAAGTTCTTCCATTTGATGAGATACCCTGAAATTGATCGATTTCATAGCTGTCGATTTCTTGTTTTCGTAACTGATTCAGGTTCCAATATGGTTTTTCGTTCCTCATCAAGTTCTGGTAATATTGTTTGAAATGGAATTTTGTCCCCTATAACCTTATTTAAGCAAGAAACATGGAAAAATGGATGCACTCGTGAAGAAGCAAGAAGCTCCAATTTGTATGCCATAGAACCAATCTTTTGCAACACCTTGTAAGGACCATAGTACTTTGGTGATAATTTATTATCCTTCTTAGCTTGCTTGAGGGACATTTTTTTGTATGGTTGTAGCCATAAAAATACCCATTCTCCTACATCAAAACTTCTCTCGCTACGATGTTGATCTACCTGTTGTTTAATTCGATTTTGTGCCAAATTTAGGTTATCCTTTAAGAGTTGGAGAACTTCTTGTTGATGCTCGATGTGATCTTCCACTGCTTGAACCCTAGAATTTTCCCTTAAATAATATGTGATGGACGGTGGATGATATCCATAAAGTACCATAAATGGGGTCATTTTTGCTGCAGTATGGAAGGAATTCTTATACCACCATTCAGTGAGAGGTAACCACTTGACCCATTGTGCTTGCTTATCAGATACAAAACAACGAAGATATCCTTCCAAACATTTATTCACTATCTCAGTTTGACCATCGGATTGAGGATGATAATATGAGCTATGTGCTAGTTAAGTACCCAAACAAGAAAATAATTTCGTCCAAAAATTTCCTGTAAAAATGGGATCTCTATCACTTACAATAATCTTCGGGTTTCCATGTAGCTTTTGAATTGTTTCCATAAATGCAGTAGCAACTATAATTTCTTTAAATGGATGAGATAGTGCACAAAAGTGTGCATACTTGGTAAGTCTATCAACTACCACCATGACGACACTCTTTCCTTCGAACTTAGGTAAACCTGTGATAAAATCCATTGAAATCTCCTCCCAGCGTTGACTTGGAATGGATAAAGGTTGTAGAAGACCTGGGGTCTTAATTGTCTCAACTTTATTTTGCTAACAACCAAACATTCTGCCACAAACTTTTGAATATCTGATTTAAGGCCATCCCAAAAAAATCTTTCTTCACCCTGTGGTAAGTTTTTAAAAATCCTGAATGTCCTCCTAAAGGAGAAGTGTGCAATTCCAAAAGAATCTTTTGTTTTAGTTGGGAATTCTTGCAAATATATAAGCGATCTTTGTACCATAAGGAATAATTTTTCCAACTAAATGTATCAGATGTACTAGGATATTGCTGCAAATTTTGAATGAGTGTCCACACTTCTTCATCCTTCTTCCATTCATCCCTTGCTTCGGTTATCCAATCTTGTTGGATAATAGAAATGGCACAAAGCAATGCTTCCACCTCTTCATTCTTTCTTGAGAGTGCATCTGCAACAACATTTAGCTTCCCTTTTTTGTATATTATTTCAAAGTCATAACCCAACATCTTCGTGACCCATTTTTGCTGCTCTTCTGAAGATAGTCTTTGTTCCAAAAAGTGTTTAAGACTATCATGATCAGTTTTTACCTTGAAGTGTCTTCCCATTAGGTAAGTTCGCCATTTCTTTAGTGCATGCATTATTGCTAACATTTCCTTCTCATAAATAGGTTTATGTAAATACTTTCCTTTGATTGGACGACTTTCAAAAGCAATGGGTCTTCCTTCCTGCATTAAAACTGCACCAATTCCATTTCCTTAGGCATCACATTCCACAATAAAGGTTTTTGTGAAGTCTGGCGTAGCTAATACTGGTGCTAGGCACATTGCCTCTTTAAGATGTTCAAAGGCCTTAGTTGCTTCAGGAGTCCTTGAAAATGCGTCTTTCTTCAATACTGTTGTTAGATATGTTGATATTCTCCCATAATTCTTAACAAACTTGCGATAATACCCTATTAACCCAAGAAATCTGTGCAACTGCTTTATGGTCGCGGGGACTTTCCATTCCTTAATGGATTTAATTTTGTTAGGGTCTACTTTAACACCCTCGTGAGATACAATATGACCCATATATTCCACCTCTTGTACTCCAAAGAAACATTTCGATGTTTTTTCTTATAATTGTTTCTCATTCAATAGTTTGAGCACCATGTCTGAACATAATCCTTCTAAGACCTACTATAGATTAGTATATCATCAAAAAATACTAGCACAAATTTTCTAAGGAAGGGTTTGAAAATGGAATTCATCAACCCTTGAAATGTAGAAGGTGCATTGGTAAGGCCAAAAGGCATGACCAAAAATTCATAATGACCCTCATGAGTTCGAAATGCTGTTTTTGGAATATCTTCAGTCTTCATTCTAATTTGATGATATCCTGAACGAAGATCCAACTTGGTAAAATAAATTGCTCCATGTAATTCATCCAATAATTCATCAATCACAGGAATGGGAATTTATCTTTAATAGTGAGCTTATTGAGCTCCCTATAATCCAGACACATGTTCCATGATCCGTCCTTCTTGTGCACTAATACTACTAGAGCAGAGAATGAACTTTGACTAGGTTGAATTATACCAGCCTCTAACATTTCTGCAATCATACATTCAATTTCGCTCTTTTGGACATAAGGATATATGTAAGGCCTGATGTTTGGAGGAACACTTCCTGGAATCAAATGAATAGCATGATCATGATCACGAATAGGTGGGAGTCCTTTGGGAGTTTCAAAAAGCTTGGAATGATTGTCCAAGACTTTTTGGAGATCTGGAGAAATAGATGATTTTGATGTTGGAACTTCTAGTGAGCATAATTGTGAAATTATACCTCGTTTTTCTTTCTTCAAAAGCTTTGTCATGACATTAGAGCTTATTATCTTTCCTGGCTTCCCTGCGATACCCCGTAATTCGATTTGCTTTCCTTCCGAAAAAAATTTCAAGAAAAGTTCTTGAAAATTAAAAGTTATCGTCCCCAAAGATTGTAACCATTGTACTCCTAGTACAACATCAACACCTCCCATTGGAATGGAAATCATTGGACTATTCAATACATATTCTCCCATGGCTAGCTTGATATTATGGCATTTTCCCGACCAATTTATAGTTGCTCCATTTTCAACCATCACTTGAAATTTTGGTGTTGGGTATAGGAAACAATTCAATTCCTTGGCTACCTTACAATGAATAAAATTATGGGTACTATCTGAATCAATCAACACTATTACCTTTTTCCTCTTGATATCTCCTTCTATATTGAGAATTTGAGCAATGGTAATTTCTTCCAATGCATTACACGATATGGTCGGACTCATTTCTTCTTCTTCTAGGGTTGGTCCCTGGTGTATATCCTCTTCTTTTGAAGTTTCTTGTTCATTTTCTTCTTCCTCTTCACAATCTATGTAAAATAATTTCTTTTCAGCACACTTATAACCTTTAGTGTATTTGCTATAAAAACTATAGCAAATCCCTTTTGCTCTTTTTTCTTCCAATTGTTGTGGTGTTAACCTTGTAGGTTGTAGAAGTCTAGTAGTAGCAACACTTCCATATTTATAGATGTGAGTGGTAGGCTTCCTTGTCGCCATAATTTTACATTCAATTTTTCTTGCCAACCTAAATGCCTTCTCCAATGAATCAAATTCCCAAATGTGAACTTCATGTTGGATGTTATCCTTTAAAGTCCCTATGAAGACATCAATCATGTGTTCCTCTGGAATATCAGTTACCCTTATATTCATTTTTTGTAAGTCCTCAATGTGCTCCCCCACTGAACCCTTTTTTTTGAGATTTATCAATTGGCTAAAGAAGGTGTTGCTCTTTGTATCCTCATAATGTGCTATCATTTCCTCCATAAAAATTGACCAAGTGACAATTTTTTTACGAGATCAAAGCCATCGATACCATACAAATGAATTTTTTTGAAATGTAAAGTTTCAATGCGTACCTTTTGTGTGTTTTGCACATTATTGAGATCAAAATATTGCTCCATTTGTAGTATCCATGTTACGGGATCCTTGCCATCAAAATTCCTCATATCCATCTTTGGAATATGGTAGTTCTTCCATCCAAAATTAGAGTTTATTAAATCACGATTAACATTTATTTTGTTATCATCGTGAGTTTCCTCTATTATATTTTTGCCATTAGGAAAAATTTCTTGTATCAACTTTGTCAAACCTTCCATGTCTACTTTTAGATCATTCTTCATGTTTTCCATGTTGTCTTTCATTTTTTCTTCCATGTCATCCATATTAGCTTCCATGCCATCCATCTTAGCTTCCACACCTTTCTTCAAACCATCCATCTTCACTTCCACGCCTTTCTTCAAAACTTCCATTTCATTTTTTGTTGCTCTTTGAGAGAGCGAAATTTGGTGCACTTGCTCTTGTAATTTTGATAGATCATGTTGCAATTCTTCATCTTCATGAGTCATAATAGAGTACTTTGAGGGATTAATGGGCGTTGAATTCTTTTTAGGAGGAATTTTAGAACCCAATACTGATATATATGCTCAATAGGCCTTTGAAATCACTTAAAACTGATTTTTCAAACAAGACTTATGCAATTTGAAAAAAAATACACACATTTTTCTTGATTTTGAGGAGCTCGATATTGAAAATGAATTATCTCTGTGATTTCAGATCTTCAATATCTGAAATTTGGCCTTGAAGTAGCCCTATGAATCCTCTTTCGAATGCCATAGGTCTGACCTGATTTGGATTCTTGAAGACAAAGTTATTCCTAATCTCCTACAATGACCTAATTATGGACTGGTTCAGTAGAGCGAACTTGTACAACTTTCCATGTGTCACTATTTCCTCCTTCGGCTCTTAAATTGATACAGAGGAAACTACAATCTGTGTACTTGTGGCCACATTTTACAGAATTCCAATCCAATGCTCAGAGAGAAATCTATGATGATTTTCCCACGGTCACCTCTTTGAGATGAAATTCTGGAGCCTGAAAAATCCCTAACTTCTACAAACCCTATCTCTGAAAATATTGTGAATCAAGCTCTAAAATTTTCCACGATGTTCCTCAGGATTGTGGCTTCGCTCTGTGAAAATTTCAGGTTCTGAACCCTTCTAGAAAAATAGTTATAGCAAAAATTCCACTGTGACCTGCTTAGGTTAAATTCAGGAGCCTGCAAAAATCCATAACTTGCACAGATCATATATCCGCAAATATTGAAAACCAAGATCTGAAATTTTTCCACGATGTTCCTCAGGATTTCAACTTTGTTTTGTAAAAAATTTAGCTTCTGAACCTTCGTAGAAAAAAATTTATAGAGAAAATTCCACGATGACCTGTTTGGAGCAGTGAAACCCTAGAATCCAAAGCTCTGATACCAAATGTTATGAAACCAACTCCAAAAATAGAATAAAATAGAGATCAACACCTTAGAAATAAGCCACTTCGAGGAGGAAACCTCCAATACATTACATAAATGAACAATTCTTGGATGATTCAAATGACCAAAACCTCCTTTCTATATATAGGAGTCCATGGGGCCACAATGTAATCCTAGCCGACCTAAAAATAATAATGTAAGGGAACAATAATAACAATATGGGGGTTACAGGGGTACAACAATAAAAATAAGGGGGTTACACTAGCAACAATAAGGGACTATACTAGTAATAGAGGGACCTAACATAGGCCTAGGGGAAACAGTAAAAGAAAGTGTAGTAGTTCAGAAAATATTGATATCATTACCATCTAGATTTAATCCCAAGGTTTCAACCATAGAAGAAACAACAAACTTCGAAAATTTGAACGGAGACCAATTACTTGGGTCCTTAACAACAAATGATATGAGAATTCCAAAAGGGAAGTCAAACATTAGGGAGGCAACCTTCAAGGTAGACAAGTGCATATAAGAAAAGGAATGCTCATGCTCATGCTCTGATTAAGAAGAAGCAAAATTCGTTAGAATATTGAAGAAAGGCACATGCAAGTACAAAGGGAAACTTCCATTTAAGTGATTTAACTGTGGAAGAGTAGAGAATTATGCCTCAAAATGTCCCTATAAAAAAGCCAAAAATCAACCAAAATGGAAAGAGAAGAACAAATCCAAAAAAATGCAGAAAGAGAACGGGTTTAATAGAAAAACATTTTATGCTCAACAAGATAGCAGTGCATCTGAAAGCTCTGATGAATCCTCTAGTGAATATGGAACCTCTGAATTCATTTTGATGGCCTTGGAAGAGCTTGAAAAATATTTCCTGGAATATGAAGAAGAAGGTGCGGTAGGTCTTGAGGGGGAGTTGGTTAGTGCCATGGATGAAATAGAAAGGCTGAAACTCTAGAATAGAGGACGAAAAGAGATTCTTCTAAAATATGTAAAAGAAGAATCAAATTCAGAAGACATAATTAAGTTGAAAGTTGAACTTGAAGAAGCAAAGAAGATGGAAGAAGAGTGAATTAATAAGTGTGATCTAGTTTTATATGCTCAAGATCAAAGCAGTCAATGGTATGTGGATAGTGGTTTCGCTAGACATATGACCGGAGACATAAGAAAGTTTGTATCCTTGGATGAAAAGAAATCTGGAAATGTCACATTCGGCAATGATAAAGCAGGCACAATTCAAGGAAAAAGAATAGTCAGTCTAAATAATGGAAAAGGAAAGGCTCAAGATGTATTGCTTCTATATGGTCTAAAACACAATTTGCTTAGTGTAAGTCAAATATGTGACAAAGGTTGTGAAGTTCTCTTTAGAGCTCAAGACTGTGAAGTCAGGTTAATCACTACAGGAAAAACTCTGGTTAAATGGGTTCGATTAGAGAGTAATGTATATATCATGAAAGAAGAGAGTGAAGGATGCTACATCTGCAAACTTGATGAATCTTGGCTATGGCATAGAAGATTGAGACATCTCAATTTTGATCACATCATCAAACTAAGCAAGAAGAAGGCAGTTAGAGATCTACCAACAATAAAGGAGCCTCACAACGCTATGTAGGTCCTACCAAATGGGTAAAAAAAATCAAACATCATTCAAAGTCGAAGACAAGCTATCAAGTAGTAAGCCTCTACATCTAGTGCACATGGATCTGTGCAAGCCTTCAATAACAGATGTACCAAGAGGAGAAAAATATTTCATGTTGATAATTGATGACTATTCAAGATTGAAATGGGTGGAATTTCTCATATACAAGTCAGAAGCATTCAAAATATTCAAGGCACTAGCAGAAAACCAAACAGGGTGTAAATTAAAGTGCATTAGATCAGACAAAGGAGGTGAATTTACATCGGATGAGTTTGTAGACCTGTGTAATGAATTTGGGATAAAACAACAGTATATTGTTGCAAATACACCACAATAGAATGGAGTTTTAGAGAGGCATAATAGGTCCGTTCAGCAAATAGTTAGAGCTATTATGCCAGAAAAAAACATCTCTCAAACCTATTGGGTAGAAGCAGTACATGTCCTCAACACGACACATCTCAAACCAAATTGTGATAAGACACCATATGAACTGTGGCATGAGAAACCAACATCAATCAATCATTTTATAGTTTTCGGTAGTAAATTATTTATCAAAAATAATGATGAAAAATTAGGGAATTATGATGCTAGATCTGATGAAGGAACATTTTTTAGGATATTCATCAGAAATTAAGGGATACAAGTTCTATAATAGGAGGCTGCATAAAATTGTGGAATGCATCGATGTAAGATTCAATGAAGAACTACAAGATAAAACCAAAATCATGTGCTTTATTAACCCTCCAGATCATCATCATTATGACAATCAAGATAGTGAAGAGCAAGATGAAACATCAGAAGATACAAAGATGCACTCAAAAGGACCCTCAAGACACACTCAAAAGAATCATCTTGAAAAACAAATTATTGGAGACAAAAGTGAAGGAGTTCAAACAAGGAGACAACTAGCAGAAAAGTCTAAGGAAGTTCATCTAGCTATGTTATCACAAATAGAACCAAAAAAATTTGATGAGGCGAGTAAAGACAAAAATTGGATCAATGTTATGAACGAAGAGTTAGATCAAATTGAGAAAAACAAGACTTGGGATCTAACACCAAGACCTGTTGGAAAGAATGTCATTGGCACAAAGTGGGTATTCAAGAATAATACGAATGAACAGGGTCAAGTGGTTAGAAATAGATCCAGACTAGTATGTAAGGGATACTCACAAGTAGAAGGTCTCGATTATGAAGAAACTTTCGCACCAGTTGTGAGAATGGAAGCAGTTAGGATTTTTTTGGCCTTCGCATGCTACAATGGTTTCAAGGTGTATCAAATGGATGTGAAGTTTGCCTTCCTAAATGGTGAACTAGAGGAGGAAGTTTACATGGAACAACATGAATGTTTTTCAGTATCAAATAAGCTTAAATATGTTTGCAGGTTAAACAAAGATCTATATGGTCTTAAACAAGCACCATGAGAATGCTATTCTAGGTTGGGAAAGTACCTTAAAAATAGGGATTCAAGAGAGGAGGAGTTGATATTAATATGTACATAAAGGCTAATGAAGATGAATTATTAATCGTGATTGTATATGTAGATGGCATCATGTTTGGAAGCAATAAAAATGGTCTGGTAAAAGGATTTTCTTAAGAGATGAATTCAGAGTCTGAGATGTCAATGATTGGAGAACTTACTTTCTACTTAGGACTTCAAATCCTACAGAAGGTTGAAGGCATATTTATTTCACAAGAAAAATATCTAAGAGATATGTTAAAAAGGTTTCAAATGGAAGAATGTAAATCTGTCTCAACCCCCATGACTATTGGATGCAAGCTATGTGCAGATGATGAATCGTCAGATCTAGATCAAAATATTTACAGGTTTACGATAGGAAGTCTGTTATATCTAACAGCTTCTAGACCAGATATAATTTTGGCAGTCGGATTAGTGGTGAGATATCAATCAACACCCAAACAAAGTCACTTGTTAGCAACCAAGAGGATATTCAAGTACTTAAAAGGAACTACAAATTATGGACTATGGTATCCGAGAGGTAAAGACTTTACTCTGACAGCATATATAAATGTGGATTGGACTAGTTGTGTGGATGACAAAAAAATTACAAATGGCGGTGTGTTATATCTAGGAGAAATTCTAGTGGCATGGCTAAGAAAGAAACAAACATCAGTTTCTCTATCCACAGCTAAAGTTGAATACATAGTAGTTGTAGCTTGTTGCATACAAGTGACGTGGATGAAACAAACTTTCAAGACATGAAAATAAACTTCAGTGAACCTATTCCTGTCAAATGCGACAATACAAGTGCAATAAAAATGTTGAAAAATCTGGTGCTTCATTCGAAGACTAAGCACATCCCTATAAAATACCACTTTCTCAAAGAAAAAATAGTTGAGAAGATAGTGAAGATGGAATACATCCCCACAAAGGAACAAATAGCAGACATATTCACAAAACCTCTTGCTAGAGAACCATTCGAATATCTAAGAAACAAGCTTGGGATAGTGTCTACAAATGATGCACATTAATGTGACCTCAAAGGGAGAATCCCAAAACTTGGAGTTGAATGCACCAGCTAAGGGAGAGACTACAGGAGTACAAAGAAGTAAAGAAGAGAAAACTACTGGCATATAAATTTGTCATGAATTTTAAGCAGCTAAGAAGAAACAAGATCAAAGACATCATAAGAGTATGAGATCAAGCCCTCTTGATCATAAACACAAGCAACATCTATCAGGCACACTGATATTCAATGCAAAATTTTTTTGATATACATATCGTGTATATAAGCATGTAAATAAATAAGTAGACAAATCCATGTTAGCATCATTAAAATTCTCTCAAAATTATTCATTCTCGGATTGTCTACATGGAATTATTTTATCTGCATTCTTGAAATAAATGATAATTTCTCTATGAAAACCGGAGATCTATTCTAATATATTTTCATGAAAGCAAAAGAAAAATACTTTCATCAAGAGTAGAAGAAAATTATCCTCTACTCAAATTTATCTACAACCAGAAATAAAGAGGCCACTATGGAAGTAAATTGACTCTTTCAATCAAGAATATATCAAGTGGTTAAGTTGCAATCCCACATTCAAGTTCTAAGAAATCTTCAACAATGTATGTCTCTGATCTGAATTTGAATGTTAGTTTTGTTGTGCTAATTTCATCTTCAGATTTATATTAAAAATTTCAATCTTTGCTTCATGTACAAGGGCTTATTGAAGTGTTTATGATTGCTTAACAAATAAATATATGGATATTATGTTGAATTATTGAACATAAAAAACATTAAAACACAAAGCTGAACAACAGCAACAAAATATACAGCAAACCATCACAATTGATCCATTAACATAGTGTTTTGATGAAGGATTTCACCCCTCCTCGGCTACATCTCCTTGGTCCATATTCCATGGCTTGGGCCTCTATATTAGCTCAAATGTGAAAATTTTGTTGTTTACATTCACCTATTTCTCTTGAAACCTACTCCAATGTGTTCAGAACATCCAAATCTTCCAGGTTAGACTCTTCCTGAGCCAAAATTGGTTGAAATTTGCTCCAGTTATGCCTCATTCAATATTTTCCTAGGAATCTCCTCCAAAACTGGAGAGAACTCCAGTTAACACAGTTAAATTTGGAATTCCACCAAAACTGGAGGACTCTTCCAAACCTTCCATTATTTAACCATTGGTTTAATTAGCAGTTAAGTACAACATTAATGCGAATAAGCTCAGTTTGACTATGCATAAGCACATTTACAATAAACACAAGGTTTAAAACCTTAATCCTGAGATTATGATAATCAATCCCACAGTTATCCCGTTAAACTTCGCTTAACAGTCTTTCGCTCCGCCTATGGTTTTGGTAGAATCATAGTATGGGGAGGGGGCTGGCCCCCTCCAAACGCTTTCCTGTGCAATTGAAAGCATTGAAATATGTGCCGAACCCGATACAGTATAAGGACTTTTGTAGTGGCTCGGTGGCAAGCCAGTTGGTTTGCGCAGGGGAGGTCATGGGGTCAACCCCAACCTCCGCCCCTCCATTGAATAGTTTTTCTCTAAAATGTATGTGCCACTTACCATATAGTTTGAAACTTTGATATATATGCCGAATTTACTATATAAAATAAATTCCACCATTATGAATAATATTCGAACCATATGATATAATTTCAATTCAAAATTT
This sequence comes from Pinus albicaulis, assembly GCA_034641835.2. Classification (NCBI taxonomy): domain Eukaryota; kingdom Viridiplantae; phylum Streptophyta; class Pinopsida; order Pinales; family Pinaceae; genus Pinus; species Pinus albicaulis. Next base: position 66,409,405 of record CM076580.1, read on the forward strand.
GGATAGGGTCCACCAGAGGGGGCACATGGTGGTCGCTGGCTGCACCATGTGTCCACCGCTGGTTGGACCATTCCAACCATTAAAAAAAATTCTCATTCAACCTTAGGAGCAAAATATAAAAAAATTCACCTTCAAAGCTCACTGGTGAATCCTGTAGTGACACTTGTCACAATGTCATTGGGAAAAAATGAAGAATATTCCTAGAATATACCTTGTATGCTGACTAGGTTGTCATGTCATCATTTTGTCATGTTCTGCAAATTTTTTAGTTGTTTAGGAAAACGAACAATAGGTCATAACTTCCTCATATGGAATCAGTTTTTTATGAAATGAATTGCACCATATTCCTGGCAATGATCTCTTCGTTGTCGTTCTGGTTTGGAGAATTTCTGAGCACTTCCATTTTTTAGCTTAACACTTAGCCTCTGATCATTCCTCCCCACTAGAATACTTTTGGACCCCAAAATATATTATCAATTGTTCGGCAGGTGAGGGTACAACTCCCTCACCATCTCAATCTCCATCCATTTGGCCTTAGAAGGATTTTGTCCCTTGAGTCCCACTCTAAGGAATTCGACATTCCCTCTCCTTGAAGTTCTGGTTCTTCTATAAAGTATGAGATATTGCTGAATTTCATCAAGATATTCTGGCACGAAATAATCTATTGATGGCAGCTGGACATTCTCTCCTTGATCATCAATCAATGGAGGCTCAAATAATCTCAAATTCTCAAAATTAACAATAGAATATATTTTCATATAAGGAGGCAAATCTATCTTAAATGCATTGTTACCAATGTTTTCTAGAATTTTAAAAGGACCATAACGGATTGACTTAAGCCTTTGACCTCCCCCTTTAAGTCTTTCTTAGTTGATATATAACCAAAATTGGTCACCAACTTGGAATTTTTTATCAACACGATGTTTATCATGCCTTTCCTTGAAGTTTCTTTAACTCTTTTCAAAGTGTTCTTTCACTGTGTGATGTACCAACTCAATTTGCTCAATGAACTTCCTTGCTTTATCTATGTCGCTATGACCATCAATAGAAACATATTTCTCAAATATAAAATCCAAAGACGATCTTGGCAAGTACCCAAGACATACCTCAAATGGCGATGTGTTTGTGGAAGAATGCTTTGCCATGCATGTTGAATGTAATGCAATTGTTCATCCCACAACTTGGGATGTTTTCTGCAATAACCTCTAAGGAGATGAATCATTTTCTTGTTAACCACCTCATTCTGACCATCTATTTGTGGATGAAAGGTTGTACTCTTCTTCAACTTAGTGTCCATCATGTCCCACAATTTTGACCAAAAATTCCCAACAGGTCGGGAATCTCGATCACTTGCAATGGAACTAGGAAGACCAAAATGAACCCATACATTTTGAAAGAAAATATGAGATGTTTGTTTAGTTGTAATTTTCTTTTTACATGGCATCAAAACACACATTTTGTTGAACCTATCTACAACTACATAAAATTAATCATGACCTTTCCTTGACATTGGAAGACCTCCTACAAAATCCATTGAGATACTCTCCCAAGGACGTGAAGGTACCGGAAGTGGAGTGTAAAATCCTAGTTTCCTATTGCTAGGCTTTCTTATTGCACACAAAGAACATCCTCTAATGAAACAAGATACACTATTAATCATGTGTGGCCAAGAACGTCTTGCCTACACCGAAATGTTCAACAATCAATAAGGTGTGCACCCCCCTTATGAAACAAGTTTCTTTCTCCCCTTGGAATACATAACTTGCCCAAGTGATACAACAAACTGTTATGTACATGATAATCTAACTCTTCAATTTGGTTTCCTTGACTCAAGCTTTCATACACATCTCAAAAATCACTATCATGTGCATATTGTTCAATGTAACTTTCATGCATAACTGAATTGTGCTTGAGTATAATAGATGAATTTACAATAGGCCTAGAAAGCATATCAGCTACTTTTTTGTAGATTCCCTTTTTATACCTGATAACCAAATGGAATTTTTGTAGAAATCCCATCCATCTGAAGTGTCTCGATTGCTGCAACTTTGATTGTGACTGTAAGTACTGTAATGGTTGATGGTCGATATGGATAATGGTCTCCTTCCCCATCAAATAGTGCTTCCATTTCTTTACACTTTGTACCAATGCATATAACTCTTTGTCATAGGTGGGATAGTTAGTCACAGCTCCATTAAAAATTTTAGAATGAAACGAAATTGGCCTACCATGCTGCATGAGAACTACTCCCATGGTGTAATCACTAGCATCTGTTTGGATCTCAAATGGCTGTCTAAGATCTGAAAGAGCCAATACCGGTGCTGAAATGATTTTTTGTTTTAAAGCATAAAATGATTTTTTGTTTTAAGGCATAAAATGCTTTTTGCTACATATCTCCCCAATGGAAGACTTTCTTGACACTTGTCAATGCATGTAACGGAGCTGCAATAGAAGAAAAATTAGCAATTAATTTCCTCCAATATTGTGTTGCCCCAAGAAAGCTTCTTACCTGTGTAACTGTATTGGGCTTGGGCCAATTCAAAATGACCTCAACCTTGGAAGGGTCTATCTTCAGCTCACCTCCTCTAACAATGTGTCCCAAATACACTAAAGAATTATTTCCAAACTCACACTTTGACATCTTTAAAAATAAATGTTCTTTTTTCAAGACATCAAGTACCTTGTTCACATGCATGACATGTTCATCTCTTGATTTTTTTAATATCAAAATGTCATCGAAGTAAAGAGAGACGAAGTCATCTAGAAATGGTCTTAATACATCATTCATAACTCTCATGAAAGTATCTGGAACATTGGTAAGACCAAATGTCATAACCAGCCACTCAAACAATCCTTGTATAGTTTTAAATGTGGTTTTCCAAATGTCCTCTTCAGCTATTCTAACTTGATGATAACCACTTCGTAAGTCTAGCTTAGTGAAATAATTTTCATACCTTAACTAATCAAGTAAATCATCAATTCTTGGGAGTGGATAGCGATTCTTTATCATGATTTTATTCAGTCTGGTCCTTCTTTGGTGCCAAAAAAATCGATGAACCACATGGCGAAGTAGATGGGCGTATGATACCTTGATTCAAAAATTCTTGAATTTGATTCTTGATTTCCATGCTCTCCATTATTGACATGCGATACATGCCAATGTTTGGAAGTGGAACATCTTGTTGCAGTTGAATCTCATGTTGAATTCCCCTCTTGGGAGGTAACCCATTTGGTTCCTGAAACCTCTCGCCATGCATACTTACCACATGAAACAAATCATATTTTAATTTGTCATCACAGCCTTCAAAATATTCATATTCCATATCATTATGTTTCTTGATCATGAGAAGCACACAATTTTTACTTGCAATATTAACTAGTCTCTTCATCTGCCCTGCATTAACTAAAGAAGTATTAAGATTTTTGCAATGAGCTCTCACAATATACTCCACCCCATCCTTGAGAAAGTGATATTTGGTCTCATGGCAATAAGATACCGCTTTCCTATCATATAAATATGGACTTCCCAAGGTAATTCCGGAAATGTCAAGTGGAACCACATCTAACTCAACTTCATCAAAAAAGTTTGCAGTAATGGAAAACCGACATATGCATTTCCTTGTAACCTGTAAATTTCCATTCTTGACTATCCAACCTAAAGGATATGGCTTATGATGTGGTAAAATTTCAAGGTTAAGCTTTTTGACAAAGTCTTCAAAAATTAAGTTTGCTTGTGACCCACTATCAATTAATGGATCAATCTTTGTATGATTTGAAATCACCCTCACATGGAACAAATCTATCCTTGTTTCTTCATTTGGATTGTTGTTGTGACAATTTGAGGAACTAATGCTTGATATGGCTTATTTTCCCTTTGTGACCATGGCTTTAATCTTGATCTCATCACCAGAATCAGATCCAAGATCATGTTGTGTGGTAGCAGTCATCTTTTGTTTTCCCTTGTTTTTTGGTTTCTTAAGCCTTAGTTCGGGATGTAATTTCCAACAATGAGCTTCATCATGCCCCTCTTTGGAACAATGTTTGCATGTAGTTTTCTCCCCTTCTTTCTTAACACTTGCACTATTCTTTCCCTTCCATTTTCCTCGCTTCTCTTTCCCCTTACCCTTGAATGGCTTCTTCTTACTACCCTCTTCCTCAATGTTCTTTCCCCTTTTAATATTGCAAAATGGAAAAGACGGTAATACAAAACACAATAAACTAGAAACTTCAGCAATATGGAAATAAACTGAAAACACTATAAAAATAGACAAAACAGCTGAGCCATTTTATTAATATGGAGGTGAAAAGAATACAATAGTGCTTCAAAATAGATAGCACTCAAGCCGACAAAAGTGGGCTGGAATGGCCTCAAGCTCTCCCACTGAAAACACTGCTCTCTGTTGCGCTGCTGGAGCTCTCCCTCTGCGCTACCCTGCTAGAAATTTTGCTACTAGAGCGTAGATTAGGATGCTCTGATGCTCAGTAAAATCTAGGATTTAGAATCTAGACTCTATGGAGAAAACCCAGAATAACCCAGAAAGGATTTCTGGATTGGCTGACCTCAGAAAATCACTCTCCTAGGGTTTACAATGAATAACTGTTGGGTATGCAAAACTATGGGCTGAACTGAAAGACAGAATAGTTGCAAGTACTCCCAGGCCCAACTATTGAAGGGTTGATCCCTTCAATGGATTGCAAGCATAAATTATATGGAATTTCACCCTCTTCTGATGAACTCTGCTACTGGACTGCGTAAGTCACTGAGTGACTGCGCAACACTAGAGGGTCTACAACTGGCCTGAATGTCAGATGATGAGATCATCTCACATGGACAACAGAAAACCTCTCCTAACTAGGCACTCGAAGTCCCCTGAGGATGAGGTTGGGATCTCCGCTCGGAGACACCCGTGTGTTAAACAACATTGCAAACTTGGCTAAACAGCTCAAGCGTGCTCAAGTCATAAACGACAAGAAAATAATAATAATCCAGAATGATCTCTATGGCTGCCATCCCCTTCTTGATATGCTTGTGAGCCCTCACCCTCTTGGCCCCACACAATAATGATGTTACACACATGGCCACTAACCTCTATTATTACTATGTTGTCCTCCATTGTCTCCACTACATCCATGACTGCGTTATTGATTTGGTCAAATTGACCCCATCCACATACATTGACCCGCATTCACACCAAGAAGTGGTTTATTCATCTTGACCCCATCTAGATGCATTGATCCACATTCACATTAAGAAGTGGTTTTATTCCTACTAAAGGGATTTATGGGTCCCCCTACCCTCTTATTCATCTATTAATTAAGGAAGACAAAATTTAATATTCTAATTAGCTAAAAGCTAAATTAGAAATATTAAACCCCTTACTTCAAGATGTGTGGCTTGAACACAAACTTCCTCTAAATTTCTTGGGTTAAACATAAGGATAGAATGTCTCAAATAAGAATGTAAACCCCCAATGTATTTCAAGAGAATGTCTTGGGAATTCAAGTTTATTCCTAGCAACAAGGTCCTTTTCCTAAACTCCTATGTATATTCTTGAACTGTTTGACCCTTGAGTTGCCTAAAGTTTTGCCAACTCATAATGGATTTTTGCACGTAAGCTAAAGGGTAAAATTGTATTTTAATTGAATAAAGAAACTCAACCTAAGAAATGGATATCTTACCATGGATTCGCATTTCCTCTTGAGTCTTTGCCTCCCACCAGACTAGTGCTACTCCTTATAGCCTCAATGAAGCCAAATAGATCTTTAAGTCATATTCTTGTAGGTTCTAAATTCTGCAATAAACCTCTAATTGACAGATACAATTATCCAACTTCTCTGCATCTACCTCACCATTTTACATGGGAAGTTCATACTTAATGTCCAATTTGAGTAAAGGAGTTTTTCCTTTTGGGGTTTTTGAGTGAGTATGGGTGGTTTTTGTAGTGGAAGTGGAAGATGATGTTGATGGAGATGATGAGGATAGTGGAGATGGAGGAGGTTTTCCTCCACTGCCGTTTGGATCCTTCTCTTCATCCTTCTTGCCTTTTGAGGTTCCCTCTCCATGTGGAGACTTAGAATTCTCTCCAACCATCCTGGTGTTCCTCTCTTCAAAGAGGATCCTAACCCCCTCAGCTAGGCCATAAAAATCCTTCTTGAATTCTTCCTCTTCTAAAAGACCTTCAGTTTCTCCTACACCTAACATGATGGCTATGGATTCAAGATCAACTTCTGGTGCAACTTGTACTTCTTCAATCATCTCAGATTCTAGTGCAACTTGTACCTCTTCAATCTCAGCTAGAGATAAAACTTGATGTGCTTCAAGTGCATATGGGAGTGAAACTTTGGGTGGAGATGGTGCTCTTGTGTCTCTTCTTCTGCTCCTAACCTCAGGATTAGGAATCAATAGTTTCCCTTCTCTTCTCTGCAACTTCAACCATGTAAGCATCTCAATTTTGCAACCATTAAAACCCTACTTGCACAAAACTCAAGAAAATAAAGCAAATAACCTTTGCTCTGATACCATCTTGATCTAAATTTGAATGTTAGTTTTGTAGTGCTAATTTCATCTTCATATTTATATTAAAAGTGTTGATCTTTGCTTCATGTACATGGGCTTCTTGAAGTGTTTATGATTGTTTAACAAGTAAATGTATGGATATTATGTTGAATTCTTGAACATAAAAAACATTAAAACATAATGTTGAGCAACAGCAACAAACCATCACAATTGATCCATTAACACAGTGTTTTGATGAAGGAGTTCACCCCTCTTGGGCTACATCTCTTTGGTCCAACTTCCATGGCTTGGGCCTCTGTATTAGCTCAAATGTGAAAAAATTGTTGTTTACATTCACTAACTGCTCCTGAAACCTACTCCAGTGTGTTTAGAACATCCAAATCTACTAGGTTAGACTCTTCCTAAGCCAAAATTGGTTGAAATTTTCTCCAGTTATGCCTCATTCAATATTTTCCTAGGAATCTCCTCCAAAACTAGAGAGAACTCCAATTAACACAATTAAATTTGGGATTCCGCCGAAACTGGCAGACTCCGCCAAACCTGCCGCTATTTAACTGTTGGTTTAATTAGCAGTTAAGTACAACATTAATGTGGATAAGTTCAATTTAATTGCGCATAAGCACATTTACAATAAACACAAGGTTTAAAACCTTAAGATCATGATTATGATAATTAATCCCACAATTATCTCGTTAAAATCTGCTTAACTGTCTTGTGCTCCGCCTGTGGTTTTGGTAGAATGGTCATATGGGGAGGGGGCTGGCCCGCAGGGCTGGTCCCCTCCAAACCCCTCCTTGTGCAATTGAAAGCATTGAAATATAGTCGAACCCGATACAGTATAAGGATTTCGGTAGTGGCTCGGTGGTAAGTCTATAAGTTTTCATGGGGGAGGTCGTGGGGTCGACTCCAACCTCCATCCCTCTATTGAATATGTAGAAATTTGCTGAATAATGATTAATTATCCACCGAGACTATCCTGATCACATATCAATTCGAATTTATATGCAACACATAATCTCTTCCACTCAGATCATCACACATGCGGAAATAAAACAAGCGATAGCACATCAAATCATCATACACATTAACACAGTGTGTATGGGGAAAGCTTATAGCTGAAAACCCCGCAGCTATTGTGTATATTATAATGGAGAAAACATGTAACAAACTCAGTACAATACTCCTCACAAGTACTCAGTACTGTCTCATGAAGTTACACACAAACTAGCTTGGTTTTGAACAAGTCACGGGTTCAAAACACATCCACTAATTGCCTGCCTCTATTGCGCAATCATGGCCTGTCTAAATAGAGATCCAAGGTTCGAATCTCCTTGGCTTGACAGCGCAATCATCATGGGCAATTGCCTCCAAGTGTGGTGCAAATCTCATGCACAAATGATGTCCCAACTGATAGCTGTACTCACCCTTTCATCTACCTCTTTCACTGGTCTCCATTGAACTGTCCATGCACTGTAGTGAACTGATGTGTTCTTGATTTGAATAATGAGTTACTAATTAATGAATTAAATAATATTTAATTCACTCCACTCATTACTAGTTGATTAGCTAGTTAAACTAATCTCAACTAGTTCAACTAAGTTAAACCGAACACAACTCCACTAGCTGTCTCATCAACTCCACCAAACTTCTGCCACTGAAGTCCTAATTGAAGTCAACCATGCATGAGCTCACCAAACCCCTAGGAATAGCGTAATTCCTCTGTCAGATGCATGAGCCACTTCCAAGGCTCGAACTGAAGTGCTCCAAGAGAGTAAACTGAAGTTTAGAGTCCAAATATTATTAAGGGTAAATAATATTTGACTTCTCTATTTTAAGGAGAGGCAGTCTAAAAATAGACTTCGACCTATAGGTCCAAAAAATAGAGGTCCATCTATTTTTACCAACATGACCAATACTCCAAGAATAACATCCTGCAATCCCCGGACCATGCTCCATATGTCTAAAAATAGACATAGTCTAAAAATAGACTTTGCGCCAGAATTTGCCTGCGGGCCCACTTAGTGAAGGCGACTTCATTTCACTAAGCTCCATCATCTTGCTGCATTTTCAACAGAATAGTTTTGCTCCGAAATGTATGTGCCACTTACCATATAGTTTGAAACTTTGATATATATGTGGACTTTAATATATAAAATAAATTCCACCATTGCGAATAATATTCGGACAATATGATATAATTTCAATTCAGACTTTGGATAGGGTCCACCAGAGGGGGCACGTGGCGGACCCTGACTGCACCACATGTCCACCTCTGGTTGGACCATTCCTACCATTAAAAAAAAATCTCATTCAACCTTAGGAGCAAAATATAAAAAAAAATCACCTTCAAATCTCACTGGTGAACCCTGTAGTGACACTTGTCACAGTGTCATTGGGAAAAATTGAATAATGTTCCCAGAATATACCTTGTATGCTGACTGGGTTTCCATGTCATCATTTTGTCATGTTCTGCAAATTTTTTATCTGTTTAGGAAAATGAACAACAAGTCATAACTTCCTCATACAAAGTCGGCTTTTGATGAAACAAATTGCACCATATTCTTGGTGACCAGCTCTTTGCTGTCATTCTTGTTTGGAGAATTTCTAAGTACTTTCATTTTTTAGCTTGACATTGAACCTCTGATCAGCCTCCATCAAGCCATAACGAGCAAGTAGTATTCATTTATGTAACGATATTTTCAAGAATTCTTCATCATGAAGGATAATGAGATCGACATCTGAACGTCATTAGTTGAAATATGAAGTATTTTAACCCATCAAATGATCAAATGCAACTGCCGCAAAGGATCATTCATGTGATAATTATAACAACTACCACTGAAGAAAATCAAGAAAATGCAACGTGAATAACTTAACGGGCTATGTTTTAGTGCACCATTAGGATTTCCCCAAATCCTTCAACTTCACTATCATGTCAATATATACTTCGGTGATATTTATGCTATATGATTAAGGTAAAAGAAAAACATTTTCATTTACTGCAAAATAAAATACATTAAAAAAAAATGCATCTTCTCTACAACTAAATGAAAATGGGTTCAAAATTTAAAAGAAGTATTGGTCAAAATAACAACAAAGGAAGCTCCATCACCCATAAGAGTGGCGCTCGCAATGCCCTTTGAAACCATGCCAAACCAATATTTATGAATTATGTGGAACCATAAATAGTATGAACAAGTCTATGGACCATCTCTGCCCAGAAAATAGATCTGGATAAATGGAGTGATGACTCACACCCATCTCGACACCGTACCCTTGGGAAAGATATGAATGCGTCTTGAGAGAAGAGAGAGACATAGCATGGTGCTCAGGTAACCAAAAATGATCTAGCCTTCAAATATGTTGAGATACAACGCACTGGTGATCAGAGGCTCAATATTTTAGCTTAAAAATGAAAGTGCTCAGAATTGATTGCAAACTCAATGACCACAACTGGCACGTCTTCAGGAATCCAATGCAACTCGTTTCATTGAAAACCGAGTTCAGATGAGGAATTTATGGTCTGCTGATCACTGTTCAGAACAGGTAAATTTTTATTAAAAAAAATTGTAGAACATGTACAAGCTGATGACATGGCAGCCCAGTCAACATTCAGGGAATCTTCTTCAGTTTTTTTCCAATGGGACTGTGAAAAGTGTTACTGCAGGATTCGTCAGTTTGGTTTGTGAAGGTGAAATTTGTCCAATGACCTCCTAAGGTTGAATTTGGGTTCATGATATTTATGTGCTAGAAATTATTTTTTTGTTATTATTAAGATTGGATTGATATATTTATTTATATTTATAATATATTGTATGGTTTTATTATCACATGTTATATTATATTATTATATATATTTAATATTTAATTTTAATTTCAAATCTTAATTAATATTATTAATTCCGCATATATATGTTTTCATTAACCTAAAGTTCGCGGTGGCATTGTGTTTTATATATTACAAAGTAAAATATATGTTATAAACCCAAAGTTAATACTATGGGTAGGAAGACATATGTATGCAGTGGATATGAATTTTATTCAAAGTCTGACATATATTTATATGGTGGTGAGTGCAATATATACATTGAACAAAAGTAATGTGCGGGGGTCGGGGTCGAACCCACGACCACCCCCACACTATCCACACACCATACCATCAAGCCATCCATTGAACCATGTTTTATAAGGTTCAAAACTTACATTTAAGCTTACCTTTGTAATATGGCAAGGGTTTGAAGGGGGCCAGCCCCCTCCCATATGACCTCTCCACTAGAACCAATGACAGGAGCAAAAAAATGCATGCGGAGATTAAGTGAAAATCTCAGATTAATTAAAACTAATCGCTTTGGTTTAGTGTTAATCCACCTGTAATGCAGATTAACATAAATCCACGCTTAATGCGCCATAACATCACTTATCCACCAATTAATCACACTTATCCTCTATTTAATCCTCCTATTAATTAGCAGCGAAATTAGCAGAGTTTCTATTTTTGGAGATTCCACCAAAAATGTCGGAGTTAGCTGGAGTACTTCCAGATTTGGAGGAGAAATTGGGGGAAAATTTGTTTTTTCCATAACTGAGCCAACTTTCGACCAAATTGAGATCATAAAGAGTCATTCTTGGCTAATTGGCATGTTATGAACACATTGGAACATGTTGCAGAGGTAGGGGAGCAAGTTTATAGAGTTGTTTGCTATCTTGAATAATTTTGAAGCCCAGGGCCACCAGGAGGGAAGGCCATGCCTAGAGCATATGAAGGCCAAATTTAGTAAATAAATAGTCATTTATGATATATTTTGACATTTTTAACTCATTGGAGTATGTTCCAAGAGCATTTGATGCATGTAAACAACAATTTGAGCACTATTAGAGGCACAAGCCATGGAAGTTGGACCAAGGAGATGTAGGCCAGGAGGGGTGAAATCCTTCATAAAAAATCTGTTTTAATGGATCAACTGTGATGGTTTGTTGTTCTTTATGTTTCTATTGTTCAACAATTTAAATTCATACTTTATGTCTTAAAATTCACTCATAAAACTTAGTTTAATTTCCTGTTTTGACACACATAAGAAATAAGGGTTACCTGTACATCAAGTATAAGATCAGTAAATAAGTTTTGTGCCTGAGGTTGAAATTAGCACACCAAAACTAATTCATAATTCAGATCAAGTTGGTATCAGAGCTTGGTTGAAAGGCAAGGTTATTTTATTGATAGTTGCTTGAGTTTTGTGCAAGTTTAATGGTTGCAAATTTGTGATACTGACAAGGTTAAAGTTACAAAAAGGTGAAGGGAAGTTGTTGGTTGCAAGTCTTGAGATTAGGACCAGAAGAAGGAGAGCAAGAAGAGCACCATATTCACCCAAAATTACACTCATAGCTGCACTTGAAGAACCTCAATTTTTGACTCAAGAAGCTGAGATTGAAGAGGTACAAATTGCACAAGAAGCTGAGTTGATTGAAGAGGTACAATCATCAAAAGTTGAGCTTGAATACATAGCCATCATGTTAGGTGTTGGAGAGACTCAAGGAAATTCAGAAGAGGAAGATTTCAAGAGAGACTTCAAATGCATGAGGATGGTTAAAGTTATGTTTGATTTATTTACTGTTGGGATGGCAGGAGAAGGTTCTAAGCCTCCATATGGATAAGGAACTTCAGATGGTAAGAAGGATGAAGAGAAGAGTTCAAATGGAAGTGGAGGAAATCCACCTTCATCTCCACATCTTCATCATCCTCATCATCTCCATCAACATCATCTTCCACTTCCACCACAAAAACCACTCACACTCACTCAAAATCCACAAAAGGAAAAACTCCATTACTAAAATTGGACTTTAAGTTTGAACTTCCCATGTACAATAGCAAGGTAAATGCAGAGATGCTTGAAAATTGGATACATCAATTGGAGGTGTATTGCAGAATTCAGAACCTTCATGAAGACGACATAAAGATCCAGTTGGCTTCATTAAGGCTAGAAGGAGCAGCACTAGTATGGTGGGAAGCAAATACTCAAGAGGAAATGTGAATCCATGGTAAGATATCCATTTCTTGGGTTGAGTTTATTTCTTCCATTAAAAGATAGTTAAATATCCTTTAGCCTATATGCAAAAATCCATTATGAGTTGGCAAAATTTTAAGCAACTCAAGGGTCAAACAGTTCAAGAATATACCCAGGAGTTTAGGAAAAGGGCTTTGTTGTTAGGAATAAACTTGAATTCCCAAGATACACTCTTGAAATACATTGGGGGTTTACATTCCTATTTGAAACATACTATATTTATGTTTAACCCAAGAAATTTAGATGAATTTTGTGTACAATCCACACACTTAGAGGCAAGAGGGAAACAAAACATGGATGAGAAAAGTGAAAGTGAGGGTAAAGGAAAGGGAAATTTTTTTGGAAGAGGAAAAATAAATAGCTTTGTAAAAAGAGAGAAGGAAAATCTCACATGCAAAAAAATTTCAAAGACTCGCCATGATGAAGACCACTGTTGGCAACTTCATCCAGAATTGAAACCAAACAGACTGGAAGCCAAAGAGAAGGGTAAAATTGTTGCTATAGTTGAACATGACTTAGGATCAGATTCAGGCGATTGGACAAAGATTACAGCCATGGGTTTGAAAGGTAAACATATTGCAAGAAATATTTCTTCAAATTGTTCAATTGATACCCATGATGAAGATATAGGAATATAACTTTTCCATATTAGAGTTGTCTCTAAACATACCGAGATTGATACACTTTTTGATAGTGGGTCACAAGCTAAATTAATTTCCGAAGACTTGGTTAAGCATCTAGGCCTTGAAACTATTAGACATCCAAGACCATATCCTTTGGGTTGGATATGCAAGAATGCAAACTTGCAGGTTACAAGGAAGTGCTTACTAAGATTCTCCATCTACTCAAACTTTCTTGATGAAGTTGAGCTTGATGTGGTGTTGCTTGAGATATCAGGTATTGTATTGGGAAGTCCTTATCTGTATGATAGGAAAGCAGCATTTCATTGCCATGAGAACAAGTATCACTTGTTTAAGGATGGTATTGAGTACATAATTAGAGCGCATAAGAAGAAGACAATTTTGTCTCTTATAGATGCAAGTGAAATGAAGAGAATAGTGAATGAAAGTAAGAACTTGACATTGTTGATGATCAAACAAAGAGATTTTTTGAATCAAAACTTTCAAAAATATGCCTATGCTTGTAATGAGTTGTTTCAGGATTTTAACAAGTTTCCTTTGAAAGAAGGTGAACAAGATGAAAAACAATTGTAGCAGTCAACATCAGTGTTGAGCAGTGTTGGAAACAAGATGTCAGTGTAAGAGAGTGCAAAGGTCAAAGAGAAAGCGATAAAGCAGCTTGGAAAAGAAGGCATGGGTTCCAAAAATGGTGCTTTATGGTTTCCAAAAGGTACATGGCAATGGCGAAGATACTTGGTCAATAGTCGACACAAGTACAAAACGACATCAGCTAAAAATCGCCATGGTGATAGTGTGCAAGGTGAGAAAGTTTTTAAGTTTCCTTTGATTGTTAACCAAGGTAGGAACAAGATGGTTTTTGCAAGAATAGATTGATGTTCTGCAAATTTAGAAATATTGCAGCATGACGGTGTCAATGATAGCAAGAGAAGGTCGCCAATATCAAGGAAAAAGTTAACTTTTTGTGAAAATATCCAAATGATGAAATTAGGAAATTTTCAATGGATAGAGACTGGAAGGCTGAGGGAACAATACCCTCATCCACATGATCAGTAATTAGAGAGCTTTTGGGGTCCAAAAGGCTTCTAGTGGGGAGGAATGATTAGAGGCTCAGTGTTTTAGCTCAAAAATGAAAGTGCTTAGAATTGATTGAAAACTGAATGACCACGATTGTAACATCTCCAGGAATCCAAAGCAACTCGTTTCGTTAAAAACCGAGTTCAGATGAGGAAGTTATGGTCTGCTGATTGTCATTCAGAACTGGCACATTTTTGTAAAAAAAAATTGCAGAACAGATACATGTTGATGACATGGCAACCCAATCATCATTCATGGAATCTTCTTCAGTTTTTGTCCAATGGGACTGTGACAAGTGTCACTGCGAAATTTACCAGTTTCTTTTGTGAAGGTGAAATTTGTCCAATGACCTCCTAAGTTTGAATTTGGGTTCATGATATTTATGTGCTGGAATTTTTTTTTATTATTATTAAGATTGAATTGATATATATATATATATATATATATATATATATATTGTATGGTTGTTAGGTCCCTATATTACTAGTATAGTCCCTTATTGTTGTTAGTTTAGCCCCCTTATTGTTATTGTTGTACCCCTATAACCCCAATATCATTATTATTGTGCCCTTACATTATTATTGTTAGGTCGGCTAGGGTTATATTGTGATCCAATGGACTCCTATATATAGAAGGAGGTTTTTTCATTTGTATCATCCAAGAATTGTTCATTTACGTAATTTAAAGGAGGTTTCCCTCTTATTTCTAAGGCATTGATCTCTCTTTTCTTCTATTTGTGGAGTTGGTTTCATAACATTTGGTATCAGAGCTTTGGATTATAGGGTTTCACTTCTCCAAACAGGTCATCATGGCATGTTCGCTATAGAATTTTATCTACGAAGGTTCTGAAGATGAAATTTGTATCACGCAAAGCTGACATCCTGAGGAACTTCCTGTAAAAAATTTAGACCTTGGTTCGCAATATTTGCGGAGATACGATCTATGGAAGTTAGGGTTTTTTTCAGGCTCTCGAATTTCATCTCAAAGAGATGACCGTGGGAAAATCATCATAACTCTTTCTTTGAGCATCGGATTGGGATTTTGTAAAAAGTGGCCGAAATGACATAGACTGTAGTTTCTTGTATATAAATTTCAGAACCAAAGGAGGAAACAATGACATGTGGCATGTCGTACAAGTTCACTTTATTGAACGAGTCAATAATTAGGTCATTGTGGGAGATTGGGAATAAATTTTCCTTGAAGCATCCAAAGCAGGTCATACCTATAGCATTGGAAAGAAGATTCAGAGGGCTACTATAGGACCAAATTTCATATATTGAATATCATCACAGAGTTAATTTAGTTTCAATATCGAGCTCCTCAAAAGCAAGAAAAAGGTGTGTATTTTTTTATCAAATTGCATAAGTCTTGTTTGAAAAATTAGTTTGAAGTGATTCCAAGGGCATATTGAAGCATATATATCAATATTGGGTTCTAAAATGCCACCTAAAAAAAATTCAACACCCATTAAGCCTTCATAAGGCTCTACTATGACTCATGAAGAGGAAGAAGCACAATATAACATATCAAAACTACAAGAGAAAGTGCACCAAATTTTGCTCTCGCAAAGAGCAACAAAAAATGAAATGGAATTTTTTAAGAAAGGTGTAGAAGCTAAGATGGATGGTTTGAAGAAAGGATTGGAAAGTAAGATGGATGGTGTGAAGAATGGAATGGAAGCTAAGATGGATGGCATGGAAGCTAAGATCAATGAAAAAATGAAAGACAACATGGCAGACATGAAGAATGATCTAAAAGAAGACATGGAAGGTTTGATGACAAGGTTTGTAAAAGAAATGATTCCTAATGGCGGAAATATAGTAGAGTAAATTCATGATGAGAAAAAAATAAATGTTAATCGTGATTTCATAAAATCTAATGTTGGATTGAAGGCCCGCCATATTCCAAAGATTGATATGAGGAAGTTTGATGGCAAGGATCCTGTAACATGGATACTACAAATGGAGCAATATTTTGATCTCAAGAATATGAAAAACACACAAAAGGTACGCATTACAACTTATATTTAGAACAAAATACATTTGTATGGTATCGATGGCTTTGCTCTCATAAAAAAATGTCACTTGGTCAACTTTTACGGAGGAAATGATAGCTCATTATTAGGATACAAAAAGCAACACCTACTTTAGCCAATTGATAAATCTCAAACAAAAGGGTTCAATGGTGGAGCACATTGAGGACTTCCAAAAATTGAATATAAGGGTAGCTGATATTCTAGAGGAACACAAGATTGATGTCTTCATAGGGACCTTAAAGGATAACATCCAACATGAGGCTCGAGTTTGGGAACCTGATTCATTGGATAAGGCATTCAGGTTGGCAAGAAAAATTGAATGTAAAATTATGGCGATAAGGAAGCCTACCACTCACATATATAAATATGGAAGTGTTGATACTCCTAGACTTCCACAACCTACAAGGTTGACACACAACAATTGGAAGAAAAAAGAGAAAAAGGGCTTTGCTATAGTTGTGATAGAAAATACTCTAAAAGTCATAAGTGTGCTGAGAAGAAATTATTTTACATAGATTGTGAAGAAGAGGAAGAAAATGAACAAGAAACTTCAAAAGAAGAGGATATACACCAGGAACCAACCCTAGAGAAATAAGAAATGAGTATGACCATATCGTGTAATGCATTGGCAGGAATTACCACTCCTCAAACTCTCAAGATAGAAGGACATATCAAGAAGAAAAAGGTAATAGTCCTGATTGATTTGGGTAGTACCCATAATTTCATTCATTGTAAGGTAGCCATGGAATTGAATTACGTCCTATACCTAGCACCAGAATGTCAAGTGATGGTTGCAAATGGAGGAACTATAAATTCCACAATATCAAGCTAGCCATGGGGGAATATGCATTGAATAGTCCATTTATTTCCATTCCAATGGGAGGTGTTGATGTTGTACTAGGAGTACAATGGTTATAATCTTTGGGGATGGTAGCTTTTAATTTTCAAGAACTTTTCTTGAAATTTTTCTCGGAAGGAAAGGAAGTCGAATTACGGGGTATCACAGGGAAGCTGGGAAAGATAATAAGCTCTAATGTCATGACAAAGCTTCTGAAGAAAAAACAATGAGGCATCATTGCACAATTATGCTCACTAGAAGTTCCAACATAAAAATCATCTATTTCTTCAGATCTCCAAAAAGTCTTGGACAATCATTCCAAAGTGTTTGAAACTCCCAAATTACTTCCACCTATTCATGATCATGATCATGTTATTCATTTGATTCCACGAAGTGTTCCTCCAAACATCAGGCCTTACAGATATCCTTATGTCCAAAAGAGAAAAATTGAACGTATGATTGCAGAATTGTTAGAGGCCGGTATAATTCAACCTAGTCAAATTTATTTCTCTGCTCCAGTAGTATTGGTGCACAAGAAGGATGGATCATGGTGCATGTGTCTAGATTATAGGGAGCTCAATAAGCTTACTATTAAAGATAAATTTCCCATTCCTGTGATTGATGAATTATTGGATGAATTACATGGAACAAATTATTTTACCAATTTGGATATCTGTTCAGGATATCATCAAATTAGAATGAAGACTGAAGATATTCTGAAAACAACATTTCAAACTCAAGAGGGTCATTATCAATTTTTGGTCATGCCTTTTGGCCTTACCAGTGCACCTTCTACATTTCAAGGGTTGATAAATTCTATTTTCAAACCCTTCATTAGAAAATGTGTGTTAGTATTTTTTGATGATATACTAATCTACAGTAGGTCTTGGAAGGATCATGTTCAACATGTTGACAGGGTGCTCAAACTATTGGAGGAGAAACAATTATATGCGAAAACCTCCAAATTTTTCTTTGGAGTACAAGAGGTAGAATATCAGGGTCATATTGTATCTCACGAGGGTGTTAAGGTAGACCGTAACAAAATTAAAGCCATCAAGGAATGGAAATTCCCCACAACCATAAAGCAGTTGCGAGGATTTCTCGGGTTAACAGGGTATTATTGCAAGTTTGTTAAGAATTATGGGAGAATAGTAGCACCTCTAACAACATTATTCAAGAAAGATGCATTTTCATGGACTCTTGAAGCAACTAAGGCCTTCGAACATCTTAAAGAGGCAATGTTCCTAGCACCGGTCTTAGCTACGCCAGACTTCACAAAAACCTTTATTGTGGAATGTGATGCCTCATGAAATAGAACTGGTGTTGTTTTAATGCAAGAAGGAAGACTCATTGCTTTTGAAAGTCGTCCAATCAAAGGAAAGTATTTACATAAAGCTATTTATGAGAAGGAAATATTGGCAATACTATATGCACTAAATAA
Source organism: Pinus albicaulis (assembly GCA_034641835.2). Lineage (NCBI taxonomy): Eukaryota > Viridiplantae > Streptophyta > Pinopsida > Pinales > Pinaceae > Pinus > Pinus albicaulis. Next base: position 66,428,013 of record CM076580.1, read on the forward strand.
ATGGTGACCTTACCTAATGGGAAGACACTTCAAGGTTAAAATTGAGCATGATAGTATTAAACACTTTTTGGAACAAACAATATCTTCAAAAGAGAGGCAAAAATGGGTCTCAAAGATATTGGGACTTTGAAATAATCTACAAAGAAGGGAAGCTAAATGTTGTTGCAGATGCACTCTCAAGAAAGGATGAAGAGGTGGAAGCATTGCTTTGTGCCATTTCTATTATCCAACCAGATTGGATAGCCAAAGCAAGGGATGAATGGAAGAAGGACGAAGAAGTGTGGACACTCATTCAAAAGTTACAGCAAGATCCTAGTACATATGATACATTTAGTTGGAAAATTGATTCCTTATGGTACAAAGATCACTTATATCTTTGTAAGAATTCTTAACTAAAACAAAAGATTCTTTTGGAATTGCACACTTCTCTTTAGGAGGACACTCAGGATTTTAAAAAAGTTACCACAGGGTGAAGAAATTTTTTTTGGGATGGCCTTAAATTTGATATTCAAAAGTTTGTGGCAGAATGTTTGGTTTTCCAGAAAAATAAATTTGAGACAATTAAGACCCCGAGTCTTCTACAACCTTTATCCATTCCAAGTCAACGTTGGGGGGATATTTCAATGGATTTTATCACAGGTTTACCTAAGTTCGAAGGAAAGAGTGTCATCATGGTGGTAGTTGATAGACTTACCAAGTATGCACACTTTTGTACATTATCTCATCCATTTAAAGCAAGTACAGTTGCTACTGCATTTATGGAAAAAATTCAAAAGCTACATGGAAACCTAAAGATTATTGTAAGCAACAGAGATTCCATTTTTACTGGAAATTTTTGGATGGAATTATTTTCTTGTTTGGGTACTCAACTAGCTCATATCTCATCTTATCATCCTCAATCTGATGGTCAAACTGAGATAATGAAAAAGTGTTTGGAAGGATATCTTCGTTGTTTTGTATCTGATAAACAAACACAATGGGTCAAGTGGTTACCTCTGGTTGAATAGTGGTATAACACTTCCTTCCATACTACAACAAAAATGACCCCATTTATGGCACTTTATGGATATCATCCACCGTCCATAAAATCATCTTTAAGAGAAAATTATAAGGTTCAAGCAATGGAAGATCACATCGAGCATAAAAAACAAGTTCTGCAACTCTTAAAGGATAACCTAAATTTGGCACAAAATCAAATGAAACAATAGGCATACCAACATCGCAGTGAGAGAAGTTTTGAGGTAGGAGACTGGGTTTTTTTACGGCTACAACCATACAAACAAATGTTCCCCAAGCAAGCTAAGAAGGATAATAAATTATCGCCAAAGTACTATGGCCCTTATGAGATGTTGCAAAATATTGGTACTATGGCATACAAATAGGAGCTTCCTGCTTCTTCGTGAGTGCATCCAATTTTCCATGTTTCGTGCTTAAAGAAGGTTTTAGGTGACAAACTTCCAGTTCAGACAATATTGCCAGAAATTGATGAGGAAGGAAAAATCATATTGGAACCTAAAGCAGTCATGGAAACAAGAACTCGGCAGCTACGAAATCGATCAATTTCAGAGTATATCATCAAGTGGAAGAACATACCCACTGAAAATTCTACATGGGAGGATGAGAATTTATACAGAAACATCCAGAGCTACCTAAGCGTTGAGGACAACACATTTTTTGAATGATAGAGGCATGTTAGGCCCCTATATTACTATTATAGTCCCTTATTGTAGTTAGTATAGTCCCTTATTGTTGTTAGTGTAGCCCCCTTACTGTTATTGTTATACCCCTGTAACCCAAATGTCGTTATTATTGTGCCCTTACATTACTATTGTTAGGTCGGCTAGGATTATATTGTGACCCCATGGACTCCTATATATAGAAGGAGGTTTTGTCATTTGTATCATCCAAGAATTGTTCATTTATGTAATGTAAATGAGTTTACCCCCTCGAAGTGGCTTACTTCTAAGGTGTTGATCTCTCTTTTCTTCTATTTTTGGAGTTGGTTTCATAACAATGGTTTTATTATCATATGTTATATTATATTATTATATATATTAATATTTAATATTAATTTCAAATCTTAATTAATATTATTAATTCTGCATATATATGTTTTCATTAACCTAAAGTTCGCGATGGCATTGTATTTTATATATTACAAAGTCGAATATATGTTATAAACCCAAAGTTTATACTATGGGTAGGCGGACATACGTATGCGGCGGATATGAATTTTATTCAAAGTACGAAATATATTTATATGGTGGTGAGCACAATATATACGTTGAAAAGAAGTAATGTGCGGGGGTCAAGGTCGAACCCACGACCACCCCCGCGCTCTCCACACACCATACCACTGAGCCATCCATTGATCCTTGTTTTATAAGGTTTGAAACTTACATTTAAGCTTACCTTTGTAAAATGGTAGGGGTTTGGAGGGGGCCAACCCCCTCCCATATGACCTCTCCACCAGAACCAATGGCAGGAGCCAAAAAATACACGCGGAGATTAAGTGATAATCTTGGATTAATTAAAACTAACCGCTTTGGTTTAGTGTTAATCCACCTGTAATGCAAATTAACATAAATATGTGCTTAATGAACCATAACCTCACTTATCCACCAGTTAATCACACTTATCCTCTAATTAATCCTCCTATTAATTAGCGATAGAATTAACAGAGTTGCTATTTTCGGAGATTCCACCAAAAATGTTGGAGTTAACTGGAGTCCTTCGAGATTTGGAGGAAATTTTGTTTTTGTCATAACTGAGCCAATTTTCGACCAAATTGAGCTCAGAAAGGGTCATTCTTGGCTAACTGGAATGCTATGAACACATTGGAAAAAGTTACAGAGGTAGATGAGCAAGTTTACATAGGTTTTTGTTACCTTGAAGAATTTTGAAGCCTAGGGCCACTAAGGATGGAAGGCCATGCCTAGAGCATCTAAAGGCCAAATTGAGTAAATAAATAGTGATTTATGATATATTTAGACATTTTAAACTCATTGGAGTATGTTCCAAGAGCATTTTATGCATGTAAACATCAATTTGAGAACTATTGAGCTAATACATAGGCCCAAGCCATGGAAGCTGGACCAAGGAGATGTAGCCCAGGAGGGGTGAACTCCTTCATCAAAACTTTGTTTTAATGTATCAACTATGATGGTTTGTTGTTATTTATGTTGTTGTTGTTCAAAATTTTAAATTCATACTTTATGCCTTCAAATTCACTCATAAAACTCAGTTTAATTTCCTGTTTTGACACACATAAGCAACAAGGGAAACCTGTACATCAAGCATAAGATCAGTAAATAAGTTTTATATCTAAGGTTGAAATTAGCACAACAAAACTAACATTCATAACTCAGATCAACTGGCAAGGAGATACATGGAAACAACGCACTGGCAAGGAGATACATGGAAAGACAAGCTTCATCTGAATGCAAAGCATCAACTACAAACATGATATTCAAAACTAGGGAAAATGTGTAGAAGGCAGTATTTTAGGAAATGTTATGATTAGAGTTAGAAATTCTGCCACCACCAGACCTACCAGGGCAAAGTTGTAAGAAAATAGATAGTTTTCACGTCACAGTTAGGCGTTATGGTCAGATCACTACAAGGAAAAGACCCTCTAGCAGAGTTTATAAAGGAGGTTTTTAGTGTTATAAAATTGGCCAAAATTGTCAAAAAACCATTTTCTACAACATTCGTTTATGGTTACGGAGGTTTTGGCAGAGCTTTTAACAGAAATTAAACATAACTAAAAAAATGGGTGGACGGAGGTTATTACAGATGTTTTTTTCATCGGTGCGCTACTCGAGCTTCAATGCACTGGTGCGTACATCTAGAAGGTATACACCGGGTCATCAAGGTATAAAACTGCACTGGGCGCAGTGTTGGTGATACAATGCACAGGGCTGTTCTAATTGGTCTTGGGATTTGTGCGGTACCCATAGGTCGTCTCAACGCACCGGTTCATAGACTTATAGAAACGCATCGGTGCGCAGTATCACACAAATGCACCAAGATTTATAATTGATATCGATATTTGTGTGGTGCCCATACGTCGTACAAATGCACCGATGCGTAGAGCCACATAAACGCATGGTGCGCAGTATCACACAAACGCACTGAGATTTATAATTCAGTATCGGTATTTTTGCGGTGCCTAGAGGTCGTACAAATACACCAATGTGTAATACCACATAAATGCAACGATGCGCAGTACCGCACAAATGCACCGTTATTTTTAATTGGTTTTGGTATTTGTGCAATGCCCATAGGTCGTAGAAACACACCGGTGCGTTTCAGAATACAAACGCACCGGTGTACTGTAACTAACAAACACCGGTGTTCATTTTGTAGTTTTTAGAAACATCGACTTGTGACAGTGCAATTATTGTGATTTTTTAAAATTCATTATTCATCAAAAGTCGACACATCTTATAACAGTATTCATATTAATTAAAATTTTATTAATGCATTTGAATGTGATGTTTGGATTAATTTGTTATATCATATCATAACTATTGTGATTTTTTTAAATTCATTATTCATCAAAAGATGACACATATATATCTTATAACATCATTCATATGAATTAAATTTTTATTAGTGCATTTGAATGTGATGTTTGGATTAATTTGTTATATAATATCATCAAATTTCACATCTCTTCTTTGTAATATTTAATCATCCATAAATTTAATCAGTGGTGTTACATTTTACAGCGACAATGGAGAACGCAATAGAATAAATTAAAACATATTTTATTATATGTGTGTGTGTGTGTGTGTGTGTGTGTGTGAATAAGACACTCTTTGTCATACAAAATGGGACAGTTATTGGTATCCATTTTTCTTTCAATTGGGACACTATGTCCATTACATTAAACAAAATTTTTGATTTCACGGGATAATATTTCAAAAAATACAATGCCTTGCTTTGATATCCAAACATAGTGATCATCATTCTTTGCTTGAACTGTTGTCACTGCTAGAGCTACTTCCATGACTTGGGTTATTTTCAGGAATGTTTTATTCACGGTGTTGATTATTTTCTTCTTCTTCACCTTCCATTTACAAACATAAAAATAAATTGTAATGAGTGTATATTCATTGGTGAGAATAATGAAAATTGCAATATTAAATAATATACATCAATGTAAATCGAAAAGAAATGACATACCATTGCAACAATTGACTCATAAACTATACACATTCTTTCAAAACCATGTAACATGCCATCTTTCAAGATTTCATCTGTTGGCGCAGTTCCATACTTTGTTTCCTGCAAGTTTTATACCTCATAATAAATCATATATTTAATGTAAAAGATTTTTTTGTTCTATTAATTATAGACGGAGCTAAGTAAAACAAGATCGATAGATTCTTACAAATTCCACAATTAATTTATGATATGCAAACATATACTCACAACCCATATTTAACCCAATTTCAATCAATTCGTCTGATGGTTCTTCTTTGTATGTTAGCACCTATTTGAAGACATTCAATGATGATTTTTGTAAAACAACTTAAAAATACAAAAATGAAATCTTGTTAAGTTGTTATAAGGAAGTAACAATTACTCACAAACTTAGATATCAACCCTTTTCTTCCTTGTCCTCCTATTTTATGTGCTGAATGGGTTCCATTTTCTTTTCTTTTCTGCAAGAAAATACTTGAAAATTAATATTTAATGCTAAATTGTTTATTTATTGTACCTAATGATCAAAAAATTCAATGATTATATATTACATTTGAAGCACGTTGTTTTTGAGATGGCTCCTCCTGCGATGCAATTTTGTCCATTTCTTTGACCATCTCCTTGTACACCTTTTTGGACATTCCTACTGGCATATTTCTGATATCAGCTTGTTCATCTTTTGAAATTTTCATAATCTTCCTGAAAATGTAACATGACAATAAAATATTTAATTTTTATATTGATATATGAAAAATAAATATAACAAAAGTGATATTTATAAATAATTCTAAACAAACATTTAAAGGAATATTACTTTTTCATTCCTTCTTTTTTGTTGTTGTATGTTTTTGCTATTAAAAGTCTGACATGTCTCATTAACCAATTCTCTAGAAACTCTTCCTATAGTTTAGGTAAAATTTGGTTCTTAGAATCATTGGATTGATTTTTGTATTGTAAGTGGAAAGAACATTTATACATTCATTCCACTAGATCCCTCAAACTTTTGTAAAAACTTTTCCCCCTTTCGTTAACCTCCACCACCACTCCAGATGAGCTAAGGAGCAATTTATTTTCATTTGCATGTTCTATTTTTTTTTCTTCTCTTAGAACAACATTCCTCTTCTGAGTTGTTGGTCCCTTTAGAACATTAAACATATGTGAATTAATAGATTGTTTGACACATGTTATCTAATAATTTTAAGTATATTATTAATAAAAATTAAAAAAGAAACTCATATTGGATCGATAGTATTTTTTCATTCACCTTATTCATCCTTTTGCAATTTTTCCATCAAGCTTTTACGCTCTTCTGGTCTTAGATCAGAAATAATCTTATCGAGCTTCGTCATTTTTTGGCTCTGCATGATACACAGTAAACAATACATATTAGTTAAACTTACATATAGTTCAAAAACAATATTTTTTGTAAAGAATTTACAAAGAACTTGCCTTTTTTGTTTTTCTTGATGTGTTATCAGTATTTTTGTTACTTGATCTCTTGTTAGTTATTTCTTTATCAATCTGAAACTTGTACAATATCATTTATTAATATACTTATAAATAAATTGTCAACTTTTCAGGTTAAAAAAAAACCTCAAAAAACTGGTGCGCCATTCATTCTGTACGCACCGATGTCGGTGTGCGAAGGTATTATAAACGAACCGCACAAATAGTATAATAGACCGTACGGTGCTCTATGTCAACAAGGAGCACCGGTGTGCTACATGTTAACCACTGCACCGATTAACACAGAGGAAATAATAAAAATCGTCGAGTGTTAGTTTTTGTAGTATAAACCGGTGCCATATTTTACATATGGCGCGCTAATAAAAAAATATTTTGTTTTTTCATTTTTTATCACAGTACTTTCGCGGTGCGCTGGGATAATACAACACACCGGTGCGCTAGGTTACGCTGGGAACACCGATGAAAAAAATCTATTTTTTTTTTAATTTCACGCAAGGGGCGACATGGATTGGGATCTGACTATGCAAGTCGTCCTGTGGGTTGGATGTCTTAGGCCTATATTTAGCAATACAAACCCTATAAATCTAAAATGAAAAACCCTAATTCTGAAATCACAGAAAGGGGGAGAAGAAAGGGCAGAAACAAAAAGAATGTAGGGTTTGTTTCTAAAATGGATTATTATTATTATTATTATTTTATTTTTTTAGGTGCGAAACAACAGGTTCACAGTGCGCCATAATGAAATAGTGCACCAGTGCCATATTTTACACATGGCGCACTGATAAAAAAATATTTTGTTTTTTATTTTTTTATCACAATACTTTTGCAGTGTGCTGGGATAATACATCGCACTGGTGCATTAGGTTATGTCGGGCGCACTGATGAAAAAAAATGTGTTTTTTTTTTAAATTCACGCAAGGGCCGACATGGATTGGGATCAGACTATGCAATTCATCTCGTGGGTTGGATGTCTTAGGCCTATATTTAGCAATACAAACCTTATAAGTCTAAAATGAAAATCCCTAATTCTGAAATCACAGAAAGAGGGAGAAGAAAGAGCAGAAACAAAAATAATGTAGGGTTTGTTTCTAAAATGGATTTTTTTTTTTTGTGTGTGTGAAACAACACGCTCGCGGTGCGACATAATGAAATAGTGCACCGGTGCCATATTTTACATATGGCGCACTGATAAAAAAAATATTTTGTTTTTTATTTTTTTATCACAGTAATTTCGTGGTGCGCTGGGATAATACAACACATCGTGGCGCACTGATGAAAAAAAAAATGTTTTTTTTTACTTCACGCAAGGGCCGACATGGATTGGGATCTGACTATGCAAGTTGTCTCATGGGTTGAATGTCTTAGGCCTATATTTAGTAATACAAACCCTATAAATTTAAATTGAAAAGCTCTAATTCTAAAATCGCCGAAAGAGTGAGAAGAAAGGGCAGAAACAAAAATAATGTAGGGTTTGTTTCTAAAAATGGATTTTTTTATTTATTTTGTTTCTGAAAATGAAAAAGAAATTGAAAATTTTGTCTTACTACGTAAAAAAAACTGCAGAAAAAAATAAAAAAACAAATAAACATTGAATTTTTTTTACTGTGTAAAAAAAACTACAGAAAAAAAAGTAAAAAAACAATAAACTTTAATCACAAGATCGTTTGAAATTATATGCTACAGGGTTTGAATCACCAAAGGTTTGGAATTATGATTGTCTGAATACTTTTGTTAGAACATATTTCCCTACTCCACAGTGCTCTCGTGCTCTGTTTGCTCTAGGTATGTCTCCTGCAAATCTCTGGCTAAATTTTTTTGCAAAAATAGGGAAATAATGAAAAGTGTTTAGTATTTAAAGAATTGTTTTATGAAATTAGATTTTCGAAAATATTTTTCCACCCATTTTTCAATTTCCCGCTTTTTTTTTCACGTAAAGAAAATAGAGTTGCGTTTTTTTATTTGTGGTTATTCGTCACCGGTGCGTCACTTAATAGCACCGCATCAGTGTGTTTAATTTATAAAATGGCACCGGTGCGCGGTAACAAAAACGCACCAGTGCGGTGATCTGTACATTAGCACCAATAACAAGAAGTCCATTTTTAAGGCACCAAAATTACTTTTAGGTGTGTGCACCAAAATTTATTATTAATTTTGCTCAAATGCAGGGAGAAAATATCATATTTATATCGAATGGACAATTCTTCAAAATCCATCTCGTTCCATAATATTTCTCACAGTCCATCGCGGAATTCTCCCTATCCATCTCGCGACGTAATATTTACTTCAGATTTTATTTATATTTCCATTATCTAATTGAATTTATGTTTTTTATCCATGTCAATCATGCACAACTTAATTAAATTTATAATGTATACAAATTTGTAGGTTCATGCAGATTCAACATCGAGTTCAGATGAAAAAAATATTCAAACAAATCCAAAACGTCGGAAGCTCTTATCAGGAGCTGAATACCGCAACGCGCATTTGGGAGATGAAAATGGACAGCCGCTTCACCCTGCCAATTGTAACAATATTGCATCTTCTAGCCACAATCCTGGGACAATGATGGTAATAATTATAATTGTTTGGTATATTGATTAATGTAATTATTTCAACGTCAAACCAATTTATAATCATGCAATATTGTCAACATGGTTACTAATTGATATCATATATTTTGTACTAATCATGTTTAATTTTTTTTTTAAATTATTAGGATTCTAGTGATGATGAGCGACCTACCTACCATCTTCTGTTACACCCCACGGCAATGTCAAATCAAGAGAAGACTAAATTAAGAGAAAAAATTGGAGAGGAATGATACCAAGAATGGTTTAATCAACCACCTATTCAATTCCCGCTACGTCTAGATTCACCAATTAGGAATGACTGCAGCAATAGTAGTTCTTCACAAGTTGGAAATGGAGGCAATCAAATAGAGGTTGGTATGGATGATTACTTAAGGGATACGACTGCCATGGAGACAATGTTGTTAGATGCGTTCCAAAACAATGATCAACTACGAGATGATGCTCATATCGTTGACACATTTTTCGAAAGCCTTAAATTTGCTTCCACCACCCCTCTCTTTGGACCTGGCAGTCAGTCAAAGTCTACCCAGCTGGGGACAACAATGTTACTGTACAACTTGAAAGAAAATTTTGGCTTGTTGAATGCATGTTTCTCAGAAATTTTGAGGTAAGTTACCATAAAGTACTCCCTTATATAAATTTGAAATATAATTAGTACACTGCAATGAACATTACAAATGGTAAATTTTATGAACGTTAATAATTATATCGGCATGAATGTACATTTATTAATATATTTTTCCATGATCACCAACTACAGGTTATTCAAAGATAAGGTTCTTCCGAGTGAAAATGTCTTGCCTGGTAGCTGCGAAGAGGCAAAGAAATTGTTGAAAATGTTGGGTGTTGAGTACATATCATATCATGCATTTCCAAATGATTGTATTCTATATAGAGGAGAATATGCAAACAAAGAGATGTGTCCAAAATGTGGGCATGACAAGTATTATAAATAATAAAAGAAGGGTAAATCACGGATTGGTCCTCCTTTTAAGATATTAAGGCACATGCCTATAATCCCAAGGATTCAAAGGCTCTTTCGTTGCAAATAATTAGCTATGTTACAGGGATGGCATGCCTCACACAGAAGTGAGTTGGGAGTTATGTGAATCCCAACTGATTCAATAGCCATGAAGTATATAGAAGATACATGGCCCGAAAAATTCAAGGATGAAGTACGAAGTCTACGACTCATCATATCCATGGATGGCATCAACCCATATACCCTCTAGAACACCAACTATTATGTTTGGCCTGTAGTAGTGATCAATAACAATATCCCCCCATGGTTGTCCATGAAGAATTAGCATCTTATGTTGGCTCTCACAATCTCTGGTAGAAGACAAGTGAAGAATATGGATGTCTACTTACAACCACTGGTAGGAGTTTTCTCTGGTAAATTACATGTTTAATTTATTGATTTTTTTTATATGTAACAATATTCTTTCACATATTAGTCATTTAATTCATTGTAATATTTGTTTTGATCTTCATGATATTCTTTAACGTGCCATGCATATTAATTGTATACAATAATCTCACAGGTCTTGTAACAAAAGGGTATTTTGGATGTAAATGTTGTGGACCTTCTCTGAAAGCTAGATGATCCAAGGACCTACGAAAGCCAGTGTATGATTGCTCCAGGGTATTCCTCCCAGAAGAACACCCTTACAAAAGAGCAGCATCCGCTTTCAATGGTAAACGAGAGAGAACCCAAAGGACTCCAATAACGACACCAGTTGAATGGCTTAGAGCATATGAAAGAGAGAAGGAGAAGGAGTTCATAGTAATGTTCGATTCAAACAGGGAGCCTATGTTTGATGATCCAGAATTATTCGAAACCTATGTTGAGAAATTTCCCATTGGGGTGAAAAGGAAATCTATATTTTATAACCTCCCATATTGGGAGCATCTTAAGGTTACCCACTTATTAGATCCCATGCATATATTTTAAAATGTTTCTTCTTATTTATGGAGGCACATATCATCGAAATATAGTGACACATTGGTTGTTAGGAAAGATCTTATTACTTCAAAAACTAGAAAGAAACATTGGCCAAGACGATTAGAAAGCACGGGATCAGAGGCAGGCATTGGTCCCTCTAATTCATGGTTTTTCAAAGAAGGTGATGTCCCATGGATTTTAGAAAAAGATGACATTTCTTTGGCAAAGTAAGTTATAATGGGTGTGAGGGTATCAACTTCATACGGGTCTTCACTACGGCGCTACTTCACCGTGGATGACCATTTGTCGAGGTTGAAATCGCATGACCATTTGAATCTTCTAAGAGTATGTATAATGTCAAAAGCATGATTTTATTATTTGCTATATTAATAAATTTTATCCCAAGCGGGGATCATAAAACATAACTAATTTTGTATATTATTGCACGTGTTTATAACTTTGCAGTGTCATTATCCTTTGTTCTTGTGTGGGTGTGTGAAACATGAATTCCGTCAAGACCTAGGACATGCTATATCTAAATTATCTGCATTTGCACGTTGGATCAAGTCAAAGGAGATTCATGTGGCTAGCATTCCATGGTGGCATCAAGAGACAATTGAGATTTTTTGTATGTTTGAGAAGGAACTGCTGACGAGTTTCATGGACTTACAGGTTCATCTTCTAATCCACCTAGTAGATGAGGTTGAATTAGTTGGGGTGGTTTCTTGTCGTTGGATGTTCTTCTTAGAGAGTTACATGAAGAAATTGAAAGGTTTTGTTCGACAAAGGGCAAAACCTGAGGGGTCTATGGTGGTGGGGTACATATCATATGAGTCTTTCTATTATGCTAGTGAGTATATCAAGAAGATTGACAACAGACCAGGTGCGGTGATTTGGGACGATGAAAGGGATGAAGACAAAAGAGAAGGGGAGTTGCTCCAAACGAGTGGAAAAATGTGCTTGATAAAGAGTAAGCGACTTATAATTTTTCAAATTTACAAAAAGTTAATATTCATGTTGTACTTCGATATAATGTATATTTTGATCTTTAAGTACTATATAATGTCGGTTTGATTTCATTAGCGAAATCAGAAATTGAAGCAATCAATAAATTCATTCTTTACAATTCTGAAGCGACACAATCGTGGATCACATTGTAAGAACAAAAGAGGATGAAATGGGATAGTGACAGGAAATAATTCAGACGGTTGAATGGTAGAAGTGTGCCTTATCCTGATAATTTAAATGAAAATATGGAAAAAATATGCCCCAACAGTTGGGTTGTTGACCAATTCAGAGAGAAATACGGTGCAACTGATCGTTACCCACGTGTTGAAGAGGATGCGATAAATGTAGGGATTGGGTGTAGCAACTCGTTAATAATATTTTTAATTTATATGTAAATTTGAAACTTATAAGACATCTATATTTCATATTTTAATTGTTGGGTTATTATAAGACACATGACACTATGATTTTTTAAACTTTTTTATAATAGGTGCATTTATTCCCATCTATGTGGGCATATGGACACCATTTTTGCACAGAAAATGCCGATGTTGGAAACATCACACAAGATTGTGGAGTGGAAGTTGAGTTCGATCAATCTAGTCGATCTAGCCACCGTGATCAAAACCTAGTACGAGGGACATTAGGTTACGTCGGAAAGATACAAGAGATCATTGAAGTGGATTTCTCCTCTTTCCAATGTGTTATTTTTAGGTGCAAGTGGTGGGACACCTTTGATTGGAATAATGTAAAGGAATATCGCGATAGTAGGCTGATATGCATCAACTCTAGAAAGATGTGGGATGAAGCTAAGGAGCCCTATATTTTTCCCAAACACTGCAACCAGGTGTTTTTTTACCCAAATGTTTTGGATAGGGATTGGTGGTTCGTATTGACACATGACCCTAGATGAAAACATATTTTTGAAAACAATAGTGTTATCATGCCATGCGAGCTAGAAGCTAATGAGGGTGATCATGAGAACCGAGAGTGATATGGTACATGTGTTATTTCATCAATATTTATACCTTTTAAGATGGGTTTTTTGAAACATTATAATATGTATTTTGAATTAATTGGTAATTCGCATTGTGTTAAAGTTAAAATCAATATTTCACTTGATCATTTGCAACTATGTTGATCTCAAAAACAATGGCGTACTGTATAAATTAGTTCTCTTTTTGTATCTAAGATCATAATAAAATAATGATAATTCTAAAGTACATGAATTTATTTGCATTATTTTATAAACTTTATTATGTTATAATAATTCATATTATTCTAGATTTATTATTTCACAATTATTTAAAATTTTACAAATTTACAAATTTAAAAATTTTAATAAAATCATTTCACATTAATACAATTAAAATTTTCACATTAATACAATTACAATTTTAGAATTTTACATATAATTACAATTACAATTACAATCAATTCACAGTAATACAATTAAAGTTTTACAAATATTTTACATAGAATTAGAATTAGATTTAGAACTACAATTTTACAATTTCACGTACAATTACAATTACAATTACAATTTTAGAATTTTACATATATACAATTACAATTTTACAAATTTACAAATTTACATATATACCATTACAATTACAATTTTAGAATTTTACATACAATTAGAATTACAAATATTACAATTTTACAATATCATGATCATTTAATATTAAATTAATTAATAAACATCACTTTCATGACCATTGTACAAACATAATATTTGACTAAAAAACACATTCAAAATCGCTAACATCATCATGAACATGATCATCTAACAAAACACAATTAACATTATATATTAACATCATCACAACACAAACATCAAATATACATCCCATGTGAAATAACTGCTATCACATACACATCTATCTGCAAGTTGCACATTAAATGAACATATCTAACATGATCTAATAATATACACACCATGATGATCAACTTGTAAATGGTTACAATCTAAATATGTAATGTAATAAGAGGGACTATATATATATATATATATATATATATATATATATATATATATATATATATATATATATATATATATATATATATATACCAATAGCTGTCAAAGAAAGAATCCTATAAATTTCATGGATCACCGTGGTACATCACTAACAGCAATACTAGTAGAGGTCGTCTTCAATCACTGTTTGTGCGCCTGATATTTATCATATTCACTTTACTCATGATCATGAGTACTGCTGGATACTGCAGGCTGTTGACTGGACGTGGCCGATGGTCCAACCTACTCTCCATGATGATTGTTGCTCGATGCTAGTGGAGGTTGTTCATCTGGTGCGGTGCAAGGTGAATGATCATCAGATGATGATTCGCTGCGCGCGAACTATCGATCACGTGTTGCATCTCGACCACGCATATAACTTGCAATGGTCCTCCTCAGCCGCGTAACTAAGGTCATAGCTCCTACGAAATGCCGCATCAGGTTGTACATGTCACGTGACATGCCTCTCCACATATGTAACAACCTACCATCGACCTGTATGTCTCTCATATTAGCGGGCCTGATGCCCACCTCAACAATCATTGCAGTGAGTTGGTCGCTCAACTCCATCCTGTATCTGTTATCAAGCCGACCGTGCTTAGCAAAAGGCGGTACCGGTGCACCAGCAGGAGCAAGCCTCTCTGCACCGGCCTCCTAATGATCCTCAACATCTGGCATGCCTTGATCATCATTAGGATCCACACCTATATCATGTGGTGGTGTCGGCATGTCCTCGCCATCAAAAGACCCAATGTCTGCAAAATGTATACAAGTACACAACAATAATTAGAAAATTTCATTACACAATTTAATAAAACAAGTTAAAGAACATGATAGAATAAATTTCAATAAAACAGTAATATTATTTCTATCATCTAGCGGTTCGTCAGCTGTGAAGAGGATGTTGGCACACCCTCGCCAATCCAAACCTGCATAAGGACACGGGACCATAATGAAGGGATGCTTGTCAACACTGGCTAGAAACTCCAGTGCATCATTCGATATCCTCACTAGAAACACAGTCTCGCCCCTCTTGGGCATCATCTGCCCCCACATGTGTATTTGTGCCTCGAACATCGACCTACGAGGCTGCCGAACAAAATTAGGCCTCGTCTCTGGAAACCTTTCAAAAAACAAAAAAAAAAACTCTGAAGCAAAAGGGAAGTTGACCCTCCCTTGTGCATGAGCACGACATCTATCTAAGGCTGTATAGAACTGCCACAAAAAAATGGCAGGCCACCTAACAAGTCGTGGCTCCTGTACTAAAGAATCAACATAATATAAAGGCAAGCAACTAATGCATTGCCTGTTACTGGTGTTGTGTGAAATGGTAGAAATGAGAAGTGAGAAGCACCTCACCTCCTGACTACCAAATGCACCAATATGTAACTGACCTCCGGAGACCTGAAAATCTAAAGGAGACAATATATTTGCTCCAATGTATCTCTGGGAGTACACTAACTGACTACCTGCTACATAGCCAGTTGGAACCTCTGGGAACGAGGGAAAATCCACCCCTCTCCTTGATAGACCTGTAATGAAATATATATCCTCCTTAGTGGGCGTGTACCACTGGTTACGACCAACCTGGAAAGCCTGTCGGTGGGCATTCCACCTGCGAATAAGATGTCTCAAAAACAAACCATGGCCTTTTAGGGAAGTAGCCTCCTCATAGAACTTGAGGAGGCCTACCTGCCTTAGGAGCCCCTGGGTAGTTGTTGTAATAGGGCAAGGGTGTGCATCTCTCTCTCTCTCTCGTGCCTCCCACAGGCAAACCATGTTATACTGGTCCACCTATTGTTGTTGTTGTTCCCCCCCTTCTCTCCTTTCACGTCTCTGAATGATTGACATATTGAAGACAATTTTTTTATTAAATGAGACATGTATTTAGAAATATACATATATAATTTTTTTGGAAAAATAAAAAAACAGTCAGTGCGCCAAAAAAAACAGGCATGCACTGGTCCCGATGCATCTTTTTATGGAGTGCACCAGCAGCGATGCACCGGAAATATTCAATGCACCAGCGGTGGTGCTCCTGAAAATTTGCAACACACCGTTGACTATGTATGATGTCAGGAGTGCGGTGCGTTGAATAAACTCTATGCCCCAAGGCATATATTTAAGTCAGCAAACCGACCTCCTGCCATCATTACATAGTCAACGGTGCAGTATTTTACCAGGCCATACCATTGACTCTGTCGAAATATGGAATGCAGTGCGCTGACAAAAATACGCGTCCCGAGGCGGATATTTTAGTCAACACACCGCATTGCCGCTATTCCAATTGGTCAATGGTGCGGCCGGGTAACCGATCACACCGCACTTTTTTTAAAATTTTAAAATAACACGATGCACCTTTGGTACCGCCCCAAAACTGGTTCAGATACGGTTAGCACTGGTTCACTAGGTCGCACCGTTGACCTTGTCGAAATACAGAATGCGGTGCGCTGACAACATTACTCGCCCCGAGGCATATATTTAAGTCAACACACTGCGTTGTCGCTATTCCACATGGTCAACGATGCGATCGGGTAAACGACCGCACTGCACTTTTTAAAAAAAATTAAAATAACATGGTGCACCTATCGATACCGCCCCAGAACTGGTGCAGATATCATTAGCACCAGTTGCAGTGCGGCCTGTAAATTTACAGGCAGCACCGCGAATCGATGCGAGCTGAATGGCTTGAGCGCACCACACAACAAATTTTTTCTTTCTTTCTTTTAAATGGTTAATTTTAAGGTTATTTGAAATTATAATCCGCTAAAAGGCTTAATTATGGAAAAAGAAGAAAAATACATGTACATTTGGCCATCAAGGAGGCATATTGGTTGTAGAAATTGAAAAGAAAATTTGGTTGGAATCACGATTGCCGTTAGACCAAAACTCGCAAGCTTTAGTCTCCGCTACAATCGCCAGAGTTAGGATCTCTAGTCAAGACGATGATGGAAAACAAGAAAAAAGTCCAGAATCCATCAAGGAAGTTGAAGATAAGAGAGATGACAACAAGGATAAAGAAGACCTAGAAGATGAAGAGAACAAAGAAGACTTTCAAGAAGATCTCCTAAATAAACTTATGGCTTTCATGGAAGAGATTAACAGGTTGAAAAATGAAAATGAGGAACTTAAGAAGAAAGCGCAAGTTGGTGACCAAAACAAGACAAGGAAGGAAGTTGACCTTTTCAAGCTTCAAGTTCAAGAAAGAGATGAAGAGCTCGCCAAACTTAAGGAGGAATTTCATCAAAACAAAAGAAAGCATCATGAAGAATTCATATCTATGACAAATCAATTGGATAAGGCAAAGAAAAGGGAAGAAACTTTGTCAAGCCACCTTGAACAAAGAATTAAGAGCTTGAACAATATTGAAGCAGAGATTGGTCAATACAAGGAAGAAGTCTCTTCTCTTAGTTCTCAACTAGAAGAAGCAAGGAAACAAGCACAAGGAGCCGAGAATGTGTTGGAAACTTTGGCATTCATAGAAGGACAAGTTGATGAAGCAGAAAAGGAGAGAAACACCATGATATGTCAACTAGAAGAAAATCCTGATGAAGAAATCTTCAAACTAAAATTAGACATCAATCTTCTCAAGGCCCAATCATGTGAAGCAGCCAAGATGAAGGAAGAAATGGAGATCGATCTATCAAATAAGGATGAAGAATGCAAGAAAATGAAAGAAGAAACTGATATCCTTAAAAAGAAAGTTGATCATTTGAACAAGAGCCTAAAGAGCTCCCAAACCCTAGATGACATCTTGAGTCATCAAAGATCTCCTCTTGATAAATCCGGTCTTGGTTATGCAGGTGAATCTTCAAACAAGAATGATGCAATCCCTAATGCTTCAAAAAACAAGGATGTGGAAAATCTTGGAAGAATTATTGACACCCCCAGTTCTAGCAAAGGCAATAAGAAGAGTCAATATGATATTGTAAGAAACCCTACTCCAAGAAGATATGCTGATGGTGTTAAGAATGCTAGAGGCAATAAATTTGAACAAAGGACCCCAAGACAGAATTATTTTAGAAGTAGATCAAGGAAATATCCATCCTCCAGGTACAAAAGTATATTTTTTGGTTATTTTTATTCTTGTACAAATTTTGGGCACATGGCAAAGGATTGTAGGGCATACCACAAGGACAAATATAATGGTCCCCATCAATTTCCTAGAAGAAACTTTGCAAGAAGAAATCATGATCTTTCATTCATGAATAAGATAGTGTGCTTCAATTGCCATAACATTGGACATATGGCACATGATTGTAACTTGACCTGGGTTCCTAAACAAGCTAAAACCATGAAAACCAACCCAGAGAAGAAAGTTACACAAGTATGGAGAAGGAAGCAAGTTGAATCCGGAAGTCTCTTGAACACTCCAGCCAACAACACATGTTGTTGACTTGATAAAGTCATCATTGATATTCTATAAGTTATCCGTGAATGGGCTCTATGAATTCTTTGATGAGTCATCCATGGACATTCATCCTTTGATAGATCATCTCTCAGGAGCAGCTCTATTGAAGAACATGATTCCAATATTAACTTCTTCCACCCGATCACAAGGCATAAATATTTCTTGAAGCTGGAGGAGGTTATGCAGGCAGGGGCATTTGGTTCATCACATGAGGAAAGACACATCTATTATGGACCACATTTCCAGAATGAAGAGCACCATGACAGGGGGAGTAATATAGTTATGAAGAATTACTATTGACGAAGAAAACAAGCAACTTGACAGGGGGAGTACTTGAGCACCCCGTTTTCCATTGATGTCAAAGGGGGAGAGAAAATTGGAAGGGCAAGAATATTGCCATAAATTACAAAGGGGGAGATTGTTAATCAAGGTTTTCATTGATGTCAATATGGCATTGACCGAGATTTCAATATTCTTGAGATGCTTGGTTCTAGATGATGATGTCATGACTCTTGGTTGACTAGGATACCATTAATGAAGAAGTCAAACCACTAATGAAGGAAGCCCTAAGAATTACTTGATCTAATGTTACATGCACTTGATTATCTAAGCCTTAATCTTTGATGACATATGGAGAACTACATGTGATGATGACATGGAATATCTCATTTGATGGTTGGAAGACTATCTTACTATCTTGGAAATTTCCTAATGATGAAGTTGCCTATGTCATGTCACTGCACTATGACATGAATACATGATGAGACTATGATTAATCGCTCGGTGACATAAGAAGACATGGAATACCTCATGATGATGTGGAAATAATATAAAGGCATTATTGGAGCCATAACAATGAAGAAGACCTAATGACCTCTTGTTGTCCCAATCACTTTCTGCACATAAAAATTCAAGGACAGTTATAAAGAAAAATAAATTTTGCTATCTTAGAGGCAGAATTTCACTATGACACATACACTACCTTTTAGAGCATAATTTTAGCTTTCTAACGAGCTCTTACTTGGCCGGAAACTCCAAGTGGTTTGGGAGATATGAATTTTTCAAGTTAAGGAAATAATTTTGTCCTTGAGCCGACCTGTGCTAGCCTACACATGTCAGCCTACCTCCAGAAAGATGCATCCTTTCATCTTGACATCAAACTCATATAAAAAGGAGGCTCAGACTGTTCATTTGACCAAGGAATTTTGGTGAAAAACATCTCAAAAGACAAGGAACAACAACCAAGGTCGAGGAGGATTTTTAAATCATTGTTTTGGGCAAAAGATTTCTGTTTAGGGTTAAAAATCTTGAGGATAGTCGCAGCTCGGTGGAAAGCTTGGTTTAACATCTCAGAAATTTGGAAATTGCAGTGTGGACTGGTTAAGGTTTTAGTGGGTATACTTTAGCTCTTCTAGAAGCTCAGAAAAAGGCTACAATATCACCGAACTTTCCTTAAACTTTATAACAGTCACCTGTGGTAAAACTATGCAGCAGACCTGTGATCTTTAGAGCTCAGACAGACCTGAAGTGACTCTATGGGAGGCTTGGATTTGTTTAAAGGCTGAACCTGTGGATAGTGACACTTGAACCTGTGATCGATACTTCATACTTGCTGCTTATGGAGGCTCAAACCTTACGTAACTTGTAAAAACTCGGACTAGCAGTGACGCTTGTGAAGAACACGGATTAGAAGCACACAACAAGATAATTAAGTGTTCATAACTGTGTTGTATATTTCAGATTGTTTACTGTGTGACCACATTTTTTTATGTCGTATTTGTGGTGTGTAGACCACTGTAAAAGCTCAGATTTGGAAGAAACTTAGACCTCACTCAGTCTTGTGGGAAGTGAGAGGAGATCTGTCTTGTAGCTTACATGGGACTGTTTGCATTACAGTAGCCTGGATTGGTAGGAGAGATTATAGCCTGTAGCTTGATTGATTAAAGAAGTCTTGGACCTGTTTGGAGGACAAAACTATAACAGTGGGTTTGGGCATAATTTTCGGAGCAGTGATTGAAAAGATTGTAGACCCTTTTTTTGAAGGCTTTGTTAAGTCTTGTTAAAGGAAAACTGATGACATAATAAGTTTGGAGCATATAGCAGACTTGTTGAAGTCTAGTATGTAGAACTTGTGAAGACTTGTGAAGGCTTGTTGACTTGTGAAGTGTTCTTGAAGATTTGGAACAAACCTTGGAGAAGCCTTCATTGTCTTTGAATATTCTTGAAGAATTGAAGGAATGAAGATCTTGAAGACATCGTTGAGGAAGAACTATTGAAGACATCCTTGGGGTATTGAAGATCATGATGCATCATTGACGTCATCATGAGGTAACTTGGAGAAATTGTTTGGGTAACATGAAGAGTGGTGGAGACACCTTCTTGAGTAGATAAGGTTGTCATTGATGATGTGACGTGGAGACTAAGTGAAGGCATTGCTGAAGATTTTCAGGGCTTGTTGAATAAGACTTTGGGAGCCATGAAGAATAACCAAACATATTTTGATGAAGTGAAGTTGAGGGTTGGAGCCTCATAGAGACAAGGTCGGTGCCTTGGAAGATAGGGTTGGAACCCTATAGGATTGGAGTCCTCAAGAAACTAGGTCGGAGCCTATACCAGAGATAGGGTTGGAGCCCTAGAGGTTGGTGCCTCAAATTGACAAGGTTGGAGCCTTGGAAAGACCAAGTTGGTGCTTGGCACAATACAGGTTGGAGCCTCGAAGATTGGAGTCTTCATCTAGGGTTGGAGCCTTATATCATTATTGTACTTTACTTATTGTAAAGAAGAAATTAATAAAAGTATCTATTCCATCATTGCTCATTTTGTGTTCTAAATATAAGTGATCTAACTGGTAAAATTAACAATTGAAAAGAAATACTGATTCACTCCCCTCTCAGTATTTCCAACAAATTTGCCCATCGTTTTGAAAAATTCAAGCTGGAGATTGGTGGGAAATGCATAGTTGTAGTGCATGCAATGGGTGCAATGGGAGCACCGATGTCAGGACGGCTCAGACAAAGATAAATTGCGTCGGTGCTTGAGAGCTCTGGAGCACTGAGAAAAGTGAAAAATACAGTTTTTTGGTCGTAATTTTTTATTTTATTTAACCTTGTTCCGGTGCGCAGGGTTTTATGGGCGTGCCAGTGCGGTTGCTTAATACCATACTGGGCGGTTTCTATTTTGGCATGTTTTTTTATGAGGCACCAGTGCGGAAGAGTTGTAAAGCACCTATGCGCTACAATAATATGATGCACCAGGCGGGTGTGTACGGAGCGCACGGTGTCCGGTGTGCCAATGTTTTATGCGCACCAATGCTTTCTCTTATTCAATGCACCGGCGTGGTTTACGATGATAAGTGCACCAGACGAAAAACATCCACAAAAACCTCCGCCCGCCAACCTCCTCTAGTAACCTTTGCTAGAAACGGATCTCTGGGGTATTTTTATAAGGGGTTCCGAAAAAACATTCGCTAGAGGGTCTTTTCCTTGTAGTGGATGATGCCAGAATAGGAAGAATTAATGACATTCTATCATCTCTCCTCATCCTCCAATGCCATAATTCTCTGAAAGGAGTTACAGATTCCTGGAGGTTGATGTATTATAGAGCAGTGATCATGTAACGACAACCCAACCCATCTCAATGTTCCATACTTGTGTTAGTGGTGTGTGTTACAGAGGTATCAATATGGCAACGTTGTTGGTAATTTGAAATATCAATTGGTATCAATGTTAGTGGTAAATTTAAATATCAATTGGTAACGATCTCGGTTTCTAGCGCATAGAAGACTGGATGGCACCACAGCAATGCAACAATTTCAATTTCACAGTTCGTGCAATGGAAGCGAAAGGAAAGAATGACTACAATTACAACCACCATTATGGCAAAAGGCATTGTTCTATTGTCTGGTTGTAGCTTGAAAGGATCGAAGATCTATTTTTCGGTGAAGGCTTCTACAATCCGATCGTGGAACTGGTTCTCATGGACGCATGGGTATCCAAGATGCCCCTCGAGAATGTTACATGGATTTCCCAATTCCCAGTACATTTTCTATAGGCCCACTTCAATAAATATGAGATAGCCAGTGCTGGGTCCATACAGAGGCTTCCGACGAATCTAGGAATGGGGCAACATCTACTTTTATCTAGGTCAAGGGAATTTACTAGATCCATAGAATGTGAGGTGTTGAAGCTACAGTCTGCATAATGGAATGCTGGATACACTTGGAAATGAAAGCTCTGGTATATGGAGTACTATCAATGTATCATATGTTGTTGCCACCACCAAGCTTACCATTTTCTCCACCCGCCAAACTTTCTACCTACCTGACTTCAGCCAAGACAAAAATCACATAATACTATTATATATAGTCTGCTTCTAGCGTGTTAGGTCTATTCGGTTTTGTTGAAGTTCTGTAATGGTTTAAGTTTCTGAAGTGAAGCAAGCATCTATCATTTGCATGGTGGGCATGGAAACCTTTGTAATTGTACGCAACGTGGCGAAGAGGCACAATATAGGCACTCTTGTTCGCACTGCCATGACTTTCGATGTGTCGGAGGTTATTCTTGTGGGCAGAAAATATTTCAACGCTTTTGGAAGCCATGGATCCACTCTAAATTTAAACTTCCGCCATTTCTACACTCTTCAACAAGCTCACCAATACCTTAAGGATAAGGACTGTGACATTTATGGGGTGGAAATTGCAGATGGAGCCATTGCAGTCTATGAACATCCTTTCTGTGTACATTCGTGTTCCATACGAGTTGTGCTTTGAACATTCGTGCATCCAACTCTCTGAATTTTTTCTTCATATATTTATGCTATTTATATGTTGAAATATAACAACTTTTATTTTTCAAAAAAAGGCAACTGATGGGCTCTGAAATGAAATGAAAAAAGTAAAAATATGTGTGTTGGTTTTTTTTTTTTGCGTTATTTATAATTTGTTGTTTTCCAAGAGAAATAAGGATCAAATACAACAATTGTATCATCAGAGGAAAGCTTATTGGAGCTTTGTGCCAGTTATGGGCAGTGTCAAATTCTCAAATGAGATCAAAGACTGCACGTCTCGAAGACTACAACTCGTCCAAATTTTATACTCATTTCTACACATCTTGACCAAATTTTATACTCATTCCACCCTCGATTGAATTTATATTCATTCCACAAAGTAACTGACAGAACCTTGCTTGGACTCAAACCAAAAAGCAACATCTCGCATAGGCAGGAACAATGACCATGCAAAGGCTTTCAATTCTAGACATCCTATACAACTAGCTTACCTAACATTAGAGTCTGAATGGAGAAAAATATGTATAGAGGACTGTTTGATGGAGGATTTGGAGGAATATTTGTAGTGTACGATGTGTTGCGGACCTTGAAGAATAGTTTCATTGTACAACCCACAAATAATTGTATTGATATATGACCATTGATAATATGGCAGTGTTTCAAAAAAGTTGCTGCCATCTTCGCATTTCATGCACGAATAATCATCTTGACATATTAGTTTTGTTGAAAGACTATATTTGCTTGCTATGGGAAATAAAAGGATAGATATGTGGATGGTTGTATTAGTGTTACAAAATTTTTCTAAGTGAAATTTGAGTTGTCTTCAAAATTAAGGATACATATTAGAGTCATCAGCTTTTTGCTCAAATTATTCTTGCCTTCTTGCTTGTTGAATTTATGTATATGGAGTATTTGATGTGTATTGTAGATGAAGACCATAAATTGTAGGGGTTAAACAATCGACACAGCTTTAAACATTGGATGTCAGTCAAGCAGTTTGGTCATGAATACATTCTATCTCTTTTATTTACCATGTGTTTTCTTACAAAGTGTTCTATCAACAATATTTTAGCAAGTGTTCTCTCAACATTGTTTTATAATGCTTATCTAGTTTTAATTACATTTTGAAGCAATATTTCTTTGTCATATAGAGCAATATTCATCTTCAAGGAGCATTCATTCAATCTAGAGCAGCGCCATCAAACCATATGAATATTGGTATCATTCAATCAGTGACAATGTGAATAGTGTTTATACATAACAAGGTATTGTGGGTTATAAATCACTAATGCAATGATGACATCATACTCATGATTTTCTTTTTGCTAAATTTTTTTTGTAAACCCCTCTCCATTGATGTCAAAGGGGGAAGAAATCAAAAGAAGGAAGACACTTGTCAGAATGAAAGGGGGAGGACAAATGTGTTGGCATCAATGCCAAAGGGGGAGATTGTTGGAAAAATTGGCATTGATGTCATTAACTGAAATAATGTTAATGTATGTTGAATGATATTTTACAAAAGGCTGAAAGTGATGTGAAGTGAAAAGGCTATGCTAATCAATGTGAGGGCTCAATGTTGTTAAGGAGGACATAATGCATTAAGACAAAATTGAAATACATATATCTCATTAAACAGAAAATGTAGACAATACAAGTTTGATTTGTCACTTATCATCATTTCTGATTGAGATGTTACAATATATTTTTCTATTACAAATATTTTCAAAACTTAAAACAAAGTAAGTGAGCAGTTCTTGGAAGCCCGAGAGACATAGCTTCACTTCATATTTCGCATGGAATACAAACAACCAAAACGGCTTTCTTACAAAATGGACAACATGAAGCAGAACGGGTTGTTCCTTTTTTTAGAGAAAAGTGAGAAGGTTTTTGAACAAGGACATTGATGGGCAACAACAAAAGAGGAAGATAAAATGGAAGAGGAGAAACAATTCAACAATGGAGTTGACAACAAAATGTTCTATGAGGTAACTAACATCTGAAGCTTTATGCTTTGATTGAGAAATTTATGTTCTCTTATATGTTGCAGTTCGAAGAGGAACATGTTGTTCCCTGTTGAGGTAGGAGCCTCTTGTGGGTTATAGCCTGTAGAAAATTTGTGGGAGTTGGAGCTTCCTTGGAGGTAGTAGCCTCTTGTAGGTTGTAGCCTACAAAAATATGATGTAATAAGGAGTAGCAGCTTGCCTTCACATCACTTTTAGCCTAATATTCATGGTTTTCTCCCTTCAAGGTTTCCACTCATATCTTGTGTCTTTGTATGTTGATTATGAATGCTATGTGAATGACATTGAACTCCTGATAAGTAATTTGAAAATTTGTCTTCATGAAACATGCAAAATAAATTCAACAGAGCATGAACATGAACTATTTGTTGAATAATAAAGTTAAGTAAAGAATGTTAAATTACTGATTCACCTCACTCTCAGCAATTTCCAATCCTAAGTATCAACTAGTATGTTGTATGAAAGGTGAAAAATTTGTTGATGCCTGAGAGGGCCAATAGTGGTAGTCATTCCCTTTTACATTACACAACAAAAATTTAACTTGACGCAAAAAATTTAAAATTCAAATCCGCGCGCGCATACAGTAAATTTAAATTCAAATCAATGCGAGAAAACTTGTACAAATACCGGAAAATGAAACTGTGAGTTAATCAAGATTGTCAGAAAGTTGCCGAAATATGCATAGGCATCCATAGACATGTCACGACTAACTCCAAAACATCGCACTATAGACTATTCCTTTATTTATTATAGATACATAAACATATATTTATGAAATATTTGGTTATTTTTCTCATTTTTTCTCAACTTTTAATTCCCCATATGTTATTTTTCTTATTATTCATTAACTTTTACTTTTATTTGAAATTCTATTTATTATTTGAAATATTTTTATTATTATTTATTAATATATTTTTGGTTTTTTCTTAGTTTTATAAATTTTTAATTCCTCATTCATTAATATAATTAAATATATGTATTCATACATAAACACATATTTCTTAATATATTTATTTATTTTTTATTATTATTATTATTCATTTATTTTTTATTTCAAATTCATTTCATTATTTTTATTTTTTATTATTATATATCACTTTATTAAAATATTTGATAATTCATGAGTTTCTAGATGTTTTGAATAATCTTTTTTTGGCATCTCTACATTATATATTTGTGGTCTTAGATCAGACTTTTCATCTTAGTCCTTATGCTGAAACACATTGTGTGGTTCAAAACATGTCGACCATAAAAATATCTGTGTTATTTTTCAGGAAAAGAATTTTATAGACATTATGAGTCGCAAAAGCTTGCACTCAGAGAATATATTAGATTTAAAATAAAATTGATTGAAAGAAATACTTGTAAAAATATCTATTAATTAGAGTGCAAAGAACCTCTTAGTCTTATACATTTCTGTTATGTTTGTTGGAAGTAATGGAGAAACCTAGACTTAGGAGGTTTGTTATGATGATGATAGGATTGAGATACTAAGATTAGATCTCAAATCCTAATATCTCGGGAGTGGTTGAAACCATCCCGTTAGTGTGAAAGCCTATATAATTAAGGCTCATCTGACTCAATAGTCATTGCTTGTGTGAGTGTGTATACACTCTCCAGGTTCTCACCTGGAGAGCTATTTAATCAATAGTTTATCCAGTTTTTAACATGGTATCGGAGCTTCAAGTCGAAGCTAAGTGGATCGAGCGTGGGAGGATCCAAGGAGATTACATTCTTACTGCTTAAGGAAGAGAGCATCTCCATGTGATCTGCTTCGTGGGGATAAATCCAACTATGTTGCACAGTGTGTGGATCTGCAACAGGAAGAAAACAACTCAATGTGTAGAGATCTGCTGCTCAACGGAGTTGAAAGAGCTGTTTGAAGGCTGAATCGGTGGCCCGACGTGGAGAAGGGTGTCTCCAGAGCCATCAAAGGATTGGCACCTACTAGCGTTGTGCTACAGGAGTGGAGAATATGAGCTTAGGCAGATCGAGCGATTCGAACAAGACTAAACCAATTTTCATGCCACTGTTTGATGAGCCACGGATTAGCGTGCTGCGTGGTTTAAAGCGTGCCTCCTTGGCGTGGACGACAGGATCACCTGCGTGCGTGGAGATCCGTGGTGGAGCGCATGCTGCGTGTTCTTATCCAGCGCAATATTCTCGCCATGGAGCAGCCTGGATCATAGAACTGCCTGCGATTGCACGCAATTTTAAAAGGTTCTGCCTCTGCCTGATTTTAGCACACGATCGAAAGAGGATGTCAGTGAAGCAGTCAGGTTGTTCGCTGTCAGAATTTGTTTCCCTCTTTGACCTTGGCGAAATGACACGGAAAACATCATCGAGTTTCATGGTCCGTAGATGGATTTCGCCAAGCACTATCCAAGCAATGTAGAAATTCGTAAATCCGTGACCCGACCAAGATGGTTTCCGATCAGTCTCGCGTTTGATTCTGCAAGTGGTTCAATTCTCCAATTGGTTTACTGTGTGGTTTGTTTGCAATTTCCTAGTCTTCTATCTGCAAACGGCGTGGAGGCACGACTCCCATTACCATGAAGTCTCCCTCCAACGTGGATCTGCTGCACGGATCAGATCTCCAAAGAGCGGATCGGATCTCATATGATCCCCCAGAGATCTTGGTTGCAAGAATTTTTCTGCGAATTTAGGCAGTAGGTTGAAGAGGCCGTGGACCGGTGGCAGCTGCTACGAGCGGCTTGGGCGAAGAGCAATAATTTAATTGACAGCTTTTAACACCAGCAAATTGCTCGATGATTGATCTATGTCATCTTTGAAAATTTAGTATAATTATCTGCAAATCAAATTTATAGAACAACAAAAATTCGGCATAGATCAGAGATCTCGTTTACCGACAATTTGTTTGTAGGTTGTGGAGATCCCATACACCACAGTGAAAACGCGCAAGTTCTTGCTGTTGGAGATCCATAATATTGTATTCAGGAGAAACGTCGCTCGTAAATTATATGTGGAGGCCAGTTCCGTAGTCAGGTTGGGTGGAAAGCATTCATTAATAAAAAATATTAATTGATTTGCTGCGTCTTTTCAGAAATATGTGTCATATAAGAAATTGTTAATTACATGCATCAGAATTAGACATTGATAGCGTTTTCCAGCTTGTTGAGAGGTCATTTGTTGCTCATCGCAAGAGCCAAGGGCACTAAGACTTGTGTGGAATAGAAGCCACATTCTATAAGGTTCTACTGTTGAAGAGCTGCCAAAGGGAGGTTTCTCGCCTGCGTGGTAACAAGGTTGTTGGAGCTCGTTAGAGGACCGAGTGGAGTCGAAATCTCGAAACAAGATAAAGCGAGATAAGTTGGACTTGAACAACATGTCTATATTTTTTGATACTTTTGCTTCTGATGATGATGATTTTCTCATTTGGACATTTGGAGGTGTTAGCTTGGGTAGCATGGGTAGCATTTTTTCTTAAGAAAGTTCAGAAAAAGAATGTGGTTCTATTGATGACCACGAGAAACAAGAGGCACAATCTATTGTGCAAGATCCTGATATTGAAGAGTCACGAGTTGATCTTCAGGAAGAATAAAGAGGAACAAAGTGTTGAAGATCAATTGGACGAGCCACATGAAGCTGATTGCGAAGACATGTCAGAAGAAGATAGAGCTGCAGAGAAATTAAAATGTGATGATCTCATGAATATTTCTGTGTGTGCAGATGTTAACAGAAACAAGGAAGAAACAATGAAGATTGAAGAGGAATTAAAGTTTCATGAAGCATGGCTTGAAACACTGTGTCTTTATGAAATCAACACAGAAGTTGCATCCATACATGTCGAAGACAACTTTGCAAAAGTTCACATGCGTGACACCAGAAATAGTGAGAGAAAACATTCTCCTATTAAGCCTCTCATAACTTTGAGAAGGGTGAGGATAAGCGTTCAAGCTTTCCATCACTGGGGAAGAAATGAGGTGCAAATACATCACTACCTCACGGTGAGGAAAGTGAAGATGAAGCCTCACCTCGTAATGAACAAGTATGGAGTCATGAGCATAAAGACCAAAATGAAAACCTATGTTACCAAGTTTTTCATGTTTTTTATTGTAAGCCTAGCTGAGACTAGACCAGCAGGCGTATGTTATTGTTTAGTACCCTTTCCCCATTAAGGGGGAGTGTTGGAAGTAATGGAGAAATCTAGACTTAGGAGGTTTGTTATGATGATGATAGGATTGAGATACTAAGATTAGATCTCAAATCCTAATATCTCGGGAGTGGTTGAAACCATCCCATTAGTGTGAAAGCCTATATAATTAAGGCTCATCTGACTCAATAGTTAGTGCTTGTGTGAGTGTGTATACACTCTCTAGGTTCTCCCCTGGAGAGCTATTTAATCAATAGTTTATATATCCAGTTTTTAACAATGTTCCTGTTGGTATATGGCACATTGTGTAGAAAGAGCCATGATTGTATATAATGTATTTCATTTGTAGAAAAAGCCATGATTGTATATGATGTATTTCATTTCTGATTGATGAATACAATATTTAAAATTTACCATATATATATATATATATTAAATAGATCACATTTTTTAATCTATGTAAAAAAAAACCTTTAGTATTTTTTTCCCCTACATATATTATAATACCCTAACTTTGCAATTTTTAATAAGATTGAATTTAATGTGCTAATTGTATCATTTCAAACGAGACAGTGATTGAAATTTAATTTTTAGAAGAGTACCTGGAATCAGTTGAAGGTGCCTTGGACTGGTTGTTCCTGTTGTTTGGGTTGGTTGTTCCCATTGCTTGGACTGGTTGTTCCCGCTGCTACAAATAGCAAATTGATCTTTACCTCCTAGCCTATCTGAGGTCTACTTGTACGGTCCCCAGATCCAGAAGACAAATATTCTGGCCCCCATGCCCAGAATTCCAAGAACAATCAAGCTCAATGTGCTCAACATCTTCCCTTGTGCCTCTGCTGTAAACTTCTCCTCCTTCTTTCTTTCGTCCCCTTCCCATAATTTATCCCCCCTTATATTCTTGACATCATTGTCTTTCAATCCTCCCCCACCCTAGTACTGAGGCATGGTTTCTTGCCTGGTGTCTATAATGTGGCCCTCCCCCAACATCTTAAACAATATGATCATACTTATATTGACATTCACCAACAAATATCTCGATCAAGTTTTATTTGACTAGGTTATAAATATTTTTTAAAGAATTTTAATATATTATTTTTTTTTCTAAATAAGACTAATTTTATTAAGGAAAAACATATAGTACAATCTAAGCTTGCAAGCAAGCGAAGCTGAAAAGTAGGGGAGATGGAAATGATAGACTATCATCCTTAGTCCCAAATAACAGCCATGGAATGAGAAAAATATAACAAGGTTAACAAAAATTAGAGAGCTAGACAAAAGTATCTACCTAGAATGGATAGAAACTTCCAAACGACATTTTTTCCCTTTCTTCTTACTGACTTTGACCCAGCCATTGTGACTTGGCTGGGCGTGAACCAATTGTAGATTATTCTACGATCAGGGAGGAGTCTCTTTATCTGAATTGAAGGAAGAAGACTCATGAGTGCGTTTCTGTGAGATCAGAGGTGCAGAGGGATCCTTAGGGTTGGCTAAGGGCGTGTCCTTCGGACTCTCAACATTCTCCCCTTTTGCTTCAATTTCCTCCTCATCTGAGCTGAAGGATTCTATGTCATCCATGGGGGGTGGATCACATGGTTTCCAGCTCTTGCATTTGGATTTGCATTTAATATTATTCTTTTTGTCGAGGAACGTGGCACATGTGTTCTGGAGATGCCCCGTCTGATGGCAATGGCGACACCAGAAGGCAGTGTTCTCATATTCCAAGGTTTGTGTCCAATGGAAGTCCCCAATTTTGAGGTTGATTTGATCAGGAAACCCTTTGCTGATGTCTATTTCCGCACATATTCTGTCGAAGGTGTATATTCCTTTCACCCCCCTTGAGGTATTCGTAGCCAGGAAGTGGCCTAAGGTATCCCCAATCCCTTGGAAGACAGAGAAGTGCCATAAATGCGCCGGGAGGTTCGGAAGCCTGACCCAAATGGGAAGCTTGGTGATGACAACTGTAGAGGGGTCGAAGTCTGGAAACCAAGGGGTGAGGAAAAGCCCTGCCGATCCCCAGAACCAAGGGCCTCCCGTTAAGGCTTTCTGATAGTCTTCATTGAAGGCGAAAGCCACAATGAAGAAGCCTTTCGAGCATAAGAAGACCTTGCTGTTGTTGGTCCAGTTGGAATGGATCCACTAGTATAGATCTGCAGTTTGAAGCCAAAGTCCATTAAATCTGCAAAATTTTAATATATTATTACTTTATACCTTTTTAAAATTTAATATCTAGTTAATATTTATATGTTTGGTTATTTTTATAATAACTTCGTTCATTCCCTTTTAAATTTAATAATTCAATTTAGAATTTATGTAGTTAGCTCCTTTCATATATATATATATATATATATAATTCTTTTTAATTAATCAAATCTCTTGTATATATATATATATATATATATTTGAATATTGTACTAATTATATTATGATGGTAGTGTAACAAATACTCCACAAAATATATTTGTTAGACTATGGTAAATTGGCATTAACTTATTCTTTTAATAATTAATTCATTACCTTTTGCTTCAACATTTTCCATAATTAGTTAGTACACATAATAGTGCAGTATATGTGATACATGCTATGTAGTTATCATATACATGTCTTGTATGCATGCTAGTATTTCTATGTTCCTGATAAATCGAAGTGGGTCATTACATATACCCCTTTAAGTCAAGGAGATTTGAACCTTCAATCTTCCTTTTCATGGCATTTACCAATTAAGCTACCCTTGGAGGATTAAAAATACTCTTAATATTATTTTCCATATTCAAAGGGCGTATATGATCAAGTATGTGGATTAAAAAAACTCTTAATATTATTTTCGACATTCAAAGGGCATATGTGATCAAGTATGTGGTTTGATGTGATAATCTTAATTCTGATAAGGTTTCTCTGTTGTGATACATTGCGGTGGTCACATATAAATCTACTTTCCTTGTTTGGGTGAGATCAAGGGAAGTAATTAAAGTTTAAGTTGAGCGAGTGTTAAATTTCCGAGTTAATTTGTCAAGGAATGTGAGCTGCTCATGATCTTATTTTTGTGATGACATTGAGCTTCCTTATGAAATTTTGTTGGAAATTTAGTTTTACATAATATTATAAAAGAATTTGGTTGGAAGTGGAAATAGGTTGGAAAATGCAGTTTTACATAATTATGGGAAACTTATTTGGTTGGTTTGGATTTCGCCATCATATTGAAATTTCTTACACGACACTTGGAGCCGTGACCATGCGATGCTGGTGGATGTCCACATGTGTGCTTTTCGGTAAAAATACATGCAAGCAACCATGTATCTATCCATTTGTATCTATCCGCCATGATCCTCAGTGACTCACACAAGAACTTTGTTTTTGAAATGACATGTATTACAATTTTGAAAAACACGTCATCAAAAGTGACACATTCCGACATTTGTTTGTTAAAATATTATAAACTATATCCTCATTTTTATCAAAAACTCATGACAACACCCAAATGAATTATTAAAATCACAAAACCAAAATTAAAATCCATATTTATGTAAAAGAAATATTTTGATGGAAATATGACTTTTTGGAAATGTTTCCCAGAATAAAAATATCAAGTTATTTGATTTTTAAAGTAAATATTATTATTATTATTATTAATATTTTTTTTTTATAAAGATGTCAAACTATTAAATATTCATTATATTTATTTAATGAATGATTTTTATTTTCAATATGGAAAATGATTTTATAAATTAATTATACTTAAATGGTTGAGAATTAATGACTAATGTTTAATTGTGACTAATTTTATTAGAACTCCCAAAAAATTAATGACAACAATATATGATCTTTAATAATTAATAATTTATATTTTAATTACTGATTTTATTGGAGAGTTTGGGACCTTATGCACATGCATTTAATAGTTGGCTCTGTTTATGGTGATATAATCTCTTCAAATCTTCTATTCTTTATGGGTACCTTTGAGATGATCTCTCCAAATCCTTTATTCTTTAGGGGTACCTTTGAGATGATTTCTCCAAATCTTTTATTCTTTAGGGGTACCTTTTCTCTCCAAATCTTCTATTCCTTAAAGGTACTTTTGAAATGATCTCCCAAAATCTTCTATTTTTTAGAGGTACCTTTATACCACTAGTTTATATTAATTGTGATGATTGATTTTTATTTATAAACATATAATATTTCTCTTTATATAACTAATATTTAAATTATATCAAAATATAAACCCAATATATTATAATATTTATTTATGTTTTATCATGATGAATAACTAATTTATTAAAAACCCCAATATATTATAATATTTATTTATGTTTGATCATAGTGAATAACTAATTTATTGAAATAATATTATAAATGGCCAAAAATATTACATGGGATTTGAAAACAAAAATATAAAATCATAAAAATTTCAAAGAACCAAATTTTAACAAATACACCGCATTGACTTATTGACTTATACCATAGTATTGAAAAGGTCTTGGTGAACCTAATCCGGACTTTAAAATTTTATCTAAATTTTACTAATTAAACCAATACATGAGGAAATCTCACTTCATATAGCCTACGATAAAAGCCGAAAGAAATCTGTATTGTGTAGGCTTCCATTTTCGCCATTGTTGGAGCTTCGAGAGAATTTCAGCACGCCAGAGAGCGATTTCGCACCTCGAAAATACGTAAACGTTGCGTAGGATTTGAATCCACTGGTAATTTTCTATCTGTTGAGTTTTGTTTCGTGACGATTTGCCGATTAAGATTGTGAAATCTTTCGAGGTCATCTTATTGCCAGGAGCGTGTTATGCTGCTGTATTTTATACAAATATCTCTCTTTTTCGCATTTCCAAGGTCAAATGTATGTAGATCTGACGTTAATTATACTAAAAGAATGATTTTGAAGGATGGATTTATGTTGTAAGCCGATAAAATAAATTTTATTGCGACATCCTGCATAGATTTATGTTTATTGTGTCTACAAGGAGAAGTCTGAAAGGTCCTGGTTAAATTTTTTGTTCGATTTCGAAAGTTAGGGTTTTAGAAAAAAATGAGTCTCAAAGCGTATTTGTCACCCTGTTTATGTTGGCAGGACTTCGATTTGTTACAGTTCTCGCCCATTTTATCTTTGGGAGCAAATTAGAGTTCTATTTTTAATTTTTTGAAATCAAACTTTTAACTTTTTACATGGATGTGATAATTTGAAGTCGGCATTTGTAAGATTTTAGTTTGATCTGCTGTTAAATTGGAGAGATCTCTTAGAAACCCTAGACCTTTTGTATTACAATACGGCGGGCCTTCTGTTTAAGGCCGACTCGGAGGGGCGTTTAGGGATTTTGTTGTGAATTTCATAAAGATTGCTTTCGAGTGATGCATTTTCTGAGGATTTAATGTATAATTGGCAGAATCATGGATGCAGTAGACACTGTTGTGAGGCCGTTGAAGGACTTTGCCAAAGATAGTGTCAGGCTTGTGAAAAGATGTCATAAGCCAGACCGGAAAGGTAAAAAGGCATATTCTCTATTCCGGTGTACAATATTTATCATTTATATCGGCATATCTATGTTTCTGGTGATTTTAATTTTGTAAATCTTTGGTTGGGAATATGTTTATTGTGCAGAATTCAGCAAAGTAGCATTCAGAACGGCTATTGGTTTTGTCGTCATGGGCTTTGTTGGCTTCTTTGTTAAGTTGATATTCATTCCAATCAACAACATCATCGTTGGATCTGGATAGGTAATTCTATCTCTATGGCTAACACCATTTATGATTCCGTTGTATTCGATCGTTTATCCTGTATTCTTCAAGTCAATTCCATAAGATAAAATGCTTTTCCATAAATAAAACCTATATGCATTGAAATACCGTGGATCCAGCCACTAAGCGACACTGTATTTTGCTCCCTAAAATTTCACTTTCATATTACATATTACAGAAAAGCATCGTGCAAACAGTTTGGAGATTCCCTCCGCCCTGCAATCCAGGCCAGAAGCACAAAAATATCAGACTGAGCCCCATTATGAAAGTCCCTAATATGCCTCCTAAGAAAATGGCCTTTAAAAACTTCTTTTTCCTCCTCTTGCAAAACTGAGTCTTAGTTACCAAATCACAATTTTTTCTGGTAGGAAAACTTTGTGGGGACTCTCCTAAGCACTCCCACATTTTGTGGATGGTACTCGGTGTACACTGTAAAGTGTAAACCCATTGGTGCTGAATATGGTATCCGACCAGGTAGGGACATCGAGTAAGGAATGCAACAGAGGTGGCGAGCCCAGGAAATTGACTTAAGACCTCTGCATGAAGCTCAAATCACTCATGTCTCAACAGCTTAAGCTAGATCACTGGTTAATTACCAAATCACAAAATTATTGCCATAGACAATAGAGATTTGCTCCATATTCCAGTCCAGGCCAGGAACACTGCTATATCCGACTGACTGCATAGTCAAATTCCTTAATATACGTTCGATGAACATGATATTTAGGAGTTGGTTGGTGTTTTTTTTTTCAACTGTGGTTCATGGTCATTGAGTGGCCGCTACATCCACGGGCACTAATTGGTGCAGATCCACCTGAAGGGATCTACCCACCAGCCTAATATGTCGGGCCTAACCCCAAGGGCGTCAAGGAGATTTGACCCTGTGACCTCCCAATTGGCAAGTTACTTAACAATGGGAACTTGACCAGCTAAGCTACCCCTGGGGCTTAGGAATTTGTTGGTGTTATTGAGCTTCTCTGAATCCTTAACTACAAGTCAATTCTAATGTTTCTCTTTTTTTTCCCTCTTCTTGAAGAACTTACAGAAAGATATGCCCTGAGGGGCTGCACTGGATAACATGGGCTTCCTTGTTCGAAGGGTATCTAGTCTCCAAAATTTGCCAGGGACTTTCACCCAGTTTCATTCCTTTTTAACATGAAGTTTGGGTGGGGCAAATATTGGTGAGAATGGAACAATAGCAGATGGTTCAACACTCAATAACCTGACCAGTGAACCAAGACCCTGTTTGCCTGATTCTGCTCTTAGAGCAACCCCAGCTGTGTCGGCTCCATTCCAGATCAGAGTTGGACTCAAGTCAAATATGGGAGTTTGACTCGGTCTCCCAAGTTAAAACTGGGTTAGTTAATTTGTCGTCTGTCTATAAAAGACAAAGGAAAGCACTCATTTCTTTGTTTTTCTGATATGATTTCACAGCAAACAATCAGAATCCATGCATTTTGCAGTGTGTACTATCATCTATTTACTTTGAAACTAGATATGAAAGAAAAAGCTTTCCATTTGTATATTGTAAGCTTTCACAATAATGAAAAATAATTATTTTTTCTCCTAAATTTTTGGTTTTGTTTTTATTTAGTTATTCAACTCCCAAGATTTTCCTGAGTTTGAGTCAACTATTTCTCCTGTCTCACCAAGTTGTTCTCCAATACTAATCTGGAAATGTTGTGGCTTGTTCACAAAGGAACCTTTGAAAAATCCAATTACCATACGTGCGTTGCTACCTTTTTTCTTTTAACAGGAATGAGAATTTTCGGAGAATTGGTAATTTTAAAAGATCGGCTGCTACTATTACACCAGATACAACTATTTCATAAATGCCACAAACGGGCCAGTTACAACATGTCTCTTAAAACTTGAACCCATGCAGCTGGGGAAGTGAATTGTTCACCAAACCACTTGAGTCAAGATACATGAGCTAAGATGACTAAGTTGCTACCTTTGCAAGTATATATTTGTAATGATTAGACAGAGAAAAAGAGAGAGTCATCAATCTAAGTACTAATCAAAAGGGCTGAAAGACTCTGGTACATACTGATGGAGACACAACTCTGAATTTGAAAATGTTTTATTTTTTAGTGGTTGACTTGGTTGGATTATCAAATTTATAGTTGCCTTCAAATTTGGCTTTTTAAAGATAGAGTCAATGTTGTACTTGTCAAGTGGCCTTTCTAAAGATAGAGTCGATGTTGTAAAGTATACAAAATTTGAGATATACAAAATGTTTTGACCAACAAAAGGACTAGTGCTGTTTCAGCAGCACTACAACCTATTCTAAATTCGAAACAAAAACAGAACAGAAATGGGACCATGTGAAGTCTATACCAATGTTGCACGAAGTGGGGACAAAGCGGGGACGCGGAAGCGTCATTTCTTAAAAATCTAGGAAGCGATGCGTCTCAGAAGCATCTACTATATATATTATTTTTTTTATATTTTTTTACATTTATATTAAAAAAACATCCAAAATACCAAATTAGTTGTAGAAAACATGAAAACATGCATATTTTTACATAAATCAAGATATATATGACATCCATTGTACGTCAATTGATTATTCCAACATCAACTGTCTAGATGCATCAACCATCTAGAATCTAGATTCCTCTTCTCTTGTCTAGCCTTTGCCTCTATGATTCTCTAGCGATATTAGTCAACATTGCCCAATTTTGATCAAACGGCCTAATCCAACAACAACCTTATATTATGGTAGAGAAAGCTTAACATGCTTGATCAATGATTTTGACTTGAGTGAAGGGTACATTTTTGCTGACTCCATGACAAAGAAGTTCAACAATCAACAACACCAACACTGGGGTACATATAGGGCTTAGTGCTCTTGACTAAATGCCAATCACATGCCCTCATACATGGTATAATCTAATGAAATGCCACAATCCCATTGGCCTTGAAAACTGTTAAGTCTGCTGAATTTTGGATGGGATATGAAATTCTATTTTCTCCATATGAAGTCTGATGAGGTTGGAACTGTTTTCAAACATCCTGAGTCATTTCATTGTAATGCTAAAAATTTAAGTAAAAGGATTACTTTAAGAATTTAACATTACCATTAGGGAGTATCTAGGAAGCTTCTAGGGAGCATCAAGGACCACCTTGGGAGTATTTAGAAAGCATAGTTCCTCACATAACAGTTTGAAAAGTCAAAAACA
Organism: Pinus albicaulis; assembly: GCA_034641835.2. NCBI lineage: Eukaryota > Viridiplantae > Streptophyta > Pinopsida > Pinales > Pinaceae > Pinus > Pinus albicaulis. The sequence goes on from CM076580.1 coordinate 66,466,513, forward strand.
AAAGAACACAAAAAAGCCTCGTGGAACTGTGTGAACCGTCCACCTTCTCTCGGATCCACTCGTGATCTGCGGTGGATACATAGCCGAACTTCCACGGATCTAAAGCCGATCCTTTCTGGAACTGCGGATCGGGCAGCCGGAACCGCGGATCGGGCCCCCATGGATCTGTTTTTCCAGGAATTGCCAAAAAATGGCAGAACTGTGGATCTGATTTTCAGATTCACGGTTCCGCTGGAGGATTGATGGTGGATCCATACGAGACGTGGTTCCGCCTCCTGATCCTTGGGGGGGGGGGTGCGGTTCCTGCAACTATGGTCTATACTTTAATGTTTAGATCCAATGCACAAGATAACCTGGTTTGCCTTTCTGTCTATAAGACAAACAGAAACACTCATTTCTTTGTTTTTTCTGACCTGATTTCACAGCAAACAATCAGAAGATCTGTCAAATAGTCACTATCAATGAAGTTTCTTGTTTGTGCTAGCATCTGTTTACTCTGAAACTAGTTATTAAAGAAAAAGTTCATCAATTGTATACTGTAGGCTTTCATATCTCACTAAAAACTAGTTATTTTTCTTCTGATTCTTTTCTATTGTTTTTTATTTACTGATTCAACTTCCAAGATTTTCCAGAGTTTGAGTCAACTATTTCGCATGTCTCACCAAGTTCTCTAAGTCCACTCTGGATCGTTGTTGGTTGCACAATAGAACCTCTGAAAAATTCAATTCCCATAGGTAGTCTTGCTACCTTTAAAAGTATATACCATCATTCCAAGTATTGATCAAAAGGAATGAAAGACTCTGGTACAAAAGGATGTAGACACAACTCTAATTTTTTATTTTTAGTCTTTGACTTGGCTAGGTTATCAAATTTATGGTTGTTTTAGTCTAAACATAGAGTTAATGTTGTGAAGTGGTCCTTCTAAAGGTGGAGTTGACTTTGTAAAGTATACACAATTTGAGATATACAAAAAGTTTTGATCAACAAAAGGACTAGGGCTGTTTTGGGAGTGCTAGAACCTATTCCAACTTCCAAACCATAAGAGAGCAGAGATGGACGACGTGGAGTCTAGACTTTAGACAGAATACATAAAATATCCTAAAATAAAAAATAGACTGAAAGCAGAGCCCGGATCCAGAATTATGAGGTTCTGTACTTAGCTACAATTTTTTGGTTGTCAGATCCAGATAACTGCACATCCTGTTGTAATATTGCTTGAAGTTCTTTGCAGTGTTACAATGACATGCAATCAAAGCTTTCTGTGCGTTTCTACTCTAATGGAACTCTCGATTGAAATTGTAGAAGATGCCATTGGCACATGATGTAAACTAATTTGTTGTTTTCATGTTACTTGCAGGAATTTACGCGGGTCATGGTTGTTAAGACTTGCATAATTTTGTATGTTAGACACTTCCAAATGGTGTTGAAGTTGTACCTGAAGCTCCAGGTTACTTTTGTTTCGTTAGTGAATTACATGGATTGCGAACACTAAATTTTAACTGCTACAATAGCAAATGCTTTTTGGTAGAGCTTTCAATGCGGATATGTGACTTGTTATGGATGCATAAAATCTTCGTTTTAAAAAAAAAACTGAATTTGGGAATTAACTGCTACAATAGCAAATGCTTTTTGGTAGAGCGTTCAATGCGGATAAGTGACTTGTTATGGATGCATAAAATCTTCGTTTTTAAAAAAAAACTGAATTTGGGAAATTTATATTATATAACGCTGTACTTATGCTAAACAGTGGAATTACATCTTAATGCTGTTCTGAGTTTTAGGAAAAATAAACAGCTCCTTACATGCAAAACGCAGAGCTTACATAAATGATTAGGAAAAATAATCCAGTAGTTACAACAAAAATATTCCAATACTTCTTAGAGCTATATATTTTGAAGTAAACACCTAATGCTCTAGTGACGTTAAAAGACATTAAATTTGATGGAAAACCTGATGGGCTGATAGCCTCTTCAGAAATTTTCTATTGATGTAAATTTAATTTGGTATTTGTTTTATTTCTTGTTTTAATGTTTTAGCATAAAGACACAAGCCTCTGCATCTCTCCATTGAAATTTTTTAGTATTCATACATTCAGACAGCATTTGTTATATTAATTGCTTGGAGAGTTTGGTGGTGTAAGCTGTAGACAGAGGCACTGCTACTTGGAATGCAGTTCTCTCGGATGGATGTTAAAATTTGTAATTTCTGTTGTTTAGTCTCATAAAACATTGCCTGCAAGATTATTAGCTTTAACTCACGTGGTCACCATAAATTATGGCTAGGAAATTCCTTGGATGAGGAGAATAATCATAGTTGAATGGAATTCAAAAATAGAAGTATAGGTAAGATTTAATGGAGTGACAAGAGTTGAATCTGATAGAAAAGTGGTGTTAAAATATTATTCCTAGTATCTACCAGGGTGACGATGCACAAAGATTTGAATAATTGCCCCAGTTACACCTCCCATTGAACTAGCATGAACTGTCAAATGGCAGGGTCCCGAAGTAATCCCAAGAAAGTCTTAAGCAGAGACGAGCCCATATGTTCCCTCTGGAATAATGCACGTTTGCATACTTCGGATAGTGAAATTTGGCCATTGCTATATAGATTTATTACAAATTCAGGGTTATACTTAATTTCAATTTCTTTTCTCTGTTCCAGCTCTATTTCTATAAAACCCTTCAATTTTGATATAGTTAAGTTGGAGAAACTAGGAAACCTGCAAGGCAAAATCTACATGGAAAATTTAATAATGAGGTAGCAAAGAAACATTTATTTTGAATCTTGTAAGCTGAAGGCATTACGGTGTGAGAAAATTATAGGAATTCCAAGGTTGGGTTGGGAACCCCTGGTTACATCACTAGGTTTTAGAAAAGTTGTGGCTTCAAGTGCATTAGAAAAGCTGTAGGAAATTAAAGTTTGCAAGGGAGGAAAGTTTAGTTTGATTTTTTAGTTAAGATTTGGAAGGGGCTGTAGGATGATATCATTTCTTGAGACATCTGTTTTATCGGAGTATTTCATTTTATGTTGTTTTTATCATTGAGTATCTTTTGAGAAATTTTTTGAGTTCACTTTGTTTTTATGGTTTAATAAGTTACGAATTTTAGTTTTATTACAAATGTTTAATAAATAGATTTAATATCTTTGTAAGTGGGCATTTCAAAAGTGTTGTTATCTCCTAATTTATTTTATAATTATAAATATTTTTAAAGATTTCTTCGTACTAAGTTGACTTAAATGGTGTTCCAGTCATTATTTTACTATAGGAGTAATTCATTAATATAGTTGATGCAAGCTTTTAATATGTTGGTAATGATCTCAAGACTTTGAAAAACAATATCACATATATTTTGTAGGATTGTAAAGTATACATTATATGATAAATGCCCACTTAACCAATTTGGCTTATTAGGAATATGTGTCAAGCTTCTTTCATGACAAAGCAAAAACATTTTTGGAAGTTTAACATCTTTCCTAACATACCTGTAAGGAGGTCTACACTTTTTGGGTTTAAACTTAAACTTGGATCACTTGTATATAAACTTTGTCTTATTGGGGTTTAAACTTAAATTTGTATCACTTGTATCTAAACTTTATGTCGTTTATAAACTGCAAAGAAATGTTATAAATCTCAGAATGTGTAAAAATTTATAATCAATAATGTTCTGAAAATATTAGTGGTCTATGCTGTGTTGGAAGCAAGTTGCACATATATACCTCTGTGCAAATTTAAATCATTAATGTTTTGGGAATATCATTTGCCTATGATGTGTGAGAAGCAAGTTGCACATACATGAATTTTCTAAACTTTGAAGTGTGACATCTTGACTCTCCTGACATTAAGGTAGATCCGTTAAAGACCCAATTTGCCCTAAGGATGGTAAAGGTGTGTACTTGATTCCATGCTCTTGTGGGACACCTTACATTGGGGAAACGGGCCGGTCTATTAATCAAAGAATTCATGAGCATGTCGCTGACCTTAAGCATAATAGATTACGCTCCTCGGCCCTAGCAGAGCATGTTGAGAAGACTAATCATCACATTTGCATTGAAGATGCTAAGGTTATTGCGAAGATCGACCATTTCCACCACCGCAAGTTGCGAGAAGCCTTGGAAATTGAAAAGAGACCTCTTAACCTGAACAAGGACGATGGGTGGATGGTTAGCAGGTGTTGGATTCCTGCTCTTCATTCTTAAATAAATTAATTAATTAATTAAAAATAAATAAATAAATAAATAAAAATAAATAAAAATAAAATAAACTAAAAATAAAAATAAAAATAAAAATGATAATAATAATAATAATAATAATAAAATAAAATAAAATTATATATTATACCTATCTATTTATTATTATTATTATTATTATTATGATTATTATGTTATGTATTTATTTTTTACTTAATAAATCTATAAAATAAAATCAAATAAAATCATAAATAATTAAATAAATAAATAAGTAAATAAAATAAATATATAAATAAATAAATATAAATAATATAAATTAAAATTAAAATTATTAAAAATTAAATTATTATTTATTCATTTATTTATTTCATTTCTATTTTTATTTATTTTATCTTATTTTTATTTTAGTTTTTTATTTATTTATTTTCATTTTTATATTTATATTTATATTTATATTTTTTGTATTATTATAGTAGTATTTAATCCTTTATGTTTTTAAATATTATTAAACAAAATAAATATTTTAACTATTTTATTAATGGAAATAATCCTATATTTATTTAATTTTCTAGAATAATTTAAATAATTCCTATTGCATATTAAATAAAAATAAAAATAGAAATAGAAATTAAAAATAATTATAAATAATTTTCATGTTATAAACTTTAATCTTTTTATATATATTTTTTGACTTTTTATTTCTTTGACTTTGATTTAGTCTAACTAGTCGTTATTTTTCAACGGCTAGTTGGAGCTTCTCATATCTATTTAATTGGGTCTCTTGATCAGATTTTTCATCAAGTCCTGATGATGAACCACACTGGCTGGTTCGAAACGCGTTGACCAAATTTATTTGGATGTGATTTTTACCGAAAGATATTTTTTCACGAAATAAAAACAATTTTGGGAATATCATTTGCCTATGATGTGTGAGAAGCAAGGTGCACAGACATGAATATTCTAAACTTTGAAGTGACTTATTGACCCCTGACATTAAGGTAAAAGTGAAATAAAAACAATCAAATTTCATTTGAAAGAAGGGTTTTGGACTAGTATAACCTTGAAAATAAGTTTTGATTTTGGAAGAAGGGTAAGATTGATCAGTTTCGATCTTGAAAGAAGGTTAAGATCATGTGATATCAGGGTAGAAGTGCTATATAAACAATCATATTTACTTCTTTTCTACTAGTATAACCTATCTTGAGACTTCAGAATAAGTTTTGATTTAAAAATAAGGTTAAGAATTTACACAACGAAATTTTTTGGAATAAGTTTTGAATTTAAAATAAAGTTAAGCAATTACACATTAGCTAAAATTTTTAGAATAAGTTTTGGTTTTAAAATATTGTTAAGAAATTACACAGCATGGATTATTAAAAAACCAATATTTATGTAAATACCTAAAAAGCAAAACCAAAACTAAAATATAAACAATGAGGACATGGTTTTTTTTTGATATGTTTCATTTTTTTGTTTGGTAAGCTTGGTGGCTTTTCTTTTGCTATTAATATAAATAGCAATTTACAGCCGGATCATAGATAGCATTGGGTGGCTGCAACTTGCCCCAAGGGAAACAGTTGACCACCTAACAGTTTTGTAGCACATCCATAAACAATACGACTTCAAGTCTTTTTAGCCATGCAAAGTATGTCTGTTTATCTATATAGATTGTGTCTTCTACCTACCTATTTACAAAAAAAATAGTAAATGCTATTTGCCTATTCATAATCATACACAAAAACTAAAAGGAGAGCAATTATTATAACTAATCGACCTCTTGAGCAAAGGCAGATTCCATTGGTGCGGGGTCTTGGATAGTGTTCCTTGAAAGTTCGGTTGCAGTCATCACACAAGGTAGATGTTCTTCAATGCGGTGGAGCCGCCTTTGTTTGTGCATTTGGAATTGCAGCTTTTCAAATTCTTTTTGATAGTTTGGGAGTTCTTGGACATTAGTGGCCATACATGTTGCCACATGTTCTAAGGCCTTAGCCAATATTTTGTTCATTGACTAGTACAAGTAGAGGCTTATTTCAACAGTGTTAGCCTTCCACGAGTTTCCTAGGGATTGGGCACCAACTCCTAGCAGTCTTAAGCTTCCATATCCATATTCTCCGCATTCAACTGGTAGGATTTTGCAACCTCTTTGATGATATGCTCGGTGTGTTTCCAGCCTCGTGGTTTGCAAGTTGGCGAGCTGGACTGCCCCTCAGCCTAACAACCCATGTTTCTCTTACTCCTGGCTCTCTGGGCCGGCTGATTGAGTCATCGTTTCCAAATTGCAGTCGGAAGAAATACTAACAGTCCAGGTGTGAGTAGGAAGACCTAGCCCAACGTGACACAGTTCTTGGGTTGCAAAACTTGTATGCCCACCTGTCCATAAACCAACATATAGACATAAAACGTGCACATAAAAAAAAACCATTCTTGTTCCCTTCTCTATTTTTCCCAATTACCTATCAATGCGTTGATTTCTACCCCCATTGTCCTTTGGACTAGACTTGAGACCCATTTTACGATCTTGACACAAAAACTTGAGACCCATTACACAGCCTTGACACAGAAATTTGTGACACTGCTCCCTTGGATGGAAGAGCTCAACAGACATTGTTCTATTGATGATGGGAAAGTACCAGAGGTTACCCTTATCCTGACACCGACCATAATTTCTCCAGTCCTACAGACTCAACAACCTACAAGTCCAATACCCTATGACTTCAAACCACAACCTTTCAGTTACACAAGAGATATGCTTGATGTTAACTCTGACACTGTCAAACCTACCTAGAATAATCCCCCTTTGAGACAACCACACTCTATACACAATTGAAACATTCCTAAAACAAACTCCAAGCAGACAAGCATCATAACCCAGTCTCATTTGAAAGATGAGTTTGTGAATTCTAGACCGGACACACTCCCCCCATCGTTAACCTCAACAAAATATTCTCTGACCACCCTATGACCAAGACCCACCAGACTTATTGTATGAAAACAAAGGTTTGAGGGATGCGGACATACCTTAGAACCAATGCTAACTGCAGCTGGAGGTGCGCTTGTATGTAGCCCGTCTTTCTATTGTCGAACATCCTTGTTGCTTTGCCTTGAAACCAAATTTCCTTTCTTTTATGCTGCATGCATGCCAATAGATGTCTTAGATAATGAAAATTGTCGCCACCCTCCTTATTACTTGCACCTGCCTTGCTAGACTTGCTGCACTTGCGAGGGCTAGTTGCCCTGTCCTTCCCACCCACTATTATAACTACTCATGTGTGAGTCCCATCATTGTGTCACACCCCGATCGAGGGACGATAAGTATCTATTTCGAAAGAAGGGTAAGGATAAGAAAAAATAGTAACTATTTTGAAAAATGGGATTAAGTATAATCTTTGTGTGAAATTAATATGTTTAATTTAGTTATTAATTTTATGTCCTTTTTTTTCATTATTTAGTTTGACATTAAATTATAATGAAAAACATATTATATAATTATATTGAAGGATTTGTTTGATCTTATTATATGATAAAATGTTTAATTAAGTTTTTTTATTAATTTATATATATATATTTTCATTATTTTTTTTTTTTTTTTTTTCTAAGTAGGGCTAAATTCTATTATGTATAAAATATTAGTACAAAACTGCACCAGCGTCAGCTAGGGAAGCTTGAACGCTGTGCCTGATGATCAAGCAAGACAAGCATAGTCGGGACTGCCCATTACGGGAAACCAGTCCAATAATCCATAATGTCTTAGCCGCCCATAATAGGGAAACCGGCTTTAGTTTTGCAAAAAACAAAATGAAACTATAGCTGAAATAAGTAAACTGCCTGTACAGCAAAGCAGTGTAGCTAAGATGCTTATAGTTTTGCCCAGAATTTAAAAAAACCTGGAAGCTATAACAGCTAAGATCCATGAGGAGGAGAGGGGTCTTCTTCAACAATTCTGCATGTGTACAGCTCATTGCTGTTCGCCTGAGCTTCGCCTGGAACATTTCCACCCTCCTCGCGCGCTATCTCCATTGAAGGCTTGAGCTGAGGAGCTGAAAGAGCAGGGCCATCTCGTGGAGAGCTGTTGCTGAAGGAGGGAGCGGCCATCGTGGAGGAGCTGGGTGGAGCGAAATTCGGGACAGTTTCCCTCAGAGTCATAGTGATGAACGTGGTGAGAGTGGCATCACATGAGGTGCATTCGAACCTCAGCTCAGAGCGCTGAGAGGTCTGACGAATGGAGGGACGAAGGGAGCTGACAACAGCAGGAGGCTCAAGGGGAACTGGCGGTATAGAGAAGGCGTCAGGGGATATGCCAGAGGCAATTTCAGACAAGGGAGCAGGAGAGGGAGGCACACGATGGTTAGGAAGCCGACCACGAGAGGAGCCCCTCCGGGCTCGCATGCGCTCGCGAAGGCGGGGCATGGTGACAAAAGCAGAACAAGTCTGAGCGAGAATCCCCAAGGAGTCGGAGGGAGAATGAGAGGGCTGACTGCCCCCTTCCTGAGCAGACGAATTCAGAGAAGTGCGACTGAAACCACGAAGCAAACTGACAGAGGAAGTGGCGGAATTACCTGTCTGAGCAATGTTGTTCCAATCTTTGCGACTGCACCAAGGAATATGAGAGAAATGGCAATTAGGCGCAGGTTCGAAACAGGCCACAATCCAGCAACGTTTCCCTGTAGTTGTTTTGATGGCGGCTTCAATGCTCGCAGGCGAGCAGATTACCTGCAATGGCTGAGGAGAGCCGAAGCCATTCCCCTCTCCATTCAAATTGCAGCGCAAACCTTCCATACCAAATGCAATGACCATGTCGGGGAGCCAAATGAGCCTTTCAAGGCGGAGAGAATTCGCATCAGGCAAGACATTAAGACTGTAGTTAATGATAGTACCGGGAGCCATGTGGGCTGCACCGGCGAGGGCCATCGGGAAGTGGTCTGAGTGCCACGTTCCCGGATGGCCTTTAATCAGCCGCATCCGGCGTGGTGCTATCGTTGTGCACCTGTGCAGTACATTGCTGTAGCAGAGCTTCATCGGGAATGCTGTGTAGAGGGCCCTGGGTGAGGGTGCTCATGCTCTCAATTCCAAAATTTGCCAACAGATCAGCAATTTTATTGTTTTCTCTTTTGGTATGACTGAAAGAGATAGCTCTATGCTGCATTAACCAATCACTTAAACGCTTGATTCTAGCCTCCAGACGCCAACTATGGGCAACTTTCTCCGGAGTGGAGCCCCATAGGAGTCTTTTGGCCATGTTGATCAAGATTTGGGAGTCTCCTTCAATGATAATGGGAAAGAAATTGTGGAGATGAGTTAGACAAAGACCTTGCCACAGTCCTTCTAATTCAGCCGAATTATTGGAGTCCCATCCAATGGCGCCATAAAAGATGATCTGAGTCTCTCCTTCGTGATTTCGAATGATGCCTCCAAAGCCCGCAGGCCCCGGGTTTCCTTTAGAGGCTCCATCAAAATTTAGCTTGAAAACTCCTTCAGGGGGAGGAGACCAACAAGGGGGGGGAGAGGGGGGATGAAGGACAGAGGGAGAAGGGGTGAAAGGAATGCGGAGGTTCCAGCTTTGCCAAATGGAGATTTCCTTGGGATTGTTAGGAAAGTCATCTTCATTCCATGAACGGAGGGCGAGGGATTCCTGCAAATTATTGCAAAAGGAAGTCCATAAATGGTCCAGATTGGAAGCATGATTTTTGAAGATTCGTTTGTTTCTTTCTTTCCATAAAGTCCAGAATACTAAACCTGGAATCAGCGACCACATAGCATTGAGGATGGGAGAGAGGAAAGGGCGGGAGGGCCATTTGCGGAGAATGTTGGTGATGTCTCCCAAGGGTTTGGCTTTCTGACACCTGAAGCTGCATTTCTCCCAAAAGGTATTAGCTAAGGGGCAAAGCAATAAAAGGTGTTGGATGGTTTCCTCAGACTGAAAGCAGTTGGGACATTGGGAGGGGCCGAAGAAACCTCGTTTAGCAAGATTATCCCAGGTGAGAATTCTTTTGTGACTGAGAAGCCAAAGAAAAGTGGAGACTTTAGGCCAATTGAGATTGTTCCAAATATTAATCCAGAGAGGATCACTCGGGAGAGGTTTGGGATGCAGAATGGTGTAGGCTTCTTTTGTGGAGAACATGCCTTTGGTGGTATTGCCCCATCTTATAATGTCGGGCTCATCTGCACTTCTGATTTGTCTTTTGCAAAGTTCAGCATTGAGAGCTTCTAAGTCAGGGCCGCTAGCTTGAGGCGCAATAGCTTGAGGAGCCTTCCATTGTCTGAATCCATTACTGTTGGTGTCTTGCCATTGATGGCAGACCCAGATGTCTTGTACATTGCTGTTGTCCTCTATATTGATGTCAGGGAATGTCTCAATAAGAGTAGGATTTTGCTGCCATGAATCCTGCCAAAATCTTGCTGAAACACCATTGCGGATTTCCCAAAAGCTATGTTGTTGTATGAGAAGATGATGCTGTTTAGCTGTGTTCCATATGAGAGAGCCCTGTTGCTGCGGAGTGAATCTGATGAACTCAGCCGTGGGTTTGTTGTTGGCATATTTAGCGTTCCACCATTTGGCCCAAGGAGTGTAGGGTCTGGACGTCCAGTTCCACCAGATGCGAGCAGCCATTACGTCGTTGCTATGTTGAGGATCGCGTAGGTTCAGACCGCCTGCATCTTTGGGTGTGCAGACCAAATCCCATCTGACTAAGGCCCATTTTTTATTTTTGCTAGATGAGCCCCAAAGGAAGTTGCGTTGCAAAGATTTGATTTGTTTGAGGACCCACTTGGGCGCTGCTAGAACGGAAAAAAGATACATGGGCATTGACTGAAGCACGGATTTGATAAGGACAAGTCTACTGGCCAGATTTAGAGCTCTAAAAGTCCAAGAGGTGAGTCTTTTCTCCAAATTATCAAGAAGCTTGGTCCAGGAGGAGTTCCGGATGGAGGAATCGACCAGGGGAGCACCAAGATATTTGTCCGGAAGATATGCAATAGAGAAACCAAGGATGCGAGCAATGTTGGCTTGGGTGAGAGGGGGGGTGTTGAAGAAGAAGATCTGGGATTTGGTGTTATTGATGGTCAGACCCGAGGCTGCGGAAAAGAGACGAAGAATGGCTTTGAAGGCTCGAGCTTCCTGCACAGAGGGATGGCCAAAGAGCATGTTGTCATCCACGAATTGCTGATGAGTGGTGACAGGGGCTCCATGAAGAGAGATACCCCGTAAGTGCTGGGAATGGACCTCCTTACTGATTAAGCGGCCAAGTCCTTCGGTCATGAGCACGAAGAGAAAAGGGGAGAGAGGATCCCCTTGTCTAATGCCTCTTGAAGGATGAAAAGGAGGAGAGGGAACACCATTGACAAGAAGAGAAAAGGAGGTAGAGGTGACGAGGCTCATTACCCATCTAATCCACATTTGATCAAAACCAAAGGCATTTAAGGTATGATGGATGTAATTCCAATTCAACTTATCAAAGGTTTTGGAGAGATCGAGCTTGAGAAGCATACCTGGTTTTCTCCAAATCTTCAACGAGTGCATGATTTCATGGGTTAGGATGATTCCATCCAGAATTTGGCGTCCTTCCACATAGCCTGTCTGCACTGGCGAGATTAGAAGAGGGAGGAGCGGTTTGAGACGATTGGCAATAACTTTGGAGATGATTTTGTATATGACATTACAAAGAGCTATGGGTCTGAACTTGTCCGGAGTGTTGGGCTGATCTTCTTTGGGAACCAACGCAATGAAGGTGGAATTGAGAGAGGGGAGAAGCCAATGCGTAGCTCTGGATTCTTCTACAAGTTGCCAAACCTCAGTTTTGATAAGATCCCAGAATTGGTGGAAGAAGTTAGAGGTAAAGCCATCAGGGCCTGGAGCTTTCCCATCTTTGAACTGCGCTACCGCTTCATCCACTTCTTGAGGTGAGACAGGTCTGAGCAGCATTTTGTTGTGCTCCTCAGTGATCAGCTTGGGGATGTTCTGAGTGACTTGATGGATATCATGTTGTCGATTTATTTGAGGCTCTTGGTGAATGCCTTTGAAATAATCAACCAGCTCCTGTTGCATTTCTTCATGCGTTTCCTTCCTTTCCCCCTGCGGACTGAGAATGTGATTGATTATGTTCTGCATCCTGCGCTGCACAGTGGAGGCATGAAAGAACTTGGTATTTTTTTCTCCCTCTTTTAACCATCGGACTCTGGATTTCTGTCGCCAGAGTATTTCTTCCTGTTTGTATCTCTCATCCAGCTGGATTTGAAGGGTCTTTTCCTTCTCTGCTAGCATCTCCGTCCGGCCTTGAGTTATGATGTCCTGTTGCAGTTCTTGCATGCTTTGCTCGAGGACTTTCTTTTCCTTGAAAATATTACCAAAGACAGTAAGATTCCAATGTTTGATATGGTGTTTTATGTATTTGAGCTTCTGCTGAAACTGATACATTTTGGATCCCTTAGGAGGCTGAAAGTGTCTCCAGGCTGTCTGAACCATATCTTTGAAGGAGGGATGAGTTAGCCAAAAGGCTTCGAATCGGAATGGTCTTCTTAAATGAGACCCTAGATCCTGCCATTGGAGTAGGATAGGCCAGTGATCCGATCCAGCATAGGGCAAGATGGAGCTTGTAATGTCTCCGCCTATGTGAATTGCATTGTCGGAGAGAAGAAATCGATCAAGCTTGGAGGCGATTTGATGACTTCCGGATCGTTTGTTGTTCCATGTAAAGATACCATTGGAGAAAGGCATATCAATGAGCCAATTGGTGTTGATGAAGCTTTTGAAGTGATTGCTATCCAGGTCTGATCTGGATCTCCCGCCAGTTCTTTCTTCCATTCTCATAATCATATTGAAATCGCCGCCAATCAACCAAAGAGGATGGCGCCTGTGAGAATTGAGATGAGAAATGGTGTTTAGGAGCGCGATCTTACTGCTTTGATCTTGAGGGAAATAGACATTAGTCAAATGTCCATGAATATTGGTGCCAATTGGATGGAAGGTGGCCTGTATAAGGTTATGAGCTGCATGGAAATCAGAAAGCTGCATTGAGCTGGTGTCCCAGGCTATTGCAAGGCCCCCGGAAAAGCCTGAGGCATCTACAGCGACTGAACTGCTGCTTGGCCAGGCTTTGGAAAGGATGGCGCCCAGCAGATTACTGTTACATTTCGTCTCTTGGAGGAAGAGAATTTGAGGTCTTTCTTTTTGAATCATGGATTTGATCATCCGGTATTTTCCTGGGCCATTAAGCCCTCTTACATTCCATGATATCAATTTCATGGGTAACTAATTTTCAAGAGGTTTGAAGAATCTGGTCAATTTGGGATATCTCCCTGAATCGACCAACATTTCCCCGATCTGCATGGTGCGCAGCCAGTCTGGCTTTCTGCCTCGCTTTTTGCTCTCCTTCAGGACTTTCAAGCTATCCCAATGGCTTCCTGATTGGATCCCCAGTTTTTTATTCTGATGCGCTTTGGAGAGTACAACCTCCAACGTTTCGATTTGGTGAGGAAGGATCTTGTCAAATTCCTTCTTTTTGCAGGCATCCTCCAAGCCAATGAGATCCAGATCTCCCAGATCGAGTCCTTCAGAATCCTTCTCCATTAGGGAGGGTTGCGTGCTTTCCAGAGGCGCTTTGCTGCTCGGAATGGGGCTGGAAGATTTCCCTTCTAGATCTGTAACAATGGGGTTCCAGGACACCTGCTTCGGGGTCGAGAGGGGGTTAGGATTTGAAGGGTTTTCCAAAAGCGGAGAAACTTGAGAAGGTCCAGGGTTAGAGGACTGGATCTGGGGGGGGGGGGGAGGGTTTACAGGAGCAGAGGAGGTAGGGTTTATCGTGGTTTCCTCAGGCAACGGATCAGAGCTTGCAAGGGCAGCAAAGCTATTGCTGGTGGAGGGAGTAGACGAAGGGGGGGTCGGTTTAGAGATGGGCGGGGGGGTTTTCTTGCTATTTCGCCTTCTGGAAGGGACCTTGGTGAACCCTTCTGCATCTTCTTTGTCTCCAGCGTTTTGAGTCTTGTTTTGGGCAACAAGAGGGCAATCTCTGAAGAGATGTCCGTGTGCATGACATCTTCTGCATCGAAACGGTATATGTTCATAGTCCAAAGGTTGGACCCATTCATAATCATCATGAAACAAGCTTACCGCATCTGGAAGGGCTCGATCCAGCTGCATTTGGACACAGATTCTCGCATAAGAGGTGTACCTTCTTAGCTTCGTTTCTTCAGCTATTTTGATGAACTCGCCAAGCCCGCTGCCAATCGCTTGCAGAGATTCCTCATCCCAGTATTCGAGAGGCAGAGAATAGAGCCGGATCCAAACTGGAGCCCAGTTGAAGTTTTCTTGGTCAGGATTGAACCTTTCCACCCAGTTCCTCAGGTATAACCCTGCCGAGTTAAAGAAATAGGGGCCGCCATCCATAACCCGATTTCTGTCCTCAAGGCAGTTGAAGTCCGCTGTAAAGAAGCCCTTTGGACCTAGTTGCAGACTGACATGTCCTTTTGGCTTCCATTTGGATGCGATCCATCCTTGTAGGGCTTTTTCAGTCGGCCATAGCCCCATAAATTTTCCAATGAGAGCATGATCTCTCATGTACTGAATCCTAGCATTGATTCGATGACTGGGAAGATCTATTTTGGGTCTGTCTGGAGCTATTGGTTTGCAGGTTGAAGAGGTAACCTGCGGCGCCTCCTTCTGTGGTTCAGAGTTCGTTTGCTGGGTGCCTTTCTTCTTCTGCGCATCGGCTGAATCTGTCATGTTCAAGTCAGAATCTGTTGTCGTTTTGTGATCTGTGGCAGGGGGAGACTGACCACCTCCCCCCGTTTCGGTTTCCATTGCGGTGTGCAGTACGAGCGATCAGAGGTGAGCGCTGTCAGTGCTGGCAGAGGTGCATCGAGGACTAGGGTTTCTGCAGGACGAGAGAAGCGAAAACCCTAGCGGAGCTCAAACCCTAGCAGAGCGCTCCATGATCTAAATTTTAAAATATTTCATTATTTTATTTTTAAATTATCATGTGTTTTTAAAAAAATGTTTAAGAACACTGATTAAATATATTATATCAAAAAATGTTCACATTTACAATTTTACGGAAGGTTCTTTAAAATTAAAACAATTTGGAGATTTGTTGGGATATAGTTCTAT
Organism: Pinus albicaulis; assembly: GCA_034641835.2. Lineage (NCBI taxonomy): Eukaryota > Viridiplantae > Streptophyta > Pinopsida > Pinales > Pinaceae > Pinus > Pinus albicaulis. The sequence goes on from CM076580.1 coordinate 66,481,799, forward strand.
TTTGAAAGAAAATAATTGAAGTTTATTTTATAGTATTTTATTTCTATTTTTAACAAAAATTAGTAGGATTTGTATTAAGATATGCGTGCAGTCATAGCAAATACACGAGAAAGTTTATAATAATAGTGTTATTTTGTAATTCCATAGGATTAAAGAGTGCTTATGACATCGTTACATGGTCACAAAATTACAAGCTATGTCAAATTTCAAACTCTACTTGAAGTTGTATATATGAAAAAACTACCTATTAAGAAACAAAATTTACATGGAAACATACTTTTATGACATTTCTGGTTCTCCCTAATGGTTGACCTGTGAAGGTCCGGGTGCTGCTCTTCTCGAGTCCAGTTTGCATCATTTTCTGTTGCTAAGCTTGGTTTTCAATAGATAAATTTGGTTTTAGAACTCCACTAAATGACTATATAAGGCCTTTAGTTCATCATCTTGTTTGGTCATTGATGTGAAAATTTATGAATCTTACAAACATAAATCCTACTGCAATTAATTGATTTGCATTACCTACTTGTATTTTCCATTTAACAAGTTATTGTCTGAATACTTTAGTAAATATTAATGCAAATACTAAGTAGGTTACATTGATATACATATAAAGCACTGAAAAATGAATGAGACAATCATACAAATGACACTTATTTTTGGACTAATGTCCCCGGAAAAACCCAATGTGGGAAAACCGATGCAATAGATTTGGGGGTTTTATTATTACGCTGATTTCTAAGTCCAATATAGGGTGCCAAATTCGGCTCACCCAACAAAGAAAATCCCAGCAGAAGTACCTCCATCTAGAAACAGATATATTGGTTGATCCAACAACTGAATGAAGAAACCCCACAGGTGATTGCGCTGTCCCCAGTGATGTGCACGATGGCTACAACAAGCTCTGCGCTAAGACTGCGTCACCTCCTCCAAGAGCTGCATCACCCTCCTCGTGAGCTTTACTGGCTCATAAATCGATCTGTTGAATTTTTGCCCAATCTGCCCCACAGAGACCCCAATGCAACCTCTTTAGTGACTGCATCACCCTTCTAGGCCTATGTCACCCTCTCTGGTGCTGCATTGTCTCTCATAGTGTTGCTTTGCCTATCTGCAATTGTATTCTCGTCCTTGGACTGAATTCCAACTGTTGAACTACCCCTCTCAGCACTACAAGCTAACTCCGAAAGTCTTAGCAAACCATGCCCCATAATTTCGACTTAGATCAAGTGTTGCTGTGTGTGTGTGTTCTTTAACCGAACCTCAAACCTTCCTTTATACTTTTTTTGTTGACGAATCAACGACTAAGATTAAATTAGACTCGATCCTTGTCACTTAGAAGCTTCTCACCCACATGTTAAATTAATTCACTTTATTTATTTTAATTCTCTAAGTAACTTAGGCTCTATTAAAAATAATTAATTATTTTAATAACTTTTCCTCCAGGTGGAATTTCTCTAAACGATTTCTGGATCTTGGAGATCTCACGTGTTCTTGTCCCTCCACAAAATTTTAGTGCTAGAGCACATCTAGTGCTACCCAAAAATCAACACTACCTCTTAGCGAGGAATGTAATCTAGCAATACTTTTCACCATAAGCATTACCTCGATCCACGACATCGATTCTCTGTGCCGCTGGTGCTCGGCGTGCTGCCCCTCATACACTGCAATGATGCAATCTGTATTGTCGCCCATGACTTTGCCACTGACATTGCTGCATTTGTATTGTAACTCCCTCTCAAAATGTTGCATCATGCTGCCCATAGCACTGCCACTATTCACTGCTGCACTGCAACTTGGTCGCTGAGAACTAAGCAACTGAAAGACATTCCAAATCCAAACATACTAGTTAGTTTGGATGCACCTCGATGCTGAAGCTGCATATGCTACTAATCTGCGCTGACCTTTTGATGCTACTGTGTCGCCGCTGTTGCTCTGCACTGCTCTACACTGTGCTGCGACTGCAACGCTGTTGCTGCCTCTGTTCTGCACTACTTCATAATTTTGTGCTCTAGTTTTTCCGCTATCGCTCCATCAACCCTCGCACCAACTGACACCCATCATTTTTCTACTGTCATTAAGGGCTCTCGTAGCCGTATGTGATCCAAGAGTTTGGCACCTCAATGATCTTGCCCCTACAATGTAGCTGATCTACAACTCCATATCACCCCACTTCTTAGGTGCATGAGCACTCATGGTGCATCCATCATCATCATCCTCATCAACCTAAGCCAAAGCATCCTTCGAGTCAGATTCCTTGCCCTTCTTCTTTAGAGGGCACTGCGTGGTGAAATGTCCTAGTTCCCCACATCCGAAGCATTTGACCTTTGAGAAGTCCTTCTTCTTTCTCTTTTTCCCTTTTTGTCCCTTAGATGCGAGAGCCACATCTTCCTCTTCCTCCTTGACTTTGATCCCTTTGTTACTTCTTCCCGCCTTGGTCCACCATCTGATCTCTTTTTTTCGAAGATCTGCCCACATCTCTTTCCAACTTGGAAGAGTGGCCATGTCCAAAATACCTTGGAAACAAGTCTCCCAGTCTTCAGTGACTGCATTCAGGGCAGTGCTTACCATAAGTCCACCATTTGGTGTAGACCCTACAGAAGCTAGCTGATCTCGGATCCCTTGCAATTTGATGAGGAAGGGAACGATCTCTTCTCCCTTCTGCGTCCGAAACAATCTCCACTGGTTCTCAAGCAACATCTTCTGCTGGATGAAAGATCTTTGGTACATAGTGGTCAAAGCCTTCCACATTTCTCTTGTTGTGTTCTTCTCAGCAATATGTGGTATCAAATGATCCTTGACTCCGTCCATGATCATGCATTTTTCTTTTTCCTGAGCCTCCTCGTACTTCTTGAGAGGATCAACATCAACCAAAACGACAATCGTGTTCAAAGCATGATCCTTGATGCGATGTTCATCCAAAACTGCCAGGATCTTGGCCTTCCAGATGACAAAGTTGGATGCTCCATCCAACTTATCCTGATCCCTCATTCCATTCACGACCATATTTTCTCAATTATTTGTCGAACAAGTTCCTTTCTCCCTCTTTTGCTGCTGCCCCAAAAAAACTCGGATCTGAATTTCTTTGGCGCTAGAAACCCTCTAAGGAACAAGCTCCCTCTAAAATTCAAGTTCCTTCACAGAGATCCTTCTGCCAACATATGTGAAACACTCCTCTCTGATCTTGTTTTGTTGCTGCTCAGCACTGGATTTAGACTTCTTGGCAAGAAATATTCTGAGGAACTGGTTCCCTCTGCTTTTGCCCCACTAGACACTGTTTTGCACCAACAGAATCAACACCCCACCAGCAACTCCAGAAATAAATTGTATTGCACGTCCAACCATGACAATTCGGAAAATTGAGACTCAACATCCTCTACCCCGACCCAACAAGCACTGCGCTACCTTTTGCAACTACAACATCACCCTAGCAGGCTAACATAGGGTTTGAGTGAGCCTTCCTAGGGGACTATGCCACCCTTCCTCTGCCTCTCCAACCTAACACTGTGCTGTCTCTCTGGATAGTTGCCTTCCTGGTGAAGACTTTCTTCTTCCCTTTCATTGATGGCTTCAGTCCTCCTCGATCTGCAATCGCTCTGATACCATGTGAAAATTTCAGAATCTTACAAACAAAAATCCTACTGCAATTAACTGATTTGCATTAGCTACTTGTATTTGCCATTTAATAAGTTATTTTCTGAATACTTCAATAAAATATTGATGCAAATACTAAGAAGCCTTCACCGATATACAAATCAAGTACTGAAAAATAAATGAGACAATCACACAAAGGACACAATTATTTTTGGACTAACGTCCTAGGAAAAACCCAATGTGGGGAAACTGATGTAGCATATATGATGATTTTATTATTAAGTAGATTTCTAAATACAATCTAGGGTGCCAAATTCAGCTCACCCAATAGATAAAATATTAACAGAAGTACCTCTTTCCGAAGAAAAATATATTGGCTGATCCAACAGCTGAATGAAGAAACCCCACAAGGGACTACATTGTCCCCAGTGTTGTGCAGCGATCGCTGTAGCAAGCTCTGCGCTGAGATTGTGTCACCTCCTTTAGGCGCTGCGTTTCCCTCCTCGTGAGCCTTCCCAGTTCAGAAATCGATCTATTGAATTTTTTCCCAATCTGCCCCATAGAAACCCCTGCCTTTTGAGTGACTATGTCACCCTTTTGGCTCTACGTCACCCTTTTGGGCCCGCATCACCCTCTCCGGTGCTGTGTTGTCTCTCCTGGTGTTGCTTTGCCTCTTTGCAATTGTATTCTCTTCCTTGGATTGAAGTCTCGTTGCTAAACTTCCCCTCTGCACTGCAAGCTCACTTTGAAATTCTTAGCAAACCATGCCCCATAAATTTGACTTAGCTCAACATCTCTCTGCGACATGATACAAGTTTGATCTACGACAAATCGACCGAGGGCAAGGAGCACCTCCAGTAAACCCCTTACCATTGTACCGTATTTTATTACAATCCTGGCTGGGGAACACCTATATCAGGGCTGGGGCTAGGCCCGACCAATATTTTTCTACACTTGTAAAAACTATAACCTTAGTCAGTCAGAGTGTACCTCTCTTGATTGACTGGCTAGGGTTGGGTTGTTCTTTCGTGGGTGCACTTTGATTCATTGTCGTAATATGTACGTTGTATTATAAAGGAGCTCAGGATCAAGATTTCCACTTCCGTGTTATAAAGGAGCTCAAGATCAAGATACTTCCATGGAAGGAGCTTCTCCATGATCCCACGCTGAGACGGCCTCTGCCACAAACGAATTAATTCATTAGGCTACAGAATCCCCACTTGCTTCCTTTTGATAAGTGCTGCTCTTCGTCTGTGTTCTCCATCGACCCTCAATACTTCCTTTATACTTTTCCTGTTGATGAATCAATGACCGTGATCTAATTCTTAATCTTAGACACGATCCTTGTCACTTAGAAACTTCTCACCCACATGTTAAATTAATTCACTTTAATTATTATAATTCCCCAAGTTTTAACCTAGGTTCCATTACAAATAATTAATTATTTGAATAACTTTCACTTTTGGTGGAATTTCTCTAAACGATTTTTGGGTCTTGGAGATCTCATGTTTTCTAGCCTCTTCACAAAATTTCGGAGCTAGTGCACATTCGATGCTCAACAATTGAGTCACTGTAGATTGACTGTAATCCTTTAATTTCAAGTTGAGTAGAACATCCTCTTGTAGAACATTTGTTTTTTGCTTTAATTGAGTGATTGCATCCATGCAGTTACAACTTGTTCTCCAAAAACCATTACTACTACCTACGATTCATGTGGGGTTCCTCCACATTCTATAACTAATGTGTCCCTTAACGCCTAACATCAGCAGTGTTTCCATATAGTCAACAAAGGGATTGTGTGTTGATTTGAGGTAGCTTTTGGTGTGCTCGAAGTCTCAAACGTTGTGGAGATGCTTAGACACATGTATTCCACATAACCCAGAAATCGTTTTGGGAAATTCCACTTAGAGATGGTTTTATTTAATAAATTAATGATTTTTAATGAGACCCCAAATCTAAACTTGGTAAATTAAAATAATTAATGGGTATTAATCTAAACTGTGGGTGTAACTTCTAAAAAAACAGATCAAGTCAAAATGTAATCTTAGTCGTTGATTGGAGATCTAATGTTGGCTGTTGAATTCTCAACGAGAAGACTATAAAGAAGACTCGAGGGTCATTTGGAAATACACATCAAAAGATCAAGAGATCTAATTTTTTGAAGTGAGAAATGCTTAGAGGAAAAATTTGATTGAGAGATTCTCATGCAGTTGAGAGGCAGAAATAGTTTTGGTCGGAGGATCTTCTCCAGGGCCAAGAATACTCAACAGAGAGATAGAGAAAGACACAGAGGAAGCAATGCATTTCTCAGAGAGGGTGACACAGAGCCACACAAGCCACACGCAGAGGCATTGCAACATTTCTGAGCTATAATCCGATATTTTGCTAGGAGATCGAGATTATGAGTTGGGAGGGTTGGAATCAGGTTTTCTGAGAGTAGATTGATCCAACAGAGGAGGTGACATAGTCCTTCATAGGTAACCACACAGGGCTGCACAACTACTGCATAGAGGGTGCTGGGGGCTTGTCATTTCAGCGACTAGATCAATCGGGACTTACAGAGTGAGATAATCTCACTATTTTTTCTCTGATAGTGATATTCTCTGCAACTAAATTTTTCAAAGAGACATTCAGAGATGTATTTAGATATAACTGCTGCTTAATAATAAAAACTTTAGATATGTTGCACCGGTGTTCCCACATTGGGTTTTTTCAGGGACATTTGTCCAGAAACAACGGTGTCATGTGTGATATTTTTTCTCTTGCTCAGTTTCTTATATCACATATTAATTTAATTAAGTGAACTCTGCTTCAATATTTATGGAATAAATCTGCAAATAACTTGTTGATATAATTTACAAGTAGGTGAAGTTATTTTAGTTTGTTGTAGTAGGATTCCAGATCTAGGACTTGGAATTTTCATTTGGTATCATAGCATTGTAGGTGGAATAGGAAGAGTAGAGCCAACGCTGAGAAGGAAGCCAAATAACTGCAGAAGGCAACAGTTTGAATCTCGAGAGGGATTGCGCAGTCCATGCCAGAATGCATTAAGGGAATTTTGAAGTCTAAAATGGGCCTCCTAAGGAAAATGTATAATAAAAAATCACTTTATGAGAACCAATCACATTTTATGGGATGACATCATCCCTAATGGTTGAGGAGGCATTGCTTGAGTTAAAGGTACTTACTTGTCACATTCTCAATGGTGGATAAAAATTCATGGTTAACCATGGTAGTGCTCTAAGTATTTTTAAAGTCATAAAGTAAAGTACTCATAATAAATGTCATTTCACACTTTTTGAATAAAATAATATTATTGTCATTTCGTATTTCTTGAAAGAAACAATGCATATCTCTATACATTTATTATATTATATTTATTTTATATAGCATATTAATTACATGTTATTATACAATTTAAATAATACAAATTTTAATTAATAGCATATAATATAATTAAGAATTTATGAATTTATAATAATACTTATTTTAAGTTATTTAAGTACAAAGGACAAATGCATTAGTTGTTCAATGATAACGACTTTTTCTTGAAAAGCTCTTTCTTATTTATAGTCACATCAATACAACTTTTTTTATTAATTTTATCTTGGTACAACTTTTGAATTGAATTTAACTATGGTTACATGGATTGTGGTGTAAAAAATGAATTGCAAATTCATAAATATTATTTTATTGGTTTAGCTATTATTTTATTATTTCCTTAGGAGGCCCATTTTAGACTTCAAAATTCTCCTAATGGGCTGAAATTTCACAGAAAGTCTCTCTCTGAGTGAGTTGACAGAGAGGCAAGACTTTCAGATCGAGATTTTTCTGAGCCATAGGGAGCAGCGCAGAGCTAGTGGGACACAATTTTTCTATAGGAAATTTTCACTGGGCAGAAGGTTGTCAGAAGAAAAAGAAGAAGGAAAAGAAGAAGCACAATGAGGGAATTTTCTTCCTAAGGGAGTTCCTAGCCAGGGAATTCCATTTTTCATGATTTGAGTAGCAGATCCGAGTGGCAAATCTACAAGCTCTAACAAGGAGTGCCTAAGCCAGTCGAATGTTGCACATAGGAGGAAGAAGAGGGAGCAGATTCAACATTCTTGATGGCCATGGCAGCTGACGAGCTTAGAGATCAAGACCGGTTGGAGGGAGCCTCCAACTATGTAATTTGTAAGGCAAGAATTACATGCCTTCTTGATGAATACGATCTCAATCTTTTTGTGATGAGTGCGATAGTTTTCCATGCAGATCCAGATTCACTGAAGAAGTACACAACGGATATGGTGAAGGGTAAGATGCTACTCCGTGATGGAGTCAAAGATCATATTGTGTCCCACATAGCCGGCAAGGACACAACTAGGAAGATGTGGGAAGCCTTGGAAGCGCTGTATGAATGCTCTTCCGAGTAGTGAAAGATGTACTTAGAGCAGAAACTAAGGATGATGCAGATGCAGAAAGGGGAGCGTATTGGTCTGTACCTATCGAAGCTTCAAAAAATCCATGATCAACTAGCAACCGCAGGGTCCACACCTCAACCTACCATGATGGTAAGTGATTTGAACCTGATATGTTAGTTTTTCTGTGCTAATTACAAGGTCAAAATTATAATTTATTCGCTTCTTGTTTGCTTATGGTGCTTTAGTTTCCTTGGTGCAGGTGAGTGTCAAAATATGATTTTGTCTTGTATTTTCTGTTGAAATTAATGACAAATAAGCGACATAAGTAAGAACTGAACAATAACATCAACATTTAAAACGAACCATAAACAAAGCCATCAACACAAGTTTTTGATGAAGGAGTTCACCCCTCTTGGGCTACATCTCCTTGGTCCAGCGCCATAGCTTGGGCCTCTTGTATTAGCCCAAATTTGGAAAAAGTGATGTGTACATTATTCAATTTCTTCTGAAACCTGTTCTATTGTTTTCAAAACATACAAATAATCTAAAAATGGTTGTCCATTTATTGAAAACTGAGTATGGCTGGTCTAGAGTTGATCTCCTTCCCTAGTGGCCCTTGGCTCCCTTGAACTTCCATATATAAAACCACATGTAGAAGTAATTTTCAGCCTCAGAAACCTGTGCCATTGTCTCTAGAATTCCAAAATCATCTAAGATTGACTATTCATTTTCCAAATTTGGTCGAATATTGCCTCCATTATGGCAAAAACAAATTTCTCTAGGAATCTGCCTCCAAATCTGGAAATCTGCTAGATAAGTCCACTAAATTTGGAACCTCCGCCGAAGTTAGGGGTGCCTCCATAAATTCCGGCATAATAAACTGCACTTAACTACGTGTTTAATTATTGATAATAATGTATTAAGTGTTATTATTAGTGCATAAGCATAGTTTAATGCTTGGCTTCGGGCGCGGTCATGGTGGAAGGTCACATGGTGGAGGGGTTGGCCCCTCTGCGCTCTGCTAGTCCCATTGTAAAAGCTTTAAATATAATTTGCTGCGGCAAGATTTAAAGAAGATGGCTTGCGACCCATTGGTTGGGCGTGACCGTGAGGGGGCGGGGGGGTGGCGGCGAAGGTAGGTTTGGGGTTCAAACCCCGACCCTGCTCCCAAACAACCCTTTTGCATACAAACCTTGGCGCACAACTTACGGACTTCGCAAAATATGAAATGCGTATATGATAACAACGTTAACCTTTGGTATTATATTAAAACTTCGGCATTTGTTTGAATTAACATGCAAAATAGTTTGGAACGTTGGTTTAAAGTATAATATATATATATATATATATATATATATATATATATATATATATATATATATATCATAATTAAAATAAAAAAAACACAATTCCACCTTAGAATCATTAGGAAATTTATTGCCACATAGATCAAACTCGCGAATTTGAAAATGCCACTTGTCACAGACTCATTGGCAGAAACTTGAAGAATATTCTTAGAAGATTCTTTTTTTGCTGACTGGGCTGCCATGTCAGCAACCTATCCAATTTTGTAAATTTTTTAGTTGTTTGAGAGAACAAACAACAAGCCATAACTTACTCATATGAACTCGGATTTTGATGAAATGAGTTGCCTTGGAATCTTGGTGACGAGCTTTACGCTGTCGTCCTAGTTTCGAGAAATTTTGAAAACTTTGATTTTTGAGCTAAATTTTGAGCACCTGATCATTCCTCCCCACTAGAAACGTTTTGGACCCCAAAATCTCTCTTGATTACTAATTATGTGGATGAGGGGACTATTCCCTCATCTTTCCAGTTTCTATTCAATGAAATTTTCCCAATTTCATCATTTGGAGCTTTTCATAAAAATTCAACTTTTTCTTCGATTCTTACAACCTTCTCTCACTGTCATTGACATCGTCATGCTGCGATATTTCTGAATTTGCAGAACAACAATCCATTTTTGTAGAAACCATCATGTTCCTACCTTGTTCAACAATCAAAGAAAACTTAGAAACTTTCTCACCTTGCACACTATCACCATGGCGATTTTTAGCTGATCTCGCTTTGTACTTACGTCGACTCTTGACCAAGTTTCTTCGCCATTTCCATGTACCTTTTGGAAACCATAAACCAACATTTTTGGAACCCATGCCTTCTTTTCCAAGCTGCTTTGTCACTTTCTCTTTGACCTTTGCACCCTCTTGCATCGACATCTTGTTTCCAACACCGCTCAACACTACTGTTGACTGCTGCAAATGTTTTTCAGCTTCTTTCAAAGGCAACCTATTAACATCCTGAACCAACTCATTACAAGCATAAGCACATCTATGAAAAGTGTGATTCAATACATCTCTTTGTTTGATCATCAATAATGTCAAGTTCTGACTTGCATTCACTATCCTCTTCATTTCACTTGCATGCATAAGAGACAAACCTGTCTTCTTCCTATGTGCTCTAATTATGTACTCAATACCATTCTTAAACAATTGGTACTTGTTCTCATGGGGATGAAGTACAACTTTCCTATCATTCAGATAAGGACTTTCCAATACAATACTTGATATTTCAAGTGGCACCACATGAAACTCAACTTCATCAAGAAATTTTGAGTTAATGACGAATATTAGTAAGCACTTCCTTGAGACCTGTAAGTTTGCATTCTTGAAAATCCAACCCAAAGGATATGGTCTTGGATGTCTAATTGTTTCAAGGTCTAGTTTCTTAACCAAAACTTCGAAAATCAAGTTAGTTTGTGACCCACAATAAAAAGTGTATCAATCTTGGTATGTTTAAAGACAAATCTAATGTGGAAAAATTATATTCTTGTATCTTCATCATGAGTATCATTTGAACAATTTGAAGTAATAGTGCTTACAACATGTTTACCTTTCAAACCCATGGCTGTAATTTTTGTCTCATCTCTTGAATTTGACCCCAAGTCTTGTTCAACTATAGCAACAATTCCCCCTTTCTCTTTGGCTTTCAGTTTGTTTGGTTTCAATTTTGGATGAAGTTTCCAACAATGGTCTTCATCATGGCTAATATTTGAACAATTTTTGCATGTGAGTTTTTCCTTCTCTTTTTTACAGAACTATTTATTTTTCCTCTTCCAAAAAACTTTTCTTTCCCTTTATCCTCACTTTGCTCTTTCTCCTCTATGCCTTGTTTTCCCCTTGCCTCTAAGTTTGTGGCTTGTACACAAACTTCGTCTAAATTTCTTGGATTAAACATAAGAATAATATGCTTCAAATAGGAATGCAAACCCCCAATACATTTCAAGAGTGTATCTTGGGAATTAAAGTTTACTCCTAACAACAAAGCTCTCTTTCTAAAATCCTGGGTATACTCTTGAACTATTTAACCCTTGAGCTGCCTAAATTTTTTTCAACTCATAATAGTTTTTTGCATGTAAGATGAAAGATAAAACTGTCTTTTAATGGAAGAAATAAACTCAATCCAAGAAATGGATATCTTACCATGGATTCACATTTCCTCTTGAGTCTTTGCTTCCCACCAGAGTAGTGCTGCTCGTTCTAGCCTCAATGAAGCCAACTAAATCTTTATGTCATCTTCAAGAAGGTTTTGAATTCTGCAATACACCTCCAATTGATGAATCCAATTTTCTAACTTCTTTGTAATTACTTCGCCATTGTACATAGGTAATCAAAAATTAATGTCCAATTTGAGTAATGGAGTCTTTCCTTTTGGGATCTTGGAATGAGTGTGGGTATGAGATTTTGTGGTGGATGTGGAAGATGAAGATGTTGATGAAGATGATGAAGATGAGGATGGTGGAGATGGAGGTGGATTTCCTCCACTACCTTTTGAGCTATTGTCTTCATCTTTCTTACTCTTTGAAGATCCTTCTCCATGTAGATGTTTTGAACCTTCTCCAACTCTTTTTGCCATGAAAGATTCATACATGATTTTAACCATTCTTTGCATCTCTTTGAAGTCTCTCTTAACATCCTCTTCTTCAGAACTTTTATGAGTCTCTTCATAGCCTGACATAATTGCTTTGGATTCAAGCTCAACCTCTGTAGCTTGTACCACTTCAATCACTTCAGTCTCTTGTGCAATTTGTACCTCTTCAATCTCAATTGATGGAAATAGAACTTGAGGTACTTCCAGTACAAATTTGAGTGGAATATTGGATGAAGATGGTGCCTTATCAACTCTCTTCCTTCTTGTCCTAATCTCAGTACTAGCTACCAATAAATTCCCTTCTCCTCTCTGAAATCTTAACCTTGTAAGCATCACAAAATTGCAACCATTAAAACTCTTTTTCACAAACTCTAGCAAAGCAAGAAAAAAACCTTAAGAAACCTGATGCTCTGATACCACTTGATATGAACCTGATATGTTAGTTTTTCTGTGCTAATTACAAGTTCAGAATTATAATTTATTTTCTTCTTGTTTGCTTATGGTGCTTTAGTTTCCTTGGTGCAGGTGAGTGTCAAAACAAGAAATTGTCTTGTGTTTTATGTTGAAATTAATGACAAATAAAAAACATAAGTAAGAACTGAAAAACAACATAGATATATACAAAAAACCATAAACACAACCATCAACACAAGTTTTTGATGAAGAAGTTCACCCCTCCGGGCTACATCTCCTTGGTCCAGCTCCATAGCTCGGGCCTCTTGTATTAGCTCAAATTTGGAAAAAGTGTTGTGTACATTATTCAATTGCTCTTGAAACCTATTATATTGTCTTCAGAATATACAAATCATCTAAAAATGACTGTCCATTTACTGAAAACTGACTTTGGCTGGTCCAGATTTGACCTTCTTCCCTCGTGGCCTTGGGTCCCTTGAACTTCCCTGTAGAAAAATCACATGTAGAATTCATTTTCAGCCTCTAAAACCCATGTCATTATCTTTGGAATTCCAAAATCATCTAATATTGACTATTCATTTTCCAAATTTGGTCGAATATTGCCTCCATTATGGCAAAAACAAATTTCCCTAGGAAACTACCTCCAAATCTGGAAATCTGCCAGATAAGTCCGCTAAATTTGGAACCTCTACTGAAATTAGGGGTGTCTCCATAAATTCCTCCAGAATAAACTACACTTAAATGTGCGTTTAATTAGTGATAAGCATGGATTAAGTGTTATTATTAACACATAAGAGTAGTTTAATGCTTGGCTCTGGGCGCGGTCATGGTGGAAGGTCACATGGTGGAGGGCATGGCCATGGGCTGGCCCCTCCTATTAGAAGTGTTGTCATTGATGGCAAAGGAAAACAGTAGAAGCAAAGGAGAAGACAACAGGTTTTTGGTGAATGGTATAGTAACATTTACAGGGAGCATGGGAAGAACAGAGGGAGAGTTTATTTATAGAGACAGGGCAGCAAAAAGAAAAGCAAAGCAACACAAAGAAGATAGCATAGATGGAAAAGGAGACAGCATAGAAGAGCAGAGAAAGAAAAAGAGGCAGAGATGAAATGGTCGAGCAGCAGAGGTGGAGACAGAGAATACAGAGGTAGAGGCGTTAACAAACCAACAGTGAAATGATTGCAGGAGATGCGGAACTGTGCAGCAAGGGTGCAGAACCAAGAAAGGAACTGGAATTTCATATTGAAAACCTAATGGAGTCGGGAATTCAACATATGGATGCACTGTATAGTAACGTTGAGAAAGCTAGAGGAAACATGAGCAAAAGCGGAATTCCTTTAACAAGAGTTAAAAATATGAAGACTGGAACCCGGAGTCAAGGGCGGAACCTTGAATGAATAGTGAAACCAGAGTTGTTGAAAACTAGTGGGTTCGCACGTTGGTTGAAGTGGTAAGAAGTATTGCCAAAATGAATGTGATATATGTCATTGGTGGACACATGTCCTTGGGTGGTATTTGGATACCACTTACATCGCGTAATTTTTGAGTGTCAACTCTCAGCCCAAAGAAAAACATGATATCAACAATATCCATCTGATTGCCAAGACCGGAAGATCTACGGTGATTACACTTGCACGATGAACAAAGGTTAGTGAGGCAAAGCACTGTGGGTCCAAGTCAAGATTTTGTTGAAAATTGAAATATAAACCAAAGTTTAAAGCTAAAATCTTATGAGAATTATTCGTTATACATTCAAAGGGCGTTATAATGGTCTTTAAAGTTTGTTGATATATATTATACAAACCATGCTGTGGGACCTACATTTATTTCTGCGGGGGACAAGAACTATACGAAGTCCTGTGTATTATGTGTATTATAAAATTAATCAACAAGCTGATGGTAGGTCACAATGCATTGTGGGCCCGTTGGTCAGCGTTTATTCAAAGCCATGGTATAATGTTTGAAATATGACAGAGGAGGTAGTATATGCGAATATAGTATGGAGAGTATGAAATATCGCAAAAGGGTTCAATATAGTGTGAGCGTTGTATTAAATGGGGAGCAAGATTATAGTACAAGACATATAAAACATTGTATATGTGATATAAGTTGCGGAGGGCCCAGTTGAAGTATCACGTTAATGGTTAGTAATTAACCATTGAAGAAAATGTTGAAGGGCTGATATGTTTATATATATTAAATGTGGACCCCGACTATGTTGCAGATTAACGAAGAGGTAACCCAAACTTTAGACAGTGCATTATAACATTATAAACAAGTGTGGGACCCCCTACATAAAATTCCGAGAATCATAACCCAATCTGGAGGATACATTAAAGATGAAGCGGAAAGTTTATATATATGCAGCGTTTTATATATGTTGCGCTTTATATACAAAGGACCACAACATAATATATATATTTATATGTAGCGCTCTATGGTTCGAGTTAAAACAAATGAAGTACCACATGATGGGACCCTCGAGTATCGCATCGGAGAAACTAATGTCAGAGGAACATATTAACAAGAGTTCCGATTGAAGCAGCGGACCCGATTCACTTATAAATGATGAAACTTATATATGTTTGAATTCCAACTTAAAGCTCATCAGAGCGATTCTACACATTGGAGGTGAAAGAGTATCGACCAAACCGAAAGTTTCGCTTGCGACTTAGTGATTGGATGATAGATGTCGGATTCACCAAGGGATAGACGGCGGAGATGATTCGATTGACGATATGGTGGGCCTTTGCTAATCGCATCGATAGAAATCTAAAAACCAAATCGTAGGAGCATTGTGATTGTTGTGATTGCGATTGAAATAAATGAGCGGAGTATAGATGGCATGTGGCGTCCATTCAAAAGATAAGGCTAATACAGGTTTTCTCCGAGTTTACTAAACCAAAGCTAAAGAGGAAAGGAAAGCACATCAACATACATACATATATATATGTTAAACAATACATACATATTTCCATATGTGAACAGTAAATTATCACATCGGAGAAGGAGCATAGTATCGGAATAGATAATTGGAAGTTGCGATTGTGATTAATCGCAATCGAAAGTATTCAAGAGGTGATACATTGCATCGGAGAATAGAGTAAGTTCAGAGAGTGGGCCCGTAAGGGCATTTTATGTATTAGAATGTTTTATTATTGCTATAACGCCGAGAGTTGAATTGCACAATTAAATATAAGCGATAGTTATACAACGACAGAGAACAGGAGAGCAAGCAGAGCCGAGAAAGACAGACACAGTCACAGAAAAGACAAATACGCAGTGATCCAAAAGGCTGAATGAGTTGAGCTGGAGTTCTCATTGTATTTAAATGTAAATGTATTAATTGATTTATATTGTTGTGATGCATTGGCAAGTCTCCGTAGGAAATAAAACTTCACTGTAAAGCTGAAAGCTGTATAAATTGCTGAGATTTTTTTAAATGAGTGGGAAAAAGAAGTGAGGAGACAAAATGACAAAACTCAGGGCTATTCACTTTGAATTCCCTGTGGAATACGAACTGTTATGAGACACACTGTATAAAGCATATCACATTGATATGCAGACAGAGGTTAGAGAGTGAAAAGTATGAAGAAATGAGGCAGAAAAGATAAGAAAAGGAGGAGCAGAAAGAGATGCTGCATAACAAAGTTGATATCTGAGGTAAATCAGAAAATATTTTCTTTTTATTGAGTGAGGAAGTTGGAGCTTCCCTATCAAGTTGAAGCTTGATAGCTGTCAGTTGTAGCTGACTAAGGTTGGAGCCTCCTGTAGGTTGGTGTCTGCAGAAAATCAGTGGTGAGAGGGAGTTGGAGCTTACTTTTGCATCACAACAATAATAAGATGTGGTTTTCTCCCTTTATGGATTTCCACTTATATTTGCTGTCTCTGTGTGTATTGCGTATGTGTTGATATGTTCTATCCAATTTTCTTAATGATTGTTGCTCTCATAAAAAGTTTGTTATCATATTAACTTAATACCTGCTACAACATATTAAGACTGCTCACATATTAAAGTTGGTTATAAAATTAAGTTGTAAATCAGCTTGATGAAAAGTTTGTGTTGGGGTTCCCATGTTTTGGCCAGATTGGCAGGACCAAAAGATGAGACAACATCAGAACCACTTTTGGGCCCTAGGATCTAGCCCTCCTGGACCCGGAGAGGGATCTCTCCAATAAAACAAAGAATTGTATGTCTTTGAAAGCTCAAATTGAGATATTAGGCTAGGTATGAAGCACAGATGGAGGGTTTAAATGATTTGGTTGAAGGGTTGCTGGGTTGGTTAGGAGATCATAGGCTGAGAAAGTAATGGGAGAAAGGGAACAAAACAGCAGGAGGCTTCAGCAAAGAGGATAGGCCAAGATAGTGCCATCCATTGGGCTATGGAGTCATGAAAGGGAATTACTTGCATCCACTAGCCAAGGCATTCAAAGGGCAAGTCATCTACACTAAAGGATCTTTTAGGCAGATGGTGGAATGGAACATTAAGGAGAGAAAGTGGAAGAAGGAAAGACAACCAATTTTCTGTCTATAGATCAGGTCAGAGATCATTTATCTCCAAACCTGCTTGGACCTACTCAAAGGAAGCTCTCAAAAAGGGACGAAGGGGCAGCTTATAGATCAGACCAGAGGTCATTTAACTCCAGGTCTGCTTTAGCAACTCCAAGGGAAAACAGAGATAAGATTGACGAAGAAACATCCAAGCAGCAAACCCACAATTTCATACATCAGCCAGCAGGCAATAACATCCACTGCACTGGTTAAACCACATGAATTCGCTCTTAGATAGCACATAAAGTAGAAAACATTACAGGTAGGGAGAGCAGGAAACATAGGGCACCTAGCAAGGGTGAATCCTATGTTATACTTCTGTTGCCTACCAGAAGAACATGAAACAGTATGAAAATGTAATAAACAAAGTTAGGAAAAACATCACCAATAGTAATAGACCAGGATCCTGTGAAAAGTGCTTTGATTAATTGATGCAAAACCAATCATGTACACTGAGCTCAATGGCTAATACAGTCCAGAATTTCTCCTCCTAGCCTATAACATACAATTACTCTGCTACTCCCTCCCACGACTGTTCTAACATTCAAGAATGAATCCCTCTAACAGCAACTGCCACAACAAGGCAACAACAACAACAACCTTTTCAATGTGTTCTTCTGGATTCTTATAGGAAAAAACTGAGCAGAAGATGGTAGGTGAAGAATTAAATGAAGAATTAACGCTCAGAAGAGGAGGAAGGCCGCAACCCATTCTGCTTTAAATCTGTGCAATTACTTCTGGTACTCTGGCTGCAGAACTACTACCATTCTCTATTGACTGGATGAACTGGTGGAATAATGATGTTAGGGTCTCCATACCGTGTAACAAATGATTTTGATGGTACAGGACTGCTGAAAGGGTGTAAATATTTATTTGGGTGCAATGTAGACTGGAAAAATGATGTGTACCATGTCCTTCCATGGAAGAACGCTCTGTTGATACGGAAACCCTGATAAGATTATCTCTCTGTGCAATGGATCTCTTGTTCGATCCCCGAGGTCTTCTAATTGTACCTTTGCCTTCTAAAAATCCATGTAGAAGCTCACAAGTCTTCCATTTCTTGCCTCGAGCTCTCTGCTGCTCTTGTACTGTCTCTGTCTGTGCATTCCGAGCTTCAATGGCGCCGGAGGGTTGGTAGAGTTTAAACTCTGTTATTTGAAGAATTTATGGCGCAAGCACCTCCAGACATTTCCTGTAACATCAGGCTCTCAATACAGCCTCTGTACATGGTTTTCTACGATCACCCCATTACTGCGACAGAGATCGTGCAACATGGCGATCATTCCCTATTGAAAACCCTGCAAAACCTGAAACCTGTGAAGAGAAAGCATGGACGGGGAAATGGATGTGGTGTGGATGGAGGAAGAAGCCATGCAGACGAAATGGTGGAGAAATTTGCAGAGGAAACGGTGAAAATCGCTCTGGCGGGGGTTGACGGTCTGCAGAGTGAATACACGTGGAAAACAAATGAAAACACATTAAAAAACACGAAACGAATCGATTATACGTAATGGAATGGGTGCATGTATGGAGGGTGCACGTGGGGTGACGTGGCGTACGGTGAAGACACGTGGACGGATGATGTGGAGGCCGGGGCGACGGTGGAATGGTCAACGACAGGCAGACGAATCTGGACCGTTGATCGGGTGGAGATCGACGACAGGGAGTAACGGACAGTGGGCCGGCGGGTACGATGGACGAGGTTAAGCAGTGTGCAAGTTCGATGAATGAGCGCCATTGGATGAGGGCCCCAAGATCTGACGGTTCGTAGCAATTCCGCTACCTGGCTTTCGTCCGAAGATTAATGAGCGAAATGGCGGTTTTCAAAATAGTGCGCTCGTACACGCGTCACCCAGCGTATGGAATCGCTGGCTCTCCGGGGAAAACCGCCTGCTGCAGAGGGGTGGTGCAGAATTTACTGGCGGGTTTTGGAAAACAGCACGTGGAGTGGGGACCACCATTTCGGGCGCGCTCCACGCCGTCGATCTGTCGGGCGAATGGATGACGGAGATGGACTACCGGGGGCCAAGGTGTACGGACACGAGGTTGTTGGAGCGACCCCCCGCAGTGAATGACATTTGTTAGATTAGATCATCACACATCCCGAGGAGTCAAATACGGGGCCACCATGGTCTGACCATACGGATAGAATAAAGCCCCCCGTAGGAGAAACACCTAGGTCACGACGCGGGGTTCTATGGAAGGAAAAGGGCGCGGGGCTATCAGAAGAAGGGCTAAGACCCAAAAACATAAAATTTATCATTTTAATTCATTTTTAATGCATTTTGGGGGCAATCAAAGGGTAACGGTAGGGGAGATGGAGGGGGAAACTAGGGAAATAAGGGAGATGGGGAAATTTAAAGGGGATTTTGGGGGATTTAGGCATAGAGAGGGGGAATCTTGGGGGGGGGAAGAAAGGGAATTCGGATAAAGGGAAAAGAGGGGGATCGATGTATTTCACAGGGGTAAAGGAGGGAATAATAGGCCATTTTTGAGCAATGTACTAGCAGAGAGGATTTGTATTAGGCACAACAATTGAAAGACTTCAAGGAGGATGGGTTTTCAGGGGAAAGGCATTCCTTGAAGGCTCAAAACAAACTTAGCCCCCTGTTTTTCTTGTTAAAAATCTCATAGGGGGGCTAACAGTGGCTCCACATGGGGATGGCTTCTTCTTGAAGGAGTCAAGAATTCAGAAATTGATCTCTTGGTGTAGGCCAGATGCCTGCTGCTTGGACCATCCATTTCT
Source organism: Pinus albicaulis (assembly GCA_034641835.2). Classification (NCBI taxonomy): domain Eukaryota; kingdom Viridiplantae; phylum Streptophyta; class Pinopsida; order Pinales; family Pinaceae; genus Pinus; species Pinus albicaulis. The sequence continues at coordinate 66,501,444 of CM076580.1, forward strand.
TTGATCAGCGGCCACAATGTGAATATGTTACATCAGCAGAAACATTCTTCCCAACCAGTATGCCTACCCAAACTATAATCCTAACAATTTTCCCTTGGGTGCATTTGAACTAGCAGACCCTTTACATTATTTTATTTGCAAACAAGAAAACAAACCTATTCTATTTCTACCCTTATTGCTCCATGAGACCAGATTAGACTGTTGGTCTCACATGTTTCTCTACCTACACTACTACCTACTAGGATTAGACTATCTAGCAGGTTTCTTCTCTACATTCTAAGACATAAAATGGAATAACTAACTACATGCTCATAGACTGAGCTTTATTGAGCTTTTCCTACCTACCCTACTCTAACTGGAAATATCTGATGTTCTAGGTGATACAATAATGCCAATGCAACCAATCCAGAAGTAACAAAAAAGGATATGAGCACTGACTGCCTATCAGAGATAACCACGGGGTGCTCTACGTGTGTTTCTTCAAAACTGTGGTCACCAGCAGTGGTGACCAATTCTGTTGTGTTTGGCTCTTGCAGAAGATCAATGCTTGAGGAACTGAGCTAGTGAAGGAATCCATGTATTCTGCCACTGGATCAACAAAATCATGATGTAAGCTTTTTCCTTCAGAGCCTACCATGACTGATAGGCTGTCTGCATCCCAGACAACTTCAATCACTGCATCTGCAGTGAGGCCTTTGTAATTACACTCCTCCTCTTCCTGCTTGGGAGTATTTGGCATATGGGCATCAACCAAGAATATCTCTTCTCTCGCTGGATCAAGACAAAGATGTATGTGGAGAAGGAGATCTCGCTCATCTTCAATGCAGCTTGAGCTAGAGGGCTCATTATATTCAACAACGCTGTCCTCTAGTACCGCAGGCTGGTTCTGCTGAAACGTACTGAACTTTGTGAAAAAATTAACATATTCTTGAGTGGGGGTTTCTTTGATTACCTCAATCCCTTTGGGAGAAGGCTCGGGAGATTCATTCCGCTCAAGACTTTCTTCATCTTTTTCCTCCTTGTCCTCTGTGCTGGAGAGCTGCTGGCTTCCATCCTCTTGGCAAGTATAACTGATGTTCGAATATGAAGCAGACAAAAGATTCAAAGAATCTTCGTCTGCTATCATGCTTTCAACGCTTTCTCCATCAGTATCATAGATGGCCTGCATTAACTCATCGTTTTCCTAAATTTGATGGTCGTGACCTTCCTCCCACGAATCTACTGATGATGGCCCCGCAAGCTCAGTTTCCCTTTGGGAAAAATTATCATTAGTCAGATCATCATCAGAGAAATCATAATTACAAGCATTTTTATCCACCAAGTCTTCAGAACTCTTATTGAGTCTTTCTACAAAATAGTCTGCAAGTTCATTTTCTGATCTAAGCTCTGGTTCCTCATACATGCTTTGCATGTAACTTCTGTCTTGCAGTGATCTGATTTGTCTCTTTCGAGGACAAGGAGTAGGTCTCTTCCAATCATCCTCTCTGGTTTCAGCCTCATATTCTTACTCTTTTGCTTTCAGCAAGGAACTGGCAGTCTCTATCAGTCTTTCCAGCTTGTCCTCTAAAGAGATCTGCGCTGTTTGCCCTGTTCGGTCCTTCCTTGCTGCTTGTGATCTTTCTTCCCTGAACTGTATGTTGTATTCGACAGTGATTTCTATATCCTGCATTTCCTCCAGGCTCAAAGGCTCTTTTTGCCTTATATGGAATTCCACCTCGGGGTCAAAAGAACTTGGATAGTGCAATAAAGCCCATCCCAAAGGTGGTTATATATCAGAAGGCATTGCATCATATACCTTATTGAACCTGGCTGAAAAATTCTGCACTGTCTCTCCTGGTTGCCTTCTCAAATTCTGATATTCTTTTAGGATGAGGAGAGTGTTTTTCGAGGCTGCCATCTATCAAGGAAAACTCGAGAAAATTGATGAAAGCTGAAAATGCTTGCCACTGGAAGGCATTTGAACCAACTCTTAACATTTCCTTGCAATGACAAGGCCAACATTCTAATGCACACATCATCTTCTTCTATTTCATACAGCTCAAGTAAATCCTCAAGGTTTTGAACATGTTCCTCGTCAGTGGCCCTTTCATTTTCTCCGTCAAAATGAGGTAGCTGGTTAATAAGTTCTACAAGCAAGGGTTGGAAGAAAAGAGGTAAAACCAGAGGCTTATATATTTCTATGACCTTTGTAGGTGTGGGTGGTGTAACAATGGGCTCATGGCTGCTTGAAGCTTCTTGAAGGGTGGGAGATACAACATGAGCTTCTTGTTCCACCAGTTTCTTCACAGGAGTACGGGTCTGCTCACGGTCTGCAGACTGAGGCTTGAGGTCTTTCCCACATTCAGTGTGGGTTTCATCTTTGTACACTTGATTAGGCTTAAAGTAGGACAAAACATAGTGATAGACAAAAAAAATGAATTCTTTAAACCAAATCCAACCCGTATGTTCTACCCTTCTATGGGGTCTGGCCATTTTTCAGGTTCTTCCTCTAGTGGAGTCTTCGAGGATTGTGGAGTGTGGAGTGTGGAGTCGCCAGGTGGATGAATTTGACTGTTTGGAGCAGGCTGCTGTCCACCATCAGCAATTTAATGCCAATCTAAAGGCAAAGTGGTCTCTTCCCCAGCGGAGTCACCATTATGTTGGGGTTCCCATGTTTTGGCCAGATTGGCAAGACCAAAAGATGAGACAACATCAGAACCACTTTTGGGCCCTAGGATCTAGCCCTCCTGGACCCGGAGAGGGATCTCTCCAATAAAACAAAGAATGGTATGTCTTTGAAAGCTCAAATTGAGATATTAGGCTAGGTATGAAGCACAGATGGGGGGTTTAAATGATTTGGTTGGTTGGTTGGTGGGTTGGTCAGGAGATCATAGACTGAGAAAATAATGGGAGAAAGGAAACAAAACAACAGGAGGCTTCAACAAAGAGGATAGGCCAAGACAGTGCCATCCATTGGGCTGAGTCATGAAAGGAAATTACTTGCATCCACTAGCCAAGGCTTTCAAAGGGAAAGTCATCTACACTAAAGGATCTTTTAGGCAGATGGTGGAATGGAACATTAAGGAGAGAAAGTGGAAGAAGGAAAGACAACCAATTTTTTGTCTATAGATCAGGTCAGAGGTCATTTAACTCCAGACCTGCTTGGACATACTCGAAGGCAGCTATCGAAGGGGGAAAAAGGGGCTGCTTGTAGATCAGACCAGAGGTCATTTAACTCCAGGTCTGCTTTAGCAACTCCAAGGGAAAACAGAGATAATATTGACGAAGAAACATCCAAGCAGCAAACCCATAAGTTCATACATTAGCCAGCAGGCAATAACATCCACTGCAATGGTTAAACCACATGAATTCGCTCTTAGATAACACATAAAGCAGAAAACATTACAGGTAGGGAGAGCAGGAAACATAGGGCACCTAGCAAGGGTGAATCCTATGTTATACTTCTGTTGCCTACCAGAAGAACATGAAACAGTATGAAAATGTGATATACAGAGTTAGAAAAACATCACCAATAGTAATAGACCAGGATCCTGTGAAATGTGCTTTGATTGATTGATGCAAAACCAGTCATGTACACTGAGCTCAATGGCTAATATAGTCCATACTTTCTCCTCCCAGCCTATTACATACAACTACTCTGCTACTCCCTCCCACGACTGTTCTAACAGTCAAGAATGAATCCCTCTAACAACAACTGCCACAACAAGGCCACAACAACACAAAAACAACCCTTTACAATGTGTTCTTCTGGATTCTTATAGGAGAAACAGAGCAAAAGATGGTAGGTGAAGAATTAAATGAAGAGTTAACACTCAGAAGAGGAGGAAGGCCGCAACCCATTCTGCTTTAAATCTATGCAATTACTTCTGGTACTCGGGCTGCAGAACTATTTCCATTCTCTGTTGACTGGACAAACTGGTGAAATAATGATGCTAGGGTATCCATACTGTGTAGCAAATGATTCTCGATGATATAGGACTGCTGAAAGGGCGTAGATCTTCATCTGAGGCACAATGTAGACCGAAAATGATGTGTACTGTGTCCGTTCATGGAAGAATGCTCTACTGATACGGAAACCCTGACAAGATTACCTCTCTGTGCAATGGATCTCTTGTTCGATCCTCGGGGTCTTCTAATTGTACCTTTTCCTTCTAAAAATCCATGCAGAAGCTCATAAGTCTTCCATTTCTTGCCTCGAGCTCTCTACTGCTCCTGTACTGTCTCTGTCTATGCATTCCGAGCTTCAATGGCGCCGGAGGGTTGGTAGAGTTTAAACTCTGTTCTTTGAAGAATTTATGGCGCAAGCACCTCCAGATGTTTCCTATAACATCAGGCTCTCAATACAGCCTCTGTACATGGTTTTCTACGATCACCCCGTCACTGCGACAGAGATCGTGCAACATGGCGATCATTCCCTGTTGAAAACCCTGCAAAACCTGAAACCTGTGAAGAGAAAGCATGGACGGGGAAATGGATGTGGTGTGGATGGAGGAAGAAGCCATGTAGACGAAACGGTGGAGAAATTTGCGGAGGAAACGGTGAAAATCTCTCTGGCGGGGGTTGACAGTCTGCAGAGCGAATACACATGGAAAACAAACGAAAACACATTAAAAAACACGAAACGAACCGATTATACATAATGGAATGGGTGCATGTACGGAGGGTGCACATGGGGTGACGTGGCGTACAATGAAGACACGTGGACGGATGATGTGGAGGCCGGGGCGATGGTGGAATGGTCAATGGCAGGCGGACGAATCTGGACCGTTGATCGGGTGGAGATCGACGGCAGGGAGTAACAGACAGTGGGCCGGTGGGTACGATGGACGAGGTTAAGCAGTGTGCAGGTTCGTTGAATGAGCGCCGTTGGATGAGGGCCCCTAGATCTGACGGCTCCTTGCAATTCCGCTACCCGGCTTTCGTCCGAATATTAATGCGCGAAATGGCGGTTTTCAAAATAGTGCGCTCGGACACGCGTCACCCAGCGTATGGAATCGCTAGCTCTCCCGGGAAAACCACCTGTTGCAGATGGGTGGTGCGGAATTTACTGGCGGGTTTTGGAAAACATCACGTGGAGTGGGGACCACCATTTCGGGCGCGCTCCGCGCCGTCGATCTGTTGGGCGAATGGACGGCGGAGATGGACTACAGGGGGCCAAGGTGTACAGACACGAGGCTGTTGGAGCGACCCCCCGCAGTGAATGACAACTGTTATATTAGATCATCACACATCCCGAGGAGTCAAATACGGGGCCACCATGGTCTGACCATACGGATAGAATAAAGCCCCCCATAGGAGAAACGCCTAGGTCACGACGTGGGGTTCTATGGAAGGAAAAGGGCACGGGGCTATCAGAAGAAGGGCTAAGACCCAAAAACATAAAATTTATCATTTTAATTCATTTTTAATGCGTTTTGGGGGCAATCAAAGGGTAACGATAGGGGAGATGGAGGGGGAAACTAGGGAAATAAGGGAGATGGGGAAATTTAAAGGGGATTTTGGGGGATTTAGGCATAGAGAGGGGGAATCTTGGGGGGGGAAAGAAAGGGAATTCGGATAAAGGGAAAAGAGGGGGATTGATGTATTTCGCAGGGGTAAAGGAGGGAATAATAGGCCCTTTTTGAGTAATGCAATAGCAGAGAGGATTTGTATTAGGCACAGCAATTGAAAGACTTCAAGGAGGATGGGTTTTCAGGGGAAAGGCATTCCTTGAAGGCTCAAAACAAACTTAGTCCCCTGTTTTGCTTGTCAAAAATCTCATAGGGGGGCTAACAGTTTGAAGAGCTCATGTATGTGTTAAACTGATTCACCCCCCCTCTAAGTTTAACTAAGGATTCAAAAATTGGTATCAGAGTCAGTTCCTTTTGTACCAGTTTAACCACTGAAAGGAGATCCTAGGTCCCAAGGATGGCTAGTCAAGAAGGAAGCTCAACCAATAAAGCCCTTTTTTCACTGGTGCTAGTTATGCCTTCTGGAAAATCAGAATGAGAGCATACATAATGTCTCTAGGAATAGAGGTTTGGGCTGTTGTAGAATTTAGATATGCCCAAAGGTAACTGACCCAGAGAGAGAAGCTAAATAAGAATTTGTTGCAAATGCAAAGGCCATGAATGCAATCATAAATGGACTATGCGAGGCTGAATTTATTAAAGTTATGCACAACAAGACTGCCAAAGATATGTGGGATACTCTTGAAAACATCCATGAGGGAAATAAAAAGATAAAGACAGCCAAACTTCAAGTATATAGAGCTCAGTTTGAAAATTTAAAAATGAATGATGATGAAGATGTTGGCAGCTTCTTCTTAAGAGTTGCAGAAATTGTTAACAATATGAAAGCTCTTGGAGAAACCATACCCGAAAGTGTAATTGTACAAAAGATTCTATGATCTCTTCCACCCAGTTTTAACCCCAAGGTGTCTGCAATAGAAGAAACATTTGATTGAGAAACCTTGACCATGAACCAGTTATTTGGAAATCTAACAGCCTATGAGATGGGACTCCCATAGAAGAAGTCAAGTGTGAGGGAGACAACTTTTAAAACAGGAAAAAAGAAAGAAGAAAAGGAAGATATATGTTCTTGCTCTGATGAAGAAGAAGCCAAGTTTGTCAAGAAACTGGATAGAGGCTCAGGTGAATATAAAGGTAAAATTCCATTCAAATTCTTTTAATTGTGGAAGAGTTGGACACTATGCTGCTAAGTGTCCTCATAAGAAATCAAGGAATCAGGCTCATGAATCAAAGAAAACTACATCAAAGAACTGGCAGAAAGGAAAGAAATTCAATAGAAAATCTTACTATGTTCAACAAGACAACAATGCATATGAAGACTCAGATGTACCCTCAAGTGAAGAAGGAAACTTTGAATTTTTATTGATGGCCACAGAAGAAATTGAATGAATCCTTCTAGAAGATGAGGAAGAAGGTGAAGTTGACCTTGAGGGGGAGCTAAGAAGTGCCCTGGAGAAGATTGACAGACTCAAACTGAAGTGCAGAAAACAAAAGGACATTCTCCTCAAGTATGTAAGAGAAGAGAAAAACTCAGAACTCCTCATGCAACTGAAGGTAGAGCTTGAAGAAGCCAAGAAGATAGAAGACATGTTACTTAAGCAAATCAAGGATAAAACTCAGGAACAAGAGAAGTTGGAAGAAGAAGTAGTATGTCTAAGGAATAAATTAGAAAATTCTAAAAGGAAAGTGTATATAAATTCTTCTCAAACAACAAGCTCTGGTAAGTTAAACGAAATTTTGGATGCTCAAAGATCTCCTCTGATAAAAACTGGGATAGGCTATGAATGAGAATCAAGTAAAAGCAAAGAAAAAGAAAACAAAAATATTATTTTTGTAAAAGCAAAGAAGGCTGATGAAGCAACTCAAATAATCCCTGCAAAAGAAGAAACATGTAATGAGGGAGACAAAAACCAGAAGAAACCTCTAATAACAAAGAATGAAATAAACACTCAGACACCAGAAAAAGGAACATATACCCCTGAGTATGCCAAATTTGGAAGCCAACAAAGGAGATTCTTCCCTCCTATGAAAAATGCCACCTGTTATGCCTGCCACAAATTGGGGCACATTGCTGCATACTGTCATACAAGGAGAAGTAATTCAAACCAGAAAAAGATGCGAACAGTGAAGAGACTGTCTCAAACAAACAAATGGAGAAGACAACCTCACATCAGGTATGCAAATTGTTTCTATGGTTACTGTTTTTATTGTAAGGAATTTGGCCATAAAATCATTGAGTGCAGAAAATATGGACAAATCTTGGTGTTCAACACCTCAAGGAGGTTTTTGAATCAAGGATATTTTACTCATACTCACAATTCTACGAAAATTATGATCAAATGCTGTGTATGCAATAAAATTGGACATATGCCTTCCAAATGTCCTCTCAGAGGATGTGATTCATCATCTCACAAAAGATACCAAACAAAAGGATGCTTCCAGTGGAAAAAGAAGGTGAATAAATGTGACCTGGCTTTAACTGCTAAAGACCTGAAAATCCAATGGTATTTGGATAATGGCTGCTCAAAACATATGATTGGAGACAAAAGAAAATTTATAACTTTTGATGAAAATAAATAAGGCAACGTTACTTTTGGCAATGATAAATCAGGAAAAATAAAAGGAAAAGGCTCAGTCAACCTAGATAATGGCAGAGGAAAGGCCCAAGATGTACTATTTGTAGATGGGCTAAAAGCAAATTTGCTGAGTGTCAGCCAAATGTGTGATAAAGGCTGCGAAGCTCTTTTCAGAGCACAAGATTGTGAAGTCAGATCAAGCACCATAGGTAAGACTCTGCTCAAGGGTGTTCGAACATAGAGTAATGTTTACATAGTGAAAGAGGAGGATGAAGCATGCCATATTAGCAAACTTGAGGAGTCATGGTTATGGCATAGGAGATTGGGACATCTCAGCTTCGACCATATCATTATATTGAGAAAGAAGAAAGCTGTCAAAGATATGCCAGAAATAAAAAAGCCTTCAAATACCATATGCAAATCTTGTCAATTGGGAAAACAGACCCACACATCCTTTAAGGCCAAAGATGAGCTATCAATAAGAAGACCACTCCAGCTTGTGCACTTGGACCCGTGTGGGCCTGCAAGAACTAGAACACCAAGTGGAGAATCCTACTTCATGCTGATAATAGATGATTTCTCCAAAATGACATGGGTGGCATTTCTCAAGAATAAATCGGAAGCACTGGAGAAATTCAAAATATTCAAATCATTAGCAGAAAATCAAACAATATGCAAGCTAAAATGCATCAGATTAGACAGAGGAGGTGAATTCACAGATTATGACTTTGCAGACCTATGCAATGAACATGGGATAAAGCAAAAATTTACTATTGCAGGGACACCTCAACAAAATGGAGTAGCAGAGAGACAAAACAGGTCTGTAAAACAAATTTCCAGAGCCATGATGCAAGAGAGTAATATTCCTCAAACCTTCTAGGAAGAAGCAGTACACACAGCCATGCATATCCTTAACAAAGCTCATTGAAGGCCAAGCAGTGACAAGACTCCTTATGAACTATGGCATGGTAAACCAGCTTCAATCAAGCACTTTAGAGTCTTTGGAAGCAAGTGTTACATAAAGAATAATGATGAAAATCTGGGGAATTTTGATGCAAAAGCTGATGAAGGATATGCATCCAAGAGTAAAGGATACAGGTGCCACAACAAGACTCTTCGAAAAATTGTAGAAACCATTGACGTAAGTTTTGATGAAGAACTTCCAAACAAGACAAGAAGTACAGACTGCATCAATCCTTCAGACAATCATGAAGAAGAAAACCAAGATGATGATAAAACAAGCAAGACAACAGAAGATGTTGAACTGAGCTCGAAAGCCCCCTCAAGATACACTCAAAAGAACCATCCAGAAGATCAGATTATTGGAGACAAGAGTGTAGGAGTCCAGACAAGAAGGCAGCTAACTAAACAGACATAAGAGGTATACATAGCCATGTTATCACAAATAGAGCTCAAGAAGTTTGAAGAAGCCAGCAAAGACAAGCACCTTTGCATGCTACCAAGACTTCAAGGTATATCAAATGGATGTGAAATCTGCATTTCTGAATGGAGATCTAGAAGAAGGAGTCTACATGGAACAACCAGAAGGTTTCTCATTAACAGACAAAGAAGACTATGTGTGCAGACTAAAGAAGGCTCTATATGGACTAAAACAAGCTCCTTGTGCTTTGTACTCAAGGCTAGATAAGTACTTGCAAAAACAAGGCTTTAAGAGAGGAGGAGTAGACAAAAATCTATACATAAAAGTCCATGGAAATGAACCCCTGATTGTTCTAGTATATGTTGATGACATTATGTTTGGAAGCAACAAAGATGAGCTAGCAAAAGGATTTGCTGAAGAGATGAAATCAGAGTTTGAGATGTCTATGATTGGAGAGCTCACCTTCTACTTAGGACTTCAAATTCAGCAAAAGAACACATGTACATTCATCTCACAGGAAAAATACTTAAAGGAGATGTTGAAAAAGTTAAAAATGGAAGACTGCAAACCTATGTCAACTCCCATGATCACTGGATGCAAGCTATGTGCTGATGATGGATTTGCTGATATAGATCAAAGACTCTATAGATCCATGATAGGAAGTCTATTGTACCTAACAGTATCAAGACCAGACGTCATGTTGGTAGTAGGAATTGTGGCTAGATATCAGGTAGCACCAAAACAAAATCACCTTCTAGCAGTCAAAAGAATATTTAGATATCTACAAGGAACTATACAGTATGGGCTATGGTATCCAAAAGACAAGAGCCTCACATTGACAACATATACAGATGTAGATTGGGCCAGCTGTGTGGATGATAGGAAAAGCACAAGTGGGGGTACGTTATACTTGGGAAAAAGTCTAGTGGCATGGCTAAGCAAGAAACAAACATCTTTCTCTCTATCTACAACAAAAGCAGAATACATAGCAGTAGCAACATGCTGCACACAATTTGTGTGGATGAAGCAAACCCTCCAAGACATGAAGGTAAGCATTGATGAAGCTATATCTATCAAATGTGATAATACAAGTGCTATAAGTATTTCAAAAAACCCTGTACTTCATTCAAAAACCAAACACATCCCAATCAAGTACCATTTTCTAAGAGAACAAGTAGCACAGAAGGTAGTGAAGCTGGAATATGTGCCAACAAAAGAACAAACAATAGAGATATTTACCAAACCCCTTGCTAGAGAACCATTTGAGTATTTGAGAGATAGACTAGGGGTAGTATTTGTAGATGCTACTCTCTGATATGAAGAGAAAGCAACGTTTCAGGGGGAGAACAGAAACGAAAATATCATTCCAGGGGGAGATTAGTTAGCAAGGAAAACATGAAACAGGTCCTCAAGATCAGAGCAACATGGACGAGATTTAAAAGCACATTGGGAAATGAGAAACCCCTTGCCATTGATGTCAAAGGGGGAGGAATAGAAAGCAACAGAAGAAAGGGTCCTAAAAGGCAAGCAGAGGAAGTATATTGCCATCAATGCCAAAGGGGGAGACTATTAAAAGTGTTTTCATTGATGGCAAAGGACAATAGCAGAAGCAAAGAAGAAGACAACAGGTTTTTGGTGAATGGTATAGTAACATTTACAGGGAGCATGAGAAGAACAGAGGGAGAGTTTATTTACAGAGACATGGAAGCAAAAAGAGAAGCAAAACAACGCAAAGAAGACAACATAGATGGAAAAGGAGACAACATAGAAGAGAAGAGATGAAACGGTCGAGCAGCAGAGGCAGAGACAGAGAATACAAAGGTAAAGGCATTAACAAACCAACAACGAAATGATTGGAGGAGATGCAGAACCGTGCAACAAGGGCGCGAACCAAGAAAGGAACCGAAATTTCACAGCAAAAACCTAATGGAGTCAGGTGTTCAACATATGGATGCACTGTATAGTAACGTTGAGAATGCTAGAGGAAGCAGGAGCGAAAGCAGAATTCCTTTAACAAGAGTTAAAAATATGAAGACTGGAACCCGGAGTCAAGGGAGGAACCTTGAATGAACAGTGAAACCAGAGTTGTTGAAAACTAGTGGGTTCGTGCATTGGTTGAAGTGGTAAGTAGTATTGCCAAAATGAACGCGATATATGTCATTGGTGGACACGTGTCCTTGGGTGGTATTTGGATACCACTTACATCACATAATTTCTGAGTGTTAACCCTTAGCCCAAAGAAAAACATGATATCAACAATATCCATCCGATTGCCAAGACCGGAAGATCTACGATGATTACACTTGCGCGATGAACAAAGGTTAGTGAGGCAAAGCACTGTGTGTCCAAGTCAAGAATTTGTTGAAAATTGAAATATAAACCAAATTTTAAAGCCGAAATCTTATGAGAATTATTCGTTATACATTCAAAGGGCGTTATAATGGTCTTTAAATTTTGTTGATATATATCATACAAACCATGTTGTGGGACCTACATTTATTTCTGCGGGGGACAAGAACTATACGAAGTCCTGTGTATTATGTGTATTATAAAATTAATCAACAAGCTGATGGTAGGTCATAATGAATTGTGGGCCTGTTGGTCAACTTTTATTCAAAGCCATGGTATAATGTTTGAAATATGACAGAGGAGGTAGTATATGCAAATATAGTATGGAGAGTATGAAATATCGCAAAGGGGTTCAATATAGTGTGAGCGTTGTATTAAATGGGGAGCAAGATTATAATACAAGACATATAAAACATTGTATATGTGATATAAGTTGCGATGGGACTAGTTGAAGTATCGCGTTAATGGTTAGTAATTAACCATTGAAGAAAATGCTGAAGGGCTGATATGTTTATATATATATTAAATGTGGACCCCGACTATGTTGCAGATTAACGAAGAGGTAACCCAAACTTTAGACAGTGCATTATATCATTATAAACAAGTGTGGGACCCCCTACATAAAATTCCAAGAATCATAACCCAAGCTGGAGGATACATTAAAGCTGAAGCAGAAAGTTTATATATATTCAGCGCTTTATATATGTTGCACTTTATATACAAAGGACCAAAGCATAATATATATATTTCTATGTAGCGCTCTATGGTTCAAGTTAAAACAAATGAAGTACCACATGATGGGACCCTTGAGTATTGCATCGGAGAAACTAATGGCAGAGGATCATATTAACAAGAGTTCCGATTGAAGTAGCGGACCCGATTCACTTATAAACGATGAAACTTATATCTGTTTGAATTCCGACTTAAAGCACATCGGAGTGATTCATCGCATCGAAGGTGAAAGAATATCGACCAAACTGAAAGTTCCGATTGCGACTTAGCAATTGGATGATAGCCGTTGGATTCACCGAGGGATGGACGACGGAGCTGATTCGATTAACTATATGGTGGGCCTTTGCTAATCACATCGGTGGAAATCTAAAGACCAAATTGCAGGAGCATTGTGATTGTTGCGATTGCAATTGAAATAAATGAGTGGAGTATAACTGGCATGTGGGGTCCATTCAAAAGATAAGGCTAATACAGGTTTGCTCCAAGTTTACTAAACCAAAGCTAAAGAGGAAAGGAAAGCACAACGACACACGCACACACACACACACACACACACACACATATATATGTTAAACAATACATACATATTTCCATATGTGAACAATAAATTATCACATCGGAGAAGGAGCAGAGTATCGGAACAGATAATTGGAAGTTGCGATTGCGATTAATCACAATCAGAAGTATTCGAGAGGTGATACATCGCATCGGAGAATAGAGCAAGTTCAGAGAGTGGGCCCGTAAGGGAATTTTATGTATTAGAATGTTTTATTATTGCTATAACGCCGAGAGTTGAATTTCACAGTTACATATAAGCGGCAGTTATACCACGACAGAGAACAGGAGAGCAAGTAGAGCCGAGAAAGACAGACACAGTAACAGAAAAGACAAAAACGTAGTGATCCAAAAGGCTGAATGAGTTGATCTAGAGATCTCATTGTATTTAAATGTAAATGTATTAATTGATTTATATTGTTGTGATGCAATGGCAATCGTAGGAAATAAAACTCCACTGTAAAGCTGAAAGATGTATAAATTGTTGAGATTTTTTTAAATGAGCGGGAAAAAGAAGTGAGGAGACAGAATGCCAAAAGTCAGGGCTATTCACTTTGAATTCCCTGTGGAATATGAATTTTTATGAGACACACTGTATAAAGCATATCACATTGATATGCAGAAAAAGGTTAGAGAGTGAAAAATATGAAGAATTGAGGCAGAAAAGATAAGAAAAGGAGGAGCAGAAAGAGATGCTACAGAATAGAGATGATATTTGAGGTAAATCAGCAAATATTTTCTTTTGATTGAGTGAGGAATTTGGAGCTTTCCTATCAAGTTGAAGCTTGATAGCTGTCAGTTGTAGCTGACTGAGGTTGGAGCCTCCTATAGGTTGGTGCTTGCAGAAAATCAGTGGTGAGAGGGACTTGGAGCTTGCCTTTGCATCAAAACAATAATAAGATGTGGTTTCCTCCCTTTATGGGTTTCCACTTATATCTGCTGTCTCTATGTGTATTGCTTATGTGTTGATATGTTCTATCCAATTTGCTTAATGCTTGTTGCTCTCATAATAAGTTTGGTATCACATTAACTTAATACCTGCTACAACATATTAAGACTGATCACATATTAAAGTTGGTTATAAAATTAAGTCGTAAATCAGCTTGATGAAAAGTTTGAAGAGCTCATGTATGTGTTAAACTAATTCACCCCCCCTCTCAGTTTAACTAAGGATTCAACACCTCCACGCTTCGCCAGTCCCAATGTACAAGCTTTAAATATAATTTTATGTCGCATGATTTAAAGAAGATGACTTGCGACCGATTGGTAGGGCGCGACTGTGGTGGGGCAGAGATCTGGGGTTCAAACCCCGACCTCGCTTTCGAACAACCCTTTTGCACACGAACCTTGGCGCGCAACTTATGGACTTTGCAAAATATGCAATGCGTATATGATAACAACGTTAAATTTTGGTATTATATTAAACCTTTGGCATTTGTTTCAATTAACATGCAGATTTATGCGGATTAGTCTGGAATGTTGGTTTAATATATATAATTAAAAATAAAAAAAATACAATTCCACCTTAGAATTATTAGGAAATTTACCCCCACATAGATCAAACTATCGAATTTGAAAATTCCACTTGTCACAACTCATTGGCAGAAACCTGAAGAATATTCCCAGAAGATTTCTTTTTTGCTGACTAGGCTGCCATGTCAATGACCTGTCCAATTTTGCAATTTTTTTAGTTGTTTGAGAAAATAGACATCAGGCCATAACTTACTCATACGAACTCAGATTTTGATGAAACGAGTTGCATTAGAATCTTGGTGACAAGCTCTACGTTGCCATCCTAGTTTTGTGCAATTCTGAAAACTTTGATTCTTGAGCTAAATACTAAGCACTTGATTAGTAAGGATGGCCCTCAACGTAGTAAGAGAAGAATGGTAGGTTTTTGTCCAGAGCATCCTGGGCATAGAAACCTTGCCGAGTTGGGAAGAGATGTGGGCTACTCTTCAACAAGAAGAGCTAAGGAGGGAGCTACTCAAGCGCAAACTTGACGAAAATAGTAGAAGTGGGTGGAATGTTGGCAATATGATTCTTATGATTGCATATGTTGTCCTTGATGGAAAATCTCTTGCAAATGATGAAGTGTATGACTTCTGGAGCAACACAATGGTTTAGCAGAAGGTCTAGCAGAAGAAGGGTATAATTTCAGCATAAGATTCATATTGAAGGTTCTATACGCGAGTTTGTGCAAGCCAAGCCACGTATACACACAGAAAATATCTAGTCAAGTCGAGTATGCCTTTTGTGCTCTAAAATTATGATACCAGGGGGAATTACCATGGTTTTATCCCACAATATTGAGCGCAGTGTTGTCTATTTGATTCTGTCTAAGAATACCATTGACACTTGGGTGGTTTTGGCTCATGGCATTGGTAAAGTCTAAACCTATATAAGGAGAAGAATATCATAGTGCAAGGTGTGTGCATGAGAAAGGGTTTTAACTGAATACTTCTCTCTGAAGTATTTCTACATAGAATGAGTCATTTTTTATTGGTAGATCTGAAATTATGATGCACCCATGGATACAATGATGGATCAGGATCTCTAGACCTGAAATGACTATGTATTTTCTTGATCTATTGATGATATGTTTAGATCTGTGACCCGACGCATGTCTGCTGAAGTGAATTGTAAAAATTTGGGATAGTTTATAGATCTGAAACTTTCTGTAGTATTAATATTTACAGATCTATATGCTGGTTCGTCACGGTAAAAGCGCATATACATGTGGGGTTGTTTCAGCAAAAGCGTGTATGGAAGTCAAGATTTTCTGAAGCTTGATGAAGAGGTTATCTATTTATTGCTGCTATATTTTTGCTATTTGTCAATGAAGTCTTCATGTAGATCTGGGTTGTTTGAATAATGTATATGATACTAGTTGAATATATACAAATATAATCAACGAGTGATTATATATGATTAATGATTCTAACTGAATAAGGGTTCTGCAAATATGACAAGATATATGACTGAAAGCCTAAGATTTGTTTTTGAGTCTGATCAAATTCTGGAAATTCAGTATTCACAGATCTATACGCAGGTTGGTGTGAAGGAAAATGGTTATACATGCAGGTTACAGTAAAGTGAAGTAGCATATGCTTTTAATGAGATAAATGATCAAGGTTAAATTTGGTTCTACATGTTGATTCAAAAGTATGGGTTTATTACTGTGTTCTCATTACAGTGATCTAACTGTTCTGTTTAAAGTTTGGGTTATGGTTGTTAGCGTTGATCTATATATTGAGTTGTGTTGAAGCTATTTAATCCAATGTGAAAATTGATGAAACATAGTCTGCAGTGGGTCTGAGGGTTGAAGCTTTTAATGTGGAAGTAGGAGCTTCCTGCCAGTAGAAGTTGGTGTTATGATCAGGGGGTTGTATCTCCCTTCCAGTAGTGGTTGGTAAATGATATCAGGGGGTTGGAGCTCCCTTCCAGTAGCTGCTGGAGAACGAGAGAAGGTTGCAACCTTCTGCAGGTAGATGCATGTGTATTGATATGAGTTTTTATTAGTACAACATTGTAAGTAGCTTTCTATATAATAAATATTGAAGACAAAGATGAAAACAACGGTGGTTTTCTCCCGACTTGGGTTTCCACCTTAAATCTTGGTGTTCTTGTGTGATGTGTATTATGTTATTTCTGCACATGTTTACTGCTTAACTTTCTAATGCATAACTAATGATCCGGGCTAAAGAATGTTTCTGAATATTTACCTAAACAGTAAAAGTTATTTGAGTATACACAAGTTTTTGTTAGGATATCCGCGTACATACTCTAGTTGGGCTAATCAAAGTCGCGTATAGAAATCAGTAAAAGAAAAGTTAAAATTGTGATTTGTGTAAATATTGATTCACGCCCCCCTCCCCCGCGCCTACCTCTCAGTATTTTTCCCAACAATTGGTATCATAGCAGGTCCTTCTGAAGAAGCTTAATCACTAGAAGGAAGATCATCTAAGATGAGAAATCAAGATGGGACAACATCTATCAGACCTCCACTCTTCAATATAAACATTTTAATCTTCTGGAAGACAAGGAAAAGATCCTATCTTCAGTCTCTTGGAGCAGATGTATGGGCTATAGTTGAAGGTGGTTACCAATATCCTGCCTCAGTTCCAATAGATACAACAACAACGAAGAACTATGAAACCAATGCAAAGGCTGTCAATGCATTATTGGGGAGTCTGACTAAATCAACATTTGTCAAATTTATGTAGTTAAATACAACAAAGGAGATATGGGACAAAAATCATTATGAGCTATGAAGGTGACGCCAAGGTAAAAAGTGCTAAACTCCAAACTCTCATAATTCAATATGAAAAACTCAGAATGCATAGTATGAAAGCATTGCTAGTTTATTTTTACGTCTAGATGAGATTGTAAATTCTATGAGAAATCTGGGTGAAACTATAAGTGACACCACTCTAGTAGAAAAATTTTTAAGATCTCTAACTCCTAAATTCTAGTCAAAAGTGTCTTCTATTGAAGAGAAGCAGGATCTACAAACTCTTATATTGTTCAACTTCATGGGATTCTGACTACATGTGAAATAAGGAAAGGAGGTCCGTCAGAAGTCAAAGAAGCTGCTTTTAGAGCTACTACAAAAGGAAAGGAAATGAAAGAACAAGAAGGATCAAGGTATGCATTAGAAGAATATTAGATACATTTTGTAAAGAAACTTCAACTTGGCACTGGAAGGTTCAGAGGTAAGTTTCATTTCAAATGTTTTTCTTGTAGAAGAGTTGGTCATTACATTACTAAATGTCCTCATAAAGATAATCGTGAAAAGGGAAAGGATTTGGAAAAAGGAAATAAGAAACATTTTATCAATAGAAAAAGCTATTATACTCATGAAGATAGTGATGGTCTATCAAATAGTGAAGAAGGAGAATTTGATCAAGATATTATATTACTCATGGCATTTGAAAAGGACACTAGTGAGGCTAAATATACATCTATGGATGATTTAGAAAAAAATGATTTTCTTGAAGAAATAAATGAACTCAAAATATGTTTGGAAGAAAAAAAATAAGCAATAGATACTCTAAATAATCAACTTATAGAAAAGGAGAAGCACAACGATAAATTAGAATGTGAAATAGTAAGTTTAAGAAAGGAAATTTAGAAAGTGAAAACTTTAAATCTTAGATTTTCTAAAGGATATGAAACCTTAAATGAACTTATCAAGGTGCAACGATTTCCTCTTGTAAATACAAGTCTTGGATATATCAGAGAATCTTCTTAGTCTTCAGCAACAAGCTATCTAAATGCAGCTAAAGCAAACCAACAACAATTCACCACTCAACAAAAGAACAAAGATAATGCCTAGGTAAAGCATGACCACTTCAATTCATGGATGAACAATAACATAAATATCAATCAACAGGTAAACATCAATAGAAGGTTCCATGATCGCAGAAAATTCTTATTTAATGGACAATGTTTCTCATGTCATAATTTTGGTCATAAAACTACTCAATGTGTTACATACAAAACCATCATGACATTAGGGGAATTTTGAGGTCTAAAATGGGCCTCCTAAGAAAAATGTACAACAAAAATAAACTTTATAACAACCAATAGGATTTAAGATGATGATGTCAACCATGGGGGATTTACCATTTTTTAAATAAAAGGGTAAAAATATTAAATAATAATAAAATAATAAAACTATTTTTTCAACTCGTATTTTCAAC
Organism: Pinus albicaulis; assembly: GCA_034641835.2. Taxonomy (NCBI): domain Eukaryota; kingdom Viridiplantae; phylum Streptophyta; class Pinopsida; order Pinales; family Pinaceae; genus Pinus; species Pinus albicaulis. The sequence goes on from CM076580.1 coordinate 66,520,252, forward strand.
TTATCTCCCAAAATTTTTACTCAAATTTCGAGTGGGAGTACTCGTTGGATGCAAAATTTAATTCCTCATCCAAGGAGTACCCATGTTGCATACTTTTGATGAACTCTACTACACGAAAAATGAGAAATACATAAAAAACGTGATTGTAATTACGTTTTTTTTAATGTATTTCTCATTTTTCGTGTAGTAAGACCCATCGAAAGTATGCAACATGGGTACTCCTTGGATGAGGAATTAAATTTCGCATCCAACGAGTACTCCTGCTTGAAATTTGAGTAAAAAATTTGGGAGATAAGTTGAAAATATGAGTTGACAAAGTAGTTTTTTCATTTTTCCCTCTAAAATTTGATGATGTCATCAAATCTTATTTGATTTTTTCCACTATTATTTTATAATTTCCTTAGGAGGGCCATTTTAGACCTCAAAATTCCCCTAATGCCAGAGAAGCAATAAAACAAAGAAATGAGACAGGAATAAAGAAGATTACTTATAACAACTTTTCTCCTCTTCAAGATGAAATTGAATGTTCTAATTGAAATATATTTGGACATGAAGAATCTAAAGGCAGGAGCAAACTTCAGCCAAACGAACATATACCCACAAACTCCAAGGTATGGAGAAAGAAGGACTTACAGTTTGAAAGCTGTGGCATAGCTTTATTTGCAGAAGGAGAAGAAAATCAATGGTACATTCATAGCGGATGCTCAAAACACATGATAGGTGATAAAAATAAACTTCTTTCATATAATGCATTATAGAAAGAAAATAATGTTACGTTTTGAAATGACTCTCCTACTATTGTTAAGGGTAAAGGTTCCGTCTTTCTAAAAGAAAAGGTTAAAGCTAACAATGTTATGTATTTGGATGGATTAAAACATAACTTGTTGAGTGCGAGTCAAATGTGTGATCAAGGAAATGAAGTTGTATTTAGTTTAAAAGAATGAGTAGTTCATGAACTTGACACAGGAAAAACTGTAATAAAATGAACTAGAACACCAAACCATCTGTATATATTGAAAGGTGACCAAGAGATGCTATTTATGTAAATCTACAAAAAATTGGTTATGGCACAGAAGATTGGGCCATTTGAGATTTTCTCAAATAAGCAAATCTAACAGACTCAAAGCTATTCGTATCTACCCAATGTCACTCCACCTGAAAGTACCATATGCAAATCATGCCAATTCGGTAAGAAAACCAGGGTGCAATTTAATGCCAAAGAAGGATCGACAAGTAAGCCTCTTGAAATTATACATACCGATCCATGTGGTCCTGTAAGGAAAAAGTCACCTCGTGGAGAACAATACTATATTCTATTTATTGATGACTTTTCTAGAATGTGTTGGATTGGTTTATTGAAACATAAAGATGAAGCGTTTGAAAAATTTAAGATCTTCAAAGATTTGGTTGAAAATGAATTAGATCTAAAAATCAAATGTCTTAGATTTGACCGAGGAGGAGAATACATATCAGATGAATTTTTTTATTTCTGTGAACAATATGGCATAAAAATATAGTTTTCTGTAGTTGGAACTCCACAAAAAATTGGTGTGGCAGAAATAATGAATAGAACAGTTCTACAGATGGCTTGTGCTATGCTTAATGAATCTGGTACTACCGTTACCTTTTGGGGAGAAGCAACACATACTGTAGTAAATATTATCAACAAGACTCATGTACGTGTGAACAATGATAAAACTCCTTATGAGCTTTGCTATGTAATATTCCCACTGTGAAGCATTTTAGAGTGTTTGGAAGCAATTTTTTTATCAAGAACAATGATGAAAAACTTGGTAATTTTGAGCCTAGAGTAGACGAAGAAATATTTCTTGGTTATTCTTCTATAAGTAAAGCATATAAATGTTACAATAAAGGCTTCAGAAGATTGTTGAATGTATTAATGTTGTAATTGATGAGTCTCTCACAACTCCCAAAATGGAAATAAAAACAACAAATGAAGATGATGATGATGTATATTTTCCCTCATCAAATAACAACAATATAGAAGGAGAACCCAATGAAGCACCAGAAGAAGATATATCAGAAAAAGCTCCATCCAGGTATGTTAAAAAAAAACATCCAGAATCTCAAATATTGGGAGAAAAGGGATCAGGTGTACAAACAAGAAGAACTCTTGTAGGATCCCCTAGCTGTCTGGTATTCTTATCCACCATTGAACCAAAAAATGTTAATCAAGCTAGTAAATATGAATGTTGGATTTAGGCCATGAATGAAGAACTTGATCATATTGAAAAGAATAATACTTGGGAATTAGTTCTAAGGCCTCATGATAACAATGTTATTGGAACAAAATAGATATTCAAAAACAAGCTAAATGAAAATGGAGATGTTATTAGAAACAAAGCTAGACTTGTTTGTAAAGGGTATGCTAAAAAAGAAGGCATAAACTTTGAAGAAACATTTTCACCCGTAGCCAAAATTGAAGCCATAAGAATGTTTCTTGCTTTTTCAAGTTTTCAACAGTTCAAAGTTTATCAAATGGATGTAAAATTTTCTTTCCTCAATGGTGATCTAGAATAAGAAGTTTATATAGAAAAACCAGAAGGATTCATTATGGGAAATGATGAAAAATTTGTTTTCAAACTCAAAAAGGCTCTATGTGGTCTCAAACAAGCTCCTCGGGCATGGTACTATCGTCTTGAAAAATATCTTCAACAAAAAGGTTTCACAAAAGGATCTGCTGACATTAAATTATACACAAAAATTAAGAATGATAAACTGTTAATTATTGTTGTGTATGTTGATGACATCATTTTTGGGAGTAATGAAGAGTCCTTGAGTCAGAGATTTTCTTCTGTTACGCAACAATAATTTGAAATTTCATTACTTGGTGAACTAACATATTTTATTGGCTTACAAGTGCAACATGCAACATATGGAATATTTCTATCACAAGCAAATCCTAAAGAAGTATGGGATGGGAGACTGCAAACCTGTGAACACTCCAATGGTAACTAAATGTAACCTCAGTTTTCATGATGATTCTCCCATGGTAAACCAACTAGAGTATAGATCTATGATTGGAAGTATGCTTTATCTAACCGAGACTAGACATACATTATGCATGCAGTTGGGATTGTTGGACGATTCCAAGCTAATCCAAAGGAGTCACACCTTCAGGCTGTAAAAATAATATTCAAATATCTACAAGGGACTCAAGAATTTGGTCTATGGTATCCAAAGAATGCCGATATGACTCTTCATGCTTACATAGATGCAGACTGGGCTGGAAATGTTGATGATCGAAAAAGTACTAGTGATGGTGCATTTTATATGGGGCCCCGATTAGTATCTTGGTTCAGGAAGAAACAAAGTTCCATTGCCTTATCTACAAAAGAAGCATAATATGTGGCTGCCGCATCATGTTGCACACAACTTATTTGGATGATTCAAACATTACAAGATATTAAAATCAAATCATCTCCTCCCATCTCCATCCTATGTGATAATACAAGTGCCATCAACATCTTGAAAAAACCTGTTATGCATTCCAAGACCAAGCAAATTCCTATCAAGTATCACTTCCTACAAGAACAAGTGCTTTAGCAAAAGGTTAAATTGGAGAATGTTCCCTCCAAAGAACAAGTTGTGGATATATTTACTAAACCTCTTCCTAGGGAAACATTTGAATATCTTAGAAAAAAGATGGGAGTTGTCTCTGCCTCACTTATCAAATTTGCTTAATTTCAGAAGATTAAATATGGTACATAGGCTTCATAAAGACAAATCATGTATATACGTGATTTTCTGCGTATAAAATTGCGTATGATTTTTGCTGAAAGAAAATCTATGGGTTCGTTTTCACAAAAGTATGTGGTGTTGATGGGTAAAATCTGTTGTTTTGGTATTCATCTTACAATTCCTTTCTTTAATATTTATTTCCTTGATGAATATGCTTTGATGAATTGGTTGTTGGTGTTCACGATGCACAGGTTTAGGGGGAGCATTTGCCTCGCTGAAAAGATTGCATTGTTGGCACTTTGTTGGTTGCTATGTTACAATCTTCTGTTTGAGATTCTTTGGTCTTGATTATATTTCTAATTTATAAAGGTCATGTTGAGACCTATGATGTAAATATTGTCATGTTCAAATTTGTAAACCCACTTGGTTGGGTAGTTGAGTCAATATGTAAATCCACTCGGTTGGATCCTTGATGTAATTTTGTGTCCTTAGTGATAGGAAATGTCATACTATGTTGAGTTAAAAAGTCATGTATTTTATTGAAAATCCGAAGCCTCTGCATGAGCTCAGGGGGGCAATTGTCCGCCCTTTTCTCTTGATGTCAAAGGGGGAGAACATTTGGTGTTTGAATAATTTTTATGTATCTAAAGGTTGTTGGTGATCAAACTCCAACATGGTTTCCATCGAGTCCAAAGGGGGAGATTGTTGGAAATATGACTCTTATGATTGCATATGTTGTCCTTGATGGCAACTCTCTTGCAAATGATGAAGTATATGACTTCTGGAGCAGCACAATGGTTTAACAGAAGGTCTAGCAGAATAAGGGTATAAGTTCAACAAAAGATTCATATTGAAGGTTCTATACATGTGTAATATCCCAAATGGGAAACATGCAGCAGTATTAAACAATACTATGTATCAAATCTTTCGGTGAAAATCACATTGGAGAAATTTGTGTCGACGCGTTTCAAACTAGCTAGTGTGGTTCATCATCAAGACAAGATGAGAAATCTTATCTAGGACTTAGCTTAAATAGATAATGAAGCTCCAATTAGCCGTTGTAGAATAACGGCTAGTTTGACTAAAAAATATATAAAAATAAATGAATAAATAAATAAAAGATAAAAATAAATAAATAAAATAATATATATATATATATATATATATATATATATATATATATATATATATATATATATAAAACAAAAATAAAAGATAAAAATAAAAAATAAAAATAAAAATAAAAATATAAAAACATAAAAATAAATAAAAATAAAAATAATAAAATAAATATATTAAAAATAAATAAATATAAATTACTTGAGTGCAATTCAATATATTATTTGAAAAGGTCCTAGGGTTAAAAATGATAATTGTGATAGGTCTGCTGGTGTTCACCTCCCTTTTATCCAGGGAACGACTGATAAGATTGCTAGGATACTAAGGAGACATAGCGTTCCTTCAACCTTCAAGCCCCTCCGCACTATTCAGAGTTCGCTTAGATCGATTAAGGACCTGATATGCCCGAAGGAGAGTAAGGGTGTTTACTTGATTCTTTGCTCTTGTGGGACACCTTATATTGGTGAAACTGGTTGATCCATCAGTCAAAGAATTCATGAACATGCCGCTAACCTAACGAATAATAGATCTCGCTCCTCTGCCTTAGCAGAGCATGCTGAAAAGACAAAGCATCATATTTGCATTTAAGACGCTGAGGTCATTGCGAGGGTGGACTATTTCCACCACCGAAACTTTAGGGAGGCCCTTGAGAGTGAAAAGAGGTTGGTGAACCTTAACAGAGATGATGGGTGGAGTGTGAGCAGATGCTAGATCCCTGCCCTTCATTCTTAGTTATTGGGTTTCTTCCCTTCTGTTTGTCCTAGGTTCGTCTTTTCCTCTCCTCTCGTCCTGTTTTACTTTTTCTCATTATTGTTATTTTTCTATTTATTCAGTTATTCTTTATTATGTAGTTACTTATTATTTATTTATCATTATTATGTTTATTATTTGTTTTAATTTCATTTTTGTTTATTTATATTTAATCAATTAATTAATTATCCATTTAAATTTAAAAATAAGAATAAATGAATTAATTAGTGTAGTTTCAAATAATATATTGAATTGCACTCAAGTAATTTATATTTATTTATTTTTAATATATTTGTTTTTAATATATTTATTTTATTATTATTATTTTTATTTATTTTTATGTTTTTATATTTATATTTTTATCTTTTATTTTTATTTTATATTATATTATATATATATTTTATTTTTTTATTTTGTTTGATTTTTTTTGATTTATTTATTTATTCATTTATTTTTATATATATTTTTAGTCAAACTAGCCGTTATTCTACAACGACTAATTGGAGCTTCATTATCTATTTAAGCTGAGTCCTAGATCAGTTTTCTCATCTTGTCCTAATGATGAACCACACTGGTTGGTTTCAATCGCGTCGACACAAATTTCTCCAATGTGATTTTCACCGAAAGATTTGATACATAATTTATGGATCACAGAAGTCAAATTCCTAATATTAAACAATACTGCAGAGAAATAACGTAGTTCAACTAAGTAAGAGTAGGAGGCCAATATGGAGGCTCAATATTTACATTTACATCAGCAAATCAGATTTATATTGTGGCCCATAAGATGTAGAACATAAATGGAAGACTTTTATATGAAGAAACCCTAAAAAATGAGGTACTGCAACCATAGATTATGACTGAATAAGCTTGACAATGTTATTTTATTGGATGAAAACAGCTGTATATTACACTTCAAATCTAGAGTATATATGTGTACAAAAAGTTAGATCTATATCAGATCTGTACACTAGATAGGCTCCTCTTCAAATGCCCCTTGGGGTTTTTAGCAAAAAGTGAAGTACATGGAGTAGATCTGAGATCTTATGCAGCAGATTTGCAGGAATATTTAGAAATTCTTAAGTAGATACAACAATATTCAGAATCAGATCTGAAATGACATGGAATAGATCTGAAATCCATGGATCTCCATAGTGAAGGGCAGATCCCCAACACTAGAAATCTCTCCTCCAAAGTGTGTCAAAATACCTTGCAACTGTACCTTTGCAAATAACACAGTGCTAAATAAAAACTATGCTGTAGGCTCTAGAACATGGTTGGCCTCAAGCCAAGATCTGAAAATGGTGCTCCAATCCTCCAACACTCTCTTGCCAATGGGATAGAAGCCTTTCCCACTGAAAAGATGCACCAAAATGGCCTAGATTTGAGTAGATATAGCCTCCACTTGCTGCAGCTTACAAAGAAAACAAAACCCTCAATAGGATCTGTGTTGTAGTTGGAAGAAGAGCTTGACCAAATGCCTTATAGTGGACAAGAAATGCAAGACTCTTCCAAGAGCTACTCAAGGAAATAGGTGGGATTCCCGATTAGGAACACCCAATGCTAAACAACATTTGCAATCTAGGATAAACAACCAAAGAAAGCTTGTATGTCTAAACAGACAATACTTTGGAAATCTAATATCAATTAATAACCTTCTCATGCTGTCCTTCTCTTCCTTTTATAAGATTGAGAGCTTGTGAAACCCTAAACCATCTCAATGAAATAGCTCTTTTCACATCAGCCACCTCCAACTAAAACTGCGCTGTGCCTCAATGAAGATCATACCCTCTAGACAACATTGTTGATTTGGTCATGGTTAACCCAGTCAAAAGATTCAGTCCCCTTTCACACATAAGGGTGTTTATGTACATAGCCTAGATTTAGCTTTGTTCACATGTGGCATTGATTTATTTGCTATTTTAGGAGTTTTTATTGTCCTCCTTTACACATTTATTCATACAACAGAAAAATGAAATAAAAAATGAATATTCCCATTAGCTTGGGCTAACTGGGAATATTGCAGTCCCCCCCTCCAAAATGTTTCTTGTCCCTAAGAAAATGATAGGGTGAGTGCTGCAACTCTTCTCCTCCTCCATTGGTGACACAAACATGTGATAAGCCTCCTTCATAAGCTAAGTGTTCACCAATCCAACCCTCCATGAATTGTTCCTCCAAAAATCTTATGAGATGTAAGTAATCCATCCCATAAGGAGTCAATAATTCAAATGAAACAAACATGGTTGAACCAATGCTCTCCCTGTAACATGTAGCATAAGGTGCATGGAGAACCTCCATCCCATGTGGTACATACATGCCTCCCATCCTCCCTCCATACATTCCCATAAAAAGTACAAGTATATCATCAATGTATGGGAGCAAAACTACATACATATAAACAAAAATTTGAGCATGTGGAGGTGGGTCATAGTCTCAAATATGGTACTAGCGCAGTGCATCTTCTGCCTGCATCAGATCAAGGTAAGGTAAGTGGCTTCCCCACCACTTACTTGCTGCCCATGTCATATCACTATGGATGAAAGTGTGAGATATGTTTGGTGCCTTGGGAAAGCACCCATCATGATAGAAAATCTCCCTTTGCACCTTAATGGAGTGGCCAAATTCAGAAATTTCAGTGGCCCAATGTTTTCCATGAGGTTTACATGATACATTACTCCTCCTTGGAGTCATGGCCTGCATAAACATGGTGAAAGAATATGTACAATTAGAAAATAATACATGCTTTACATGATCATATTATTCACCAACAATGCTCCTCATACACATGGAGTTGTGCATGTATCTCTCTCCTCTTTCAAAAGAAGGAAGAGATGGCTGAAATAACCCCTTCATGGAGTCATGTGGCTGGCCCAACCTCATATAGTTCATGCATTCTTGAAAATGATGATGTAGTTCTTCTTCCAAGCCTTCCCAATCAAAGCTCCTCATGATGACGTTGTAGATCTTCATGGAATACATATGGCTAAAGAAGAACTGTTTGTATGCTTCTTGTAGTAACTTCTGCTTGAGCTTAGAAGCTCTAGACAAGAAGATCCTACCATGATGATAGATGAATTCTCCTTGGATTAAATAGCCCTCTTCATGTAGCTGGTCATCAAGTATCACACAAGTGTGAAGATCCTTGGAATAATCCACCAACAGTTGGGATTTCCAATATGGATCTAAACTGCCCAACAATGACAACACTGATAATGTATCAACATAAATGTCTGTCATGTTGCTTATCTCTCCCTTGACATCTCCCATGCCAAAGGTGTATGTTGGAAGGCCATTCCCTCCATTCTTCTCCTCTCACAGCGCAGATCCAGAAATGAGAGTGGGTGATGATGATAAGGGAAGAAGATCTCCCTCCTTCTTGAGCTTACCCAAGTCTCCCTGCGCTGTAGCTTTATCTTCAAGTGCTCCAATCCCTCCTGGATCTAAGCCTGGAGCATCATGTTGTGAGGTCTTCCCCACAAAATCTGAATCAGGTGGCCTCCCAGGTGGTTTGCCACTAGATAAGAGTGTCCCATGCAGAAATCTCATGAACATAATGGATGGGACTGTAAGGTCCTCGCTTCCACTGCGAAAATCCATCTCTGTTTTCTGTGTGGAAGTGTTATGTGAGGGGTAAGTATGCATGCCTTTGATCATTTGAGATTCAACACTCTTCTTGTCCACCCATTCCATTTGCAAAGCCTCCCAATCAGTGGTGACTTTCCCCAATATAATCAACCATTGAACACCCAAAATCACATTGGTGTCCAGTATGTCAACCACAAAGAAGTGATCAACCAAAGTGTAGGTACCCATGGTGACTGAAAATGATGGAATATAATGCATGCATTGCATTGTTCTATCTCCTGGGACCAAAATAGAGAATCCCTCAAAATTATCAGTGGGTATTTCCCTCCTTTGCACAAGATGGGCATCAATGAAGTTGTGGTAGCCCCACTATCAATCAGTACAGAAACCCTCTGATTCATGATTGAACCTTGAAATCTTAAGGTCAAGTAATTAGGTACTCCTCCCAAAGATGAAAGAGTTCCTACAATAGGAGAAAATTCTCCATTCCCATCTCCTAATGGTGTTGGATCTCCTTCAACAATGTCAGCGCTGTGACCCCTTCTTGGTTCACCATCTTCTTCTTCTTCAAGATCTGAGAAGACCTCTATGTAATGTGCTTTTTGAGCAGCACATCTATGTCCAGGTGCGCATGATTCTTGGCAAGTGAAGCATAGCTTATTATTCCTTAGATCTCTCCAGACTTCCTCATCAAGAGGCTTCTTGTATGAGCCCTCCTTTGAAGGATAAACTTTCTCTTTCCTTCCTTTAGAAGGAAAAGAGGGCTTGTGTTGAAAGTTTGCCTTTGCTTTTGGCAAGGCATCTTGAAGGTCTCTAGCCCTCTCAATGGCATCATGCAAGGTAATGGGCTTGGTAGATTTTACCAACCCATGAAGAGGTTCATCTAGGCCATCGATGAACATGTACACCCTTATTGCTACAGACAAATCAAGAACCATAACAGATAATCTCAAAAATTTAGAAATATAAGCCTCTGTATTACCTGATTGCTTCAACTTTGCAAGGCTCATGAATGGTGCCTCTGGATCTCTTCTGTTAAAACTTTCCACCAGCCTTCTAGTGAACTCAGAATAAGTAGTCACATTGGCATGACCCAATGTAGACAAGCCATGGAACCACTAGTTGTGTGCTTCACCTTCAAAGTGCAACACTGCAATCTTGATAACTTCCATCTCTGGGACCTTGTTCAGCTGAAAGTAGATGTCAAGTTTTTCTACCCATGCTTTGGAAGAACACTTGGATGACCCATAATATTTGGGTAAAAATAATCTGCCCATAGAGTGATGTCGATCATGATTATGAATGAATCCACCATTTTTATGCTGATGCCTTGGTCTTCTCTTGTCCTTCAGATGACAGAACTCTTGAAAACTCAAGTGATCTTTGAATCTTTGATTCTAAGACTCATATTCTTCAAAATAGTCTTCAAGGGATGCTTGCTCTTGAAGCCTTTCATTTCCCACAGCCAAAAAAGTAGGCATGATAGAGCGTTGGGAAATCTGTAGCTGATGCACTGGTTGATCATTCCAGTGGCGAGACATGCCAGAGCTTTATCCAATATGATATCTCTTAGGAGATTATTTGATTATGTCCATTCTCATCTCTTTGATCTCTCTAGCAAGATCTTGCATGGCTCTCAAAAGGATTTTTGCAAAGTCCTTTCCTTCTTCATCACTTCCAGATTCAGGGGCTTTACCCTTGTATCTATCATCATTTGTGTAATCAAATTTCTCCTGTCTTCTTTTCAGATACCTCTTCTCTTTGTTAGTAATAGGCTCTTCTTCTTCTGAAGACATATTGGCTTCTGACAGGCTGTACCAAGATGATTGCTCTGATACCACTATAATATCCAAAATGGGAAACATGCAGCAGTATTAAACAATACTACAGAGAAATAACACAGTTTAGCTAAGTAAGAGCAGGGGGCCAATATGGAGGCTCAATATTTACATTTACATCAGCAAATCAGATTTATATTGTGGCCCATAAGATGTAGAACAGAAATAGAAGACTTTTACATGAAGAAACCTTAAAAAATGAGGTACTGCAACCATACATTATGACTGAATAAGCTTGATAGCGTTATTTTATTAGTTGAAAAAAACTGTAGATTACCCTTTAGATCTAGATTAGATATGTGTAAAAATTTTTAGATATATATCATATCTGTACACTAGATAGGCTCCTCTTCAAATGCCCCTTGGGGTTTTTAGCAAAAAGTGAAGTACATGGAGTAGATCTGAGATCTTATGCAGCATATCTGCAGGAATATTCAAAAATTCCGAAGCAGTTACAACATTATTCAGAATAAGATCTGAAATGACATGGAATAGATCTAAAATCCATGGATCTCCATAGTGAAGGGCAGATCCCCAAGACTAGAAATATCTCCTCCAAAGTGTGCCAAAACACCCTGCAATTGTACCCTTGCAAATAACATAGTGCTGGAAGAAAAACTACGCTGTAGGCTCTAGAACATGGTTGACCTCAAGCCAAGATCTGAAAATGGTGCTCCAATCCTCCAATACTCTCTTGCCAATGGGATAGAAGCCTTTACCACTGAAAAGAGGCACAAGAATGGCCTAGATTTGAGTAGATCTAGCCTCTACTTGCTGCAGCTTACAAAGACAACAAAACCTTCAACAGGATCTGCGTTGTAGTTGGAAGAAGAGCTTGGCCAAATGCCTAATAGTGGACAAGAAATGTAAGAATCTTCCAAGAGCTACTCAAGGAAAGAGGTGGGATTCCCGTTCAGGAACACCCAATGCTAAACAAAATTTGCAATCTAGGCTAAACAACCAAAGAAATCTTGTATGTCTAAATAGAAAATACTTCAGAAATCTGATATCAATCAATAACCTTCTCATGCTGTCCTTCTCTTCCTTTTATAAGATTGAGAGCTTGCGAAACCCTAAACCATCTCAATGAAATAGCTCTTTTCACATCAGCCACCTCCAACTAAAACTGCGCTGTGCCTCAATGAAGATCATACCCTCTAGACAACGCTATTGATTTGGTCATGGTTGACCCAGTCAAAAGATTCAATCCCCTTTCACACATAAGGGTGTTTATGTAAATAGCCCATATTTAGCTTTGTTCACATGTGGCATTGATTTATTTGTTGTTTTAGGAGTTTTTATTTTCCTCCTTTACACATTTATTCATACAACAGAAAAATGAAACAAAAATGAATATTCCCTTTAGCTTGGGCTAATTGGGAATATTACAACACGAGTTCGTGTAGGAAAAGTCACGTATACATGTGGAAAAGATTGATCCAAGTCACATATGCCCTTTGCGCTCTAAAATTATGATACCAGGGGGCATTACCATGGTTTTAGCCCACAATATTTAGCGTTGTGTCATCTATTTGATTCCGTCCGAGACCATCGACACTTGGGTGGTCTTGGCTCATGGTATTGGTAAAGACTAAACCTATATAAGGAGAATAAGATCACAGTGCAAGGTGTGTGCATGAAAAAGGGTTTTAACTGAATACTTCTCTCTGAAGTATATCTGCATAGAATGAGTTACTATTTATTAGTAGATCTGAAATGATAATGCATCCATGGATACAATGATGGATCAGGATCTCTAGACCTGAAATGAATATGTATTTTCTTGATCTATTGATGAGATGCTTAGATCTGTGACCTGCGCATGTTTGCTGAAGTCAAGTGTAAAAATCTGGGTAAGTTTATAGATCTGAAACTTTATGTAGTATTAATATTTACAGATCTATATTCTGGTTCGTCATAGTGAAAGCACGTATACATGCAGGGTTGTTTCAACAAAAGCGAATATGGAAGTCAAGCTTTTCTGAAGCTTGATGGAGAGGTTATATGTTTATTGCTGCTATATTTCTGCTATTTGTCAATGAAGTCTTCATGCAGATTTGGATTGTTTGTATATGATGCTAGTTGAATATATACAAATCTGATCAATGAGTGGTTAAATATGATTAATGATGCTGGCTGAATAAGGGTTCTAAAAATCTAAAAAAGATATATGACTGAAAGCCTCAGATCTGTTTCTGATTCTGGAAATTCAGTATTCACATATCTATACGTAGGTTGGTGTGAAGGAAAGCACGTATACACGTAGGTTACCATAAAGCGAAGTAGTGTATGCTTTTAATGAGATAAATGATCAAGGTTTAATTTTGTTCTGCATGTTGATTCAGAATTTTGGGTTTATTACTGTGTTCTCGTTACAGTGATCTAACTGTATTTTTAAAGTTTGGGTTATGGTTGTTAGTGTTGATCTATATATTGAGTTGTGTTGAAGCTGTTGGATCTAGTGTGAAAATTGATGAAACGTGGTCTGTAGTGGGTATGAGGGTTGAAGTCTTCAGTGTGGAAGTAGAAGCTTCCTGCTAGTAGAAGTTGGTGTTTTGATCAAGGGGTTGTAGCTCCCTTCCAGTAGTGGCTGGTAAACGATATCAGGAGGTTGGAGCTCCCTTCCAGTAGCTACTGGAGAACGAGAGAAAGTTGTAGCCTTCTGTAGGTAGATTCTTGCGTACTGATATGAGTGTGGATCAATACACCAATGTAAGTAGTTATATATATAATAAATATTGAAGACAGAGACTACAACAACGGTGGTTTTCTCTCGACATGGGTTTTCACCTTAAATCTTGGTGTTCTTGTGTGATGTGTATTCTATTATTTCTGCACATGTTTACTGCTTAACTATCTGATGCATAACTGATGATCTGGGCTAAATAATGCTTCTAAATATTTATCTGAACAATAAAATTTATTTGAGTATACGCAAGTTTTTGTTAGGATATCCGCATACATACGCTAGTTGGGCTAATAAAAGTTGCATATAGAAATAAGTAAAAGAAAAGTTAAAATTGTGATTCGTGTAAATACTGATTCATTCCCCCCTCTCAGTATTTTTCCCAACATGGAATATGAAGGAGGAGGAGGAAAACACAACCATCACATCCAAGGGGAAATAGGAGCAATTAAGACGGAAGGACGTCTCAAAGATAAATTGCTTCAAGTGTGGTGAATTTAGTCACTACGCTACCGAGTATTCGTTGAAGAAAAAGGAAAAGGACGAGAAGAACAATCCAAAGGCTGCATTTGCAAATATTGAGGAGTATGAGTATGCCATGAATGCCCACACATCTCCAGGAGGGAAATGGGGCAATATTGATCTGTAAGTTCGCAATAAATTCACTTGGGTAGGATCCTTGAGGAGTCCACCTCTTGGATCATGACCTTGCTACAGGTGCCCAAAGATCAGAGTAGCAGGTTGGAGGAGTTTCAGTTGGTGCAAATGAGTGTTGGGGCAAAAAATGTAGTAGTTAGCAGTGCCAGAATCTGAGCAGTGCAATGCAGAGTTGCAACAGTGCATAAAGGCACAACACAGAGCAACAACAATACAATGCTTCATAGGGACATCGTGGGTCTAAAAAAAATTAGTGTTTCAAAAACGAGATGCATCCTGAACACTTGTTCATATTTTTGGATGTTTTTCAGTTGCTTCTCTTAGCAACTGAGTTGCAGTGTAGAGTTAGCAGTGGCAGTGCTAGCAACATATGCAACATTTGAGATAGAGTTGCAGTACAAATTCAGTGTTGATCGTGGCAGGGTTGACAACAGTATAATTGCAGCAACATCATTCTAAAGTCCTGATGATGGATCCCAGTTGGGATTCAAAACGTCGACACATGTTCCTTAATACTGTGGATAATCCGGGAAGCCTTTTAAAAAATTATCACCACAGGAGTTTAAAAACGTCAAGTAGTTGGTGGACAACATGTTAGACATTGGTAGCACAGAGGGAGATGCTTCAGAGTTAGAGTAGTGTGCAACATGGCATATTTGCTAGAGCACATTCCTTGCTAAGAGGGAGTGTTGATTTGTGGTAACATTGTATGTGCTCTAAGTCTCAAACTTTGTGGAGAGGCTTAGACACATGTATTCCACATAACACATAAATCGTTTTGGGAAATTCCACCCAAAGACGGTTTTATTTAATAAATTGATTATTTTTAATGAGACCCTAAGTCTAAACTTAGGAAATTAAAATAATTAATGAGTATTAATCTAAACTGTCAGTTTAATTTCTAGAAAAAGTATATCAAGTCAAAATGTAATATTTTAGCTGTTGATTGGAGATCTAATCTCGACCGTTGAAGTTTCAACGATAATACTATAAAGAATACTTGAGGGTAATTTGGAAAGACACACCAAGATATCAAGATATCAAATTTTCTGAAGTGAGCAGTTCTTAGAGGAAAACTTTGATCGATATATTCTCACGCAGTTGAGGGGCAGAAGTAGTTTTGGTCAGAGGATCTTATCTAGGGCCAAGAATACTCAACAGAGAGACAAAGAAAGATGTAGAGGAAGCAACGTAACTCTCAGAGAGGGTGACACAACACCCAAAGAGGGTGATGCAGGTCCACGCAAGCCACATGTAGAGACAACGCAACATTTCTGAGCTATAGTCCGAGATTTTGCTGGGAGATCGGGATTTTGAGCCACGAGAGTTGGAATCAGATTTTTGGAGAGCAGATAGATCCAATGGAGGAGGTGACACAGTACTTTAGAGGTCTTGATGCAACTACTGCACAGAGGCATCACTGAGGGTGTTGGGGGCTTGCCATTTCAGCTACTAGGAATTGTAGAGTGAGATAATCTCACTATTTTTTCTCTGTTAGTGATATTATCTGTAATTGAATTGTATGGAGAGACATTCAAAGTTGTATTTAGATACAACTACTAATTAATAATAAAACCCTCATATTTGCTGCACCGATTTTCCTACATTGGGTTATTCTGGGGACATTTGTCCAAAAACAACGATATCCTGTGTGATATTTTTTATCTTGCTCAGTTTATTGTTTCACATATTAATTTAATTAAGTTAAGGTTGTTTCAGTATTTATAGAATAAATCTGCGAATAACTTGTTAATCTAATTTACAAGTAGGTGAAGTTAATTAAGTTTGTTGCAGTACGATTCTAGATCTAAGACTTGGAGGTTTCACATTGTGCCCTACTACAATAGATATAAATTCACACAAAAGGGAGTCAAAGGCCACAATACTAAGAAGATTACCAATTTTTCTAACCAAAGAGGGGGTGCGAGGCATTACCATCCCATGAGAGCTACGAGTAATTAATGAGAGTCAACATGACAAACAAAACATGTGAATATGTGAGGTGAAAATTATTTGCCTTGTTTTGCTATGGGGGTTGCTGTGAGGTCCTGGAATGCCAACATATTCACACTGATGCAACCAAACTTTGATCCTATGCCACCTTTTCAAATTTGTCTATTGTGTCAAATGTTGAATGATGAACTCGTGCCCAATTAGGAAACAAGTTGACTTGCCAGACGGGAGGGGCGGATTGGTAGACCAACACGAACACATTTATACAATTTATCAAATCCATTGGAAATCCTTTTTTCTAACCATGACGTAGAGTTAGCTATGATGCTCCTCATAAGTGTAGACAAAGCTCCCTTTGTTTGGCAGTGCCCTGTAAGCCACAATATTTTCTAGAGTTTGCAACCAATTCTCTTTAAGTAAACTAGGAAGGGATGACCCTCGTTGTTTGCAAAGTTAAAATGCATTGTCTTAAGCTTTAGCCATGTTAATCATAATGCGTAAGTAGTTATGGTTGTAAATCCATTCATAATTTCCTTTCTACTGAGTGTAGTCTTACTTTCAAGAAAGTGATCTATTTTGTGCTCGCATTATAGTCGTCAGATGAGGATCAGGAATTGTAAGGCGATTGTGTTTACATCAGCTGCATGTGTGAAATTATGACAGGATGTCACGATGTAATTCAGGCTCCGATCCGTATGTTGAAATAATTTCCCCATAGTATGCTTTTGCATTTGGGGTGAAATATGAGATTGGCCATTGATCATATAAATTTTTACTACCTTCATTGTTGTGACTTTATGGTACGTTGCACCATCCCGTTTCACCATCAATCTCGAGCTACCTAGCTTAGAGTTGGCATGCATGGTTAACGCTCTTATGGGCTTCAATGTTTTGATTTCTTAGGATGTGAAAGAAAGCTTTATGAGGAAGTCTGTCCAACGACACTGTGATTCTCTTTAGTGGATTTTTTGAGTGATTATATTTTGGTCAAGTTATAGTATGAAGATGATGAATAATAATAAGCGAGTCCCCAATGATAAAAATCTTACTCATGAATAGATTTAGCCATACACAAACCTTGTAACAAGCCGTGCATTTTGGCTTGATTGTTGGTCATATTTCCCAACCCGCATGCATATTTCGTAACAAATTTTCCTTCGGTGCTGTATAACACCCCTCCCCCTATTTCCACCCCTATTGAAGTTTCATTAAAAAGAGGGAAGCATGTGTTAAAAATGAAATTTGTTTTTTTTTCCTTTCATGTTTAAAGTATTTTTATATTCCTTTTGAGGAATATATATGTTTTGGTCCTCGAGGGAATACTTATTCTTAACAACAAGGCTCAAAGTCATTATATCAAAGCTTATTATATCACTTGTGGGAATTGAATTTGGGTGGGGAGGATGCCTTTTTCCCAACCAAAAAATATAAATACAATTGACAAAAATAAATTTTAGTTATTTAAAATTTTCATTAATTTATTATAAGAAAAAACATGACACGCATTCAAGAAAAATGTTCAAACATTCTATGCAATTCAAATAAGAAAAAATGTTCATACATGCCATATAACTCAAATAAAAAAATGTTCCTACATACTATGCTATGCAACTCCAACCAAAAAAAATTATCCATTACCCCAAATCTGTAAGGGTTTTTATAATCAAAATAAGATTTTTATAAAAGATAAATGCATTTAGCTTATTTTATCAAAAAGTTTTATAGATACATATTTAATTTTGAAGTGAGCTTGAGAGAATTAATTTACAATCATTATGATGAGTTATTACATTCATGCAACAAAATTTCTAGTCTTTAGCTGTGATAAATTTAAAATGTGTTAAATCCAAATTTTGAAGTAAAATTGGAGATGAACAACTTTATAATCATTATGATGAGTTATTACATTCATTCAACATAATTACTACTCTTTAGTTTCTATAAATTTAAGATGTTCCAAATTCGAATATATAAATATGAGAAATTAATAAAAAAATTGAATAAAGAAAATTAGATTTTTAAGAATAAAAAGAGAATAATATATGATGAGTTATTACATTCATTCAACATAATTACTACTCTTTAGTGGCTATAAATTTATAAATTTAAGATGTTTCAAATTCGAATATATAAATATGAGAAATTAATAAAGAAAATTAGATTTTTAAAAATAAAAAGAAAACAATATATTAGAAAGAACTAGTAATGCCTTTTAACTAT